>JACYXH010000207.1:1025000-1330000 GCA_026745465.1 Lota lota | reverse complement strand
CTCATGATGTCTTGTGTGCTAAGCTACAAGACATAGCAGTGTTTTGTGCAGGAGTTGTTGGAGTTTGTTTTGCGAGATGCAAAAACCGGCCATTTCTCCTTCCCCTCTCCCCCTCCATCTCTTTTTTTTGTCATCGGCCCACGTTGTGATCGCCGAGCTAAAAAATGTGTCAATAAACACGATAGAGAACCCCCAGAACACCACGCCTACAAGCACACACACTCACGCACGCACACACACACACACACACCTCCTCAATCACATTGTCATGCTTGGAACAGCGAGAGGGAATGGAGTAGGGAAAGGGTGGTGTTGGTTGCTGTCTGCGGGGATGATGGGGTGGGATGGTTATGTGCAGTGGGGGGGAGGGATTTATGTTGAAATTGAGATAAAAAAATCTGGCCCGTTTTCCAGTTGTTTCTGGAGAGGATCTGTCTATGTGGCAGATGGCAGTGTGGGATAAAATGAATTCTGAAACAGCATATGCAGAAATATTGTCATATTCCCACACAAAACACACAAACACAACACGCATACAGACACAAAGATGAACACAAACATACACACACACACACACACACAGGGCTGTGGCCAATTATGAAACGGCGAGGAAAAGTTTCCTCTTATTTTTCAAATTATTTGTTTTTGTGCATTTTTTATTTCTTTGCTTGGATCCACAGACTGCCAGCGTTGAAAGACCTCATGCTGGGGGGGTTAACAAGGTCGGCATTACGATAACCAGCACTAGCGGCTAGGAAACACCATGGAAGACTTAAGAATTAGCAACTGCCTTTCACCATTTAACCCCCTCTCATCACCTCCAGTAGTTAGCATCGTATCCAGCATAAAGCACTCCGTTAATGTTTGGTTTGGAGTAAAGCGATGACACACACACACACACACACACACACACACACACACACACACACATACACAGAGGAGTAGAAAAGGCTTTCACCGTCCACATCCAGAAGATCCACGGCTGGGCCTCTCATAGTCTCTGAGACAGTGTGTGTGTGAGAGCATGTGTATGTGTGTGTGTGTGTGAGCGAGAGTGTGCGTTTGCGTGTAGGAAGATGTGTGTGTGAGCGTGTGTGTGCATGCATAACACCCCCAGCGATGGCCTGTATGTCTTCCAGCTTCACGCCCAGAGTCATCTGGCATGACTTCAGCGTCTGCTGGCGACATCTTGGATAAGGCCGGGCCAAAACACGGCAGGATGACGGACAAACAGATGATAAAAATGCTATTTTATTATTATATATCATGCATATTATTATTATGATGTACCAGAGCACAGCTATACTCATCTCATCCCTGGGTGTAGGTTAGTATATAACTTGCGTATGCTGGGATGATGGATTTACAAAGGATTATCCTGGGGCTCAATAGTTTAGTAGTGGTTAGGGTGGATTGACTCCAAGCCGAAAAGTTGTGGGTTTGAACCCCGACATCCCCGCAGTCTACCATGTAGGCATGTCCTTCAGCAATACCCAACGCCCTACCTGATAACTAATGAAATTCACTTCAATCCAAAGCACACAGAGTGCGAACTTTGCTCTGTATTTGTAGCGCGTCCTAAATTTTTTTATCAGAATCTTCTTAAAATTGTCGTTCTTTCTATTTTATAATTTTTTTGCGTAAAGTGCCTGGGGTCCTGATGAAAGATCGAATTTCTTTAGATAAATATTATTACTAATATCATATTGTTTAATGGAGCAATGCACCAAAGCGTGAATGTAGCAGGGCTGTATTTTGAGGGGAATTGGAAGATAAAAGTGACTATAAATGATGAGACAGTAAATATAGTCATTATGTTGTGGGACCTGGAGTTAAGCACCATCTCCTTCCTGGGTGCTTGTGTTGGGTTGTATTGTTTTTGTGTACATTGTGTCCCACCGTCTTCCTTAACGAAGCCCGACAGCCACTGGTCCAGACCCATGTGTACTGGCCCAGAACCCGCGCTACAGGAAGGGACCCACCTCGTGCTTCGATGACAATTCCAAAGTAAGTTCCTGACCACGTTACTCTTTAGTTTTTTCATATTCATCTATATATTTTTTATTGTTTCTTTTTTTTCCTTTAACACTTGTAACGTGCCTTGGGTTTTTGAAAGGTGCTAAATTGATCAAATGTATAATTATTATTATAGGAAAGCAAATAATTGGTAATGACAGCACTCTTGTTTCATCGCTATACGGGATACGTTTATTGTTAAATATTCCACGAAAACATTATAAAAGTAATGCAAATGGTACCTTTTTAGTTAATTAAACGTTATTGTGTGTAGCTTCCGAATTAACCACGAGAAAGCAAAGGCAAAAGTAGTGGTTGAGAGTAGACTAACTTGGTTCTTTACCAGGACCTACACATCCTCAGTCTACCTTTCTGGCTTCTCTTACTCCTACGACTCCTCCCCCTCCCACATGTTTCTCAATCACAAACCTCCAGGTTTGATCCCACTCTCGGCAACAGCATGCACCGTGTGAATGAGATCGGGACTACAAAGGGACATCTGATCCGTTCAGATGTCCCTTTGTAGTCCCGATCTCATTCACACGGTACATGCCATATGCAGATCACTTATGTGACTAATATCGGCTTTCCCTTCCCCTCCCCCCAAGACACGTATCGGCACAGATTTCCCACACAGAGGCAGAAACAGGCTGGCTTTCCTGACTTACGGATAGACACGGATAAACAAACAGATCTCTGGAGCGGCGACCAATCCTCTGCGTGTGAAACCTCTGCGTCTCAATGCTCTTGTTTATTTTCGATTTACAGTCGCTGTCACAGTTTTGTCATCCCCGGAGAACTAACCCCAATGCCTGTGCTGTCTTGCTCTCCCTTTGTTTCACACACATATGCACACGTACACGTACACACACACACACACACACACACACACACACACACACACACACACACACACACACACACACACACAGCAACTCTCGTCCCCTCTCTAGCTCCCTATCTGTTAGCTGCATTACTTGGATGAATTCTTGTTGTTCTTGTTCTTCTCGTAACCCATTTAACACTTTTCCCGCCTTTTGTGGCTATGCTGTTTCTAATACCTAACTGGCTCTCTGTGTTTGAACGTTTGTTGCATGACTCTCTCTCTCTGTCTCTGTCTCCCCTTCCCGCTCTTTGATTGGCTGTTGATGGTTAGGATGAGGCCATGTGCCGCCCGAGCGCAGGCTCCCCATTGGCTCCCTCTCTGCTCATGTTACTGCTGCCACTGTTCATGTGCCGTCTCGGGTCAGTCCATCATCGTTCTCGCTCACGCTCGCTCTCTCTTGCTGTCTCTCTCTCGCGTGCTCGCTCGCTATGTCTCGCTCTCTCTCTCGCTATCTCCCACGCGCTAGCTCTCTCTCTCGCTCGCTCTACCTCCCTTCATTTACTTACCCATATTCCTCGTCTCTCACCCCCAACCCCGCTCATCATTCTCCAACAGCTCCAACACCGCCCACCTACGTTTACCTTCGTACCAACTTTCCGACGTCTTTTTGTTCGCATCCCTTCGTCTTCTGCGTGTGCTTTCTGTTCCTGCACTGCTACCACTCCTCCCCCCCCACCCATGTGTCCTCCTCCTTTCATCCCCCCTTTCATCCCCTCACCTCCCCCTGACTCACCTCTATTTTTTACCCTGTCTCTTCCCCACCATCACTATCCTTCCTTCGACTTCCCCCGACTTTGAACTGCCACGAATCCCCTCCCCTCCCCCCACTATCTCCATCCATTCATCTCTATCTGTCTCAGCCAATAGACTGCGGTGTCCGTCAGACTCACACATGTGCACAGGGATCGAGCCAGACTAGCTAGCAAGTGGCGCACCGCTCACTTCTAGTTTAGTCAGAGACATAAAAAGCCCTCGTGTATCTGTTTTTTAAGCTGTGTTCTAAAGAAAATAATTCTTCCTTAATAAAAATCACATCGACTTTTGATCTTTGGTAGACATTTTAGTAAGCGACATCAGAAAGAACAAAATTGTGTTCCGTTAGAACTGTTCTGAACGGAATCGTAAGCTACGCCGCATGTGTTTTTCAGGAAGCGAGACCGGTGTCTGTTCGTATGAAATCACACGCGATTTGACCGTTCAT
Source organism: Lota lota (assembly GCA_026745465.1). Taxonomy (NCBI): domain Eukaryota; kingdom Metazoa; phylum Chordata; class Actinopteri; order Gadiformes; family Lotidae; genus Lota; species Lota lota. Next base: position 1,325,897 of record JACYXH010000207.1, on the reverse strand, counting down.
AATTCGGTTTGCAGTCGTGTCCGCTGGAACGTGTTAACGCAGTCGCTAGTTAAATATGTTTTAAGTTTTCGGAGATTTGTTTTAGGACAGGTTCGATTGGTTTTTACGTTTTCTTTTTTAATCTTTTTTACGAGTTCTAACTGCCGTCTTTCCCTCCTCCACCTCCACCTCTACGACCCCAGGAGCAGGACTTTGACTGCGGGGGTGCGTCTGGTCTGAGCCCCTCGCTGTGGACGCTGGTGGGCGTCCAGCTGCTCCTGCTGTGGACGATGTCCGATTACCGGAGCCCCGCCCATGTTCCCTCGTGACCCCTGACCTCTCCTGGTTCAGCCTCCCTGTCACCCAATACCTAAGGGCCCCCTCTCTACTTGAAAAAGAAAGACGATAATGACAACAACCATGGCATGATGATGATGATGATGATGAAGATTAAATTGCTTTGCGGTGAAGAAGATTAAGAATCAACTAAAAGCTCCACGTGCTGCTGGGTAACTCCTACCATGCACTTCTTTGGATGAGCTGTGTGCGTGTGTGTGTGTGTGTGTGTGTGTGTGTGTGTGTGTGTGTGTGTGTGTGTGTGTGTGTGTGTGTGTGTGTGTGTGTGTGTGTGTGTGTGTGTGTGTGTGTGTGTGTGTGTGTGTGTGTGTTTGTGCACGTGTGTACGTCGGTAGGGGGTGAGGGGTAGGTTCAAGGGCTGGGCGGGGTGGAGAGGAAAGGAAAGGCCTGTTGAGAGATAACGCTTGAATAATAAGCGAGAACCTGACCTTTAACCCCCAACCCTGCCATCTCCCTCCCCACTTTAGCAGCAGCCATCGGAGAATAGAGAGGAATATTGATCGGTCACTTTTTGAACTTTCTCTCCCTGCTCATACCCCCTCCACCCCAACACCCCCACGTCACCCCACCACCAAGACTAAAGACTGGACTGCCTTTTCACAGTGCAGGGGTGCCGGATGGAAGGGGGAGTGAAAGGTGAGCGTTGGGCTTATTGGGCTCCGTGTCTTATTTAATACGAGGGGTCTTTTTTATTTCAACAGGGCATAAAAGATCGCCGAGCTTTGCAAACAAACGTTTTGCATACTTTTTTGAGGAATTTCTTTTCCAGCTGGTTTTTGAGTGAGTGAGTCACTATTTATTGAGTTTATTTGTTCGTTTGGGTTTGCATTGCAATAAGAGACGCTGCACTTTTAGACCCCTAAAATGATTTATGGTGTTTTATTTGTACTTTATTTAAACGTTTCTTATGGCCTCAACTGGGGCGTCGGTGTACCGTCGTGGCGTCGCTGTGGCTTTTTCTTTTCTTCCTCTTTCTTTAATATTTAGCCACATGTCTTTTGGACATGTCCGACCGCCTTCAGCACGATCTTCCCTCTTGTAGATATAAAAGTGTGATATAAAAAAAGAAATGAAAAATATAAACATTGTTTAACTGTAAACCAATCCAAGCGATCCACTGCCATGGGTTGCTCACTGTCCAAGGACATGGACACTCTTTCTCTTGTGGACTAGTTTACACACTTTGGTGTGAGTTGTGGTCCCCTCTGCCTTCTTTTATTTTGAAACTTTGAAACTGAAATCTTGTTGCCATGGTGCACGTCAACCAATCACAGTGGTCCTGTCTCTCTTCCGTGTGCTTATTCAAAGGTAAACTCTAGTGCCAAGAAAAGAGAGACAAATCTACTTTTATCTCTGTTTAGTATACCGTGTGGGTGTGGAATATGTTTATTAATTTATGAATCGGGACTGCATGTTACAGATTCGCTTTTGTGTTTTACGCCAAGTTTCTAAATTCATATCATTTTAGATACCGAATCATCATTTGTTGAAATGTTTTGGTATGATACAGTGTATGTGTACGTTACTTTAAAAAAAATAAAACCACTACTATGTGCACTGAAACTTCAACTTATCGTTCAAAGTTATCAACTGAGAAATCATTTGACAAAAGTGTGGGTGATATCGCTACGAATGAATCCTTACATTCATGTTCTATGCTCAAAGATTATCTAGCCTCCAGTTTGGTTTGGTGCCTTCTCGTGCAGTAACTGTTAAAAGAAGACATAAGAGCTGTGGAAAGTTTGGAAAGTATTTTTTGACGTACAGTAAATAAGACAGCCCCCCCACCCTCCCAAACTTAAGAGTTATCGGGGGGAAGATGACGCCTCCAAGAGCAATTTGGCCAGACCGTTATGACTTGCAAATGCGGCTAATCGCAACCCTGTTCCATCCAAGAAACAAACAAGCTGCTGAATCACAGACACGTGCCTCATGTTTGAACGGAACGAGTGTTGACTACGGTAGAGATTCTTGCCAAGAGATAACACAAAGGGACAGATTAACTACGGTTGCAGGCCTGTCAGACTCTGTCTATACAGTGTGTCAGGATACGAAACGTTATTATGATTATCAGGACGGCATGGCCGATGGCCGTTGGATCTCTCTATTTTAGATATATTTAATATAAATGTAATGTAAGATTCAAAACTGCCCCGGCAACACAGAAGCAAGTTAGCAGCATGAAAGGAGAGAGTGTCTTGGGAAATGAGGGTTTTGTTGCTGGATAGTTCCTTTAGGATGAAGAAGGAAGAACCACTGCGACGGCTTTGATCATCTGGGTTTCGGTTGAGGCAGATGTTATGTGGTGGACTGTGAACCAGTACAATTACAACTATTATTAATATTGTCATTGTTTATATCTGGTAAGAATTGACTATCACATTTTTGTTGACAATTGCGTGCTGCTGTGAGCAGACATCTGCCACAGTCACGATAGTAGAGATGACGGCTAGCTCTTTGTGTGTTTTCGCATTGCCATCCGCCTCAACATGACACAACTTGGCAGGAACTATACAGTTTATTCGAATGCCAGCCACCGTGCAATGTGGGGCCAATAGTTCACTCCCACACTTAAGAGTGTGTGAATACACTTGTTGCCCCCCCCCCCAAATCAATTTCCAGCGAACCAGAAATGAGTTTGCTGGAAATGAGTTCATGAAGATAGTTCTGCTATTCTAGTCGTAGTGGGAAACATCTGTCTGTCGTTACGTCAGGTACTCTAATGATCTCATGGGGCACTTTAATGTCTTGTTTTGCTCCTTTTCCGACTTGTCTTTTCATTTTCCGCTGAAAAGAAAAACACTATGAAACTACTGTAAAAAAGAATTACAAATATATTAAACGCCTGAAATTTATAATCCTAAATGTGTACTCACACTAATGGATATTAAGTCAAGTGCCATAGGATTCTCTTACACTTTCATGGGGAGAAACCTATTCTCTTAATAACGACGAACAACGAGTCTCAATGTTTTTCTGTGTCGCATGGTGGCCTGCAATGATAATACATATATACTGTGTGTTTGAAGACATGATATTAACATGAAACATACATTGTCAGGCAATTGTTTATATGTTTATGGTATGATCAGCTGTTTTCTCACTGCCTTTCTCTTGGGGAGACAGCATTTGGTTCACGGGGGGGGGGTGAGGGGGGGGAGGGGGTTGAAACAATTACGGAAGCCTGATTGGATAATGTGGTGTTTGAATGTGGTACTCTTGTCATGTGATTGGTCGAAAACCCTTTGAGAATTGCCTTTTAGTCACTCAAGATCCCATTGAACGTTATATAACCATATAATACATAGAGCAAACGCACAGGGATATTGGAAAATGCACATGGGCTTCATGGCTGTTCAATGTACCCAAGCCACTCTAAGTGCAAAAAAATTCAGATGCTGTCACCTCAGGAATTCTATATTATTGACGTGTTTTTGATGCTGTCTGTACTTTTCGTGTGGACTTGTGTGGTTTAACCTTTCTCTATTTATTATTAATTATTTCTTGAGGATTGCTTCACGTGTGTTCTAAATGGAGTGTTCTGTAACCTGCCACTACCTGGCGGATGATTGGCGGGGCCTGTCGACCAATCCTGTGCTGCCTGTGTGGATTCAAAGCAGCCAATGGGTACATTAAATCAGCGATTGGGCAAGTGCCGGGTTCCCTTTCCGTGGGGGGTCAGGTTCGGGCTCTTCTGTTAAACCAAGCCCGGATTGGGTTTTAATATGTATAAACGAACGAAACTCTTCAGTCAAGCGTGCACATTTTGTTGAAACAAAAATATAAATATCTTGACGAAAATGAAAATGGACAAAGCAAGTGTATAATCCTCGCGGGAGGAAGGAGAACGTGTTGGTTTGTGTGCAACCAAGGTATACCGAATAAACGAGTTTATGATTGCTATCTCTCGTCTGGTGTCCGATTTCACTTGCTGGCTGATTTACTCTTCTTGCCAAATGCCTAATTACTGCTCACAATGGATTACAAAAGTTCTACTTACATCTGTCACGGTGCCAGAACACATTTCCCCTCTCTAGGACCGTGTGTGTGTGTGTGTGTGTGTGTGTGTGTGTGTGTGTGTGTGTGTGTGTGTGTGTGTGTGTGTGTGTGTGTGTGTGTGTGTGTGTGTGTGTGTGTGTGTGTGTGTGTGTGTGTGTGTGTGTGTGTGTGTGTGTGTGTGTGTGTGTGTGTGTGTGTGTGTGTGTGTGTGCCAGCGTGGAGGAAGCACCAGGAGACTGCTATCCCAATGTCCCTTGTTGACCCCCACCATCCCCGGCAGCTATTTGCAAGGAAGGAATTGACATCCAGCCAAAGTCAACAACAATGTCCCAAGAAATAAGGTAAAGAGGGGAACCGGGAGGTGCACAGGGACTTTCGCTGCCGTTCGCCCCGCGCCGGACGCCGTGACATTGAAATCGCCCCAGAGGACGCGTCAATAAAGAATGACCGAGAGGCGGCTCCGAGTCGTAAATTCACAGCATTTTTCTGTTTTGACCCGCTGTGCGTTGATCGAATCGAGGGGCCGCGGTCTCTCGTTAGAGCGGCTCTCCCGCGCTTTTATTTTTGTATATATATATATATATATATATATATATATATATACTTGAGCCCAGAAGCAGCTGTGCTCACGTAGCGGGGGTGGGGTCTCACTGCCCCCCAAAGACAAACTACAGGGTAATTTTACTCTTTATTACACGCGTTAAAAACCAGCCCGCGTGCTGCGTTGTATTCGGTTGAGCCGTGAAGACGTTAAAAAAAAAAAAGAAGGGAAAAAAAAGACGATCGTTTAGTTGGAGGCGCTTTGGGCATTTTAAATAAGACCCGTTACAATGTCTTAAGAATTTATGTTTCATAAAAATGCCTTTTACTGTTGGTAGCACAGGTGGAGAATCGCTACGAGGAGAACAGCAGTATGAGATTACACGTGGTGCACCCTCAGAAGGAAGGGGATTGATTTAATGATTAGAATAACGTCAACTAAAGTTGAATGAAAGTCGTTCATCTTTTTCCTCCCTGCAAAAACGACACACCCACGCAACTAAATTAGTTTTACATTTGCAACGGAAAACCTAATCATATCGGTAAAAAAAAACAAACATCTATAATTACTTTTTAGATTTATGTTGATGGATGTTATTACTGATTCAAACGGACTGTGGCACGCACATTAGCTACGTTCAGAGCTTTGCTAGCAAGGGTGCATTGTGGGCATGGAAAAGTAAAAAATTACCATTAAAGAAAGTTTAAAATATATATAGAAATACAAACAAAGAAATGGTCATATTTTATGTAATTTCTTATAAGCAAAATCTTAATCTTCATATCTGCAGCCATGGAAGCTGCTCATGTTCCCTGTGAGGGTACGCACTGGTTGGGAATCACTGCTGTACACTGCTTCTTGCTGTGAGTTGACTTGTATGGCGAGTCTGGCAACTGGATGACCTTAAGGGTTCGCATGGCGAGGTAGTCACTGTTGAGTTTCTGATGCTTATCTGCAGTCTTCTGGCCTGCAACCCTGCTTCAAGTTGGTGGATCTTTGCACAGGAAGTCCCTCTAGTAAACGCCCTCCAGGGTAAACACAAAAATGTTTATTATTTTAAATGAGTTGAGAAGTGTTAGCCATCCAGTAATTACATCAATATGTTTATTTATTTCCTAAGGGAAAGAGAAGATAGATTTTCATGCGATCAGCATGAAACGACTATCGCATGTCATATCATGCGCTGTATGCATGTGAACTAATATATATGGTTAGGGCCTGTATTTTATCACTTGGTGTATTCATGAAACGAATTAGCCACACAAATTCCATAATATATCATATCTATGATTTCCAGGGACGCCGGCGGGGGGGGGGGGGGGGGGGGGGGGGGGGGGGGGGGGGGCAGCAGCAGGGGCAATTGCCCAGGGGCATGGGCATGACAAAGGGCCCGTTTAAATAAATAAATAAAATCAAGGGGCCCCAGCCTCACTGGCATGGAGGCCACAGGCCCATGGCCTCTCTCTTTTCATGCCTGCTTCGTGCCATATTTATATATTTTATAAACTGTAGGCCCTACATAGTGAATAGAAACAAACTAACCCGCGGCCGCGATATATTTTCTTACTGCTGCACCAATGATATAAAAATCAATTATGCACTGATATAAAGTGTCGCCAATTTCCCTGCACGCTTTTCAGTTGGCCAGTGATATACAGTATCTATTAACTATCTTTACTATCGTTGAAACCGTATCAAACATTAATTTGCTAAAATTATTTTTGCTACACGCAAAATATGTCATACAAGGTGACTGGGGGCCCCCAACCCCGGGACCAGCCTAGGCTCTCAGCGGCCCTGATGATTCCATCTTACAGAAACTGTTTCCTGCATTCTGCCACGACATTCGTAACGTAGACGCTATCGTCCCAAAGCGACTTCAGGCATGTCAAAGAGAACATGCTTTCACAAAGGATAGTAGGAAACTTGGTGTCTGTGGTCGGGCGAGACAGCTTTCTGACCACCCCTCCATTTGAAAGTCTTGAAGCAGCGGTAGACTAGAATCCACGGAAGCACATGTTTGGTGGGGATTCAGAACAACAGTGAGAGTGGGAAACCCTGCAGGAACTTCTGAAACCACCACCAACAAGGGCAACAAAGAGAGACTCAGGACCACCATGTCTGTCCTGAGGTTTTGTGGGGGGCATTTTCTTTATTTTTTTCACAGGGATAATTTTCACATTTCACCGTTATTTAGAAGGTTATCATGCAGTTGGTGTCTGCAAGGGACATCTATAATCCCCAAACAAACCCCCACCCCAATCCAAGACCACCACCACCCAGTCCTCTCCACACCCTTCCCAGGTTCCCTTGCCCACCCTCATTTCAATTTCAAACCCCAATGGTAGAGGAATCCAGTTCACAGTGATTCTTGAAATCACGTGACGCAATGGCGAGTGTGGTCGGTCTTCTGTGATATTCATAAGGAGCCCATCGGGAACCCTTTGTTGGGGTTAACCAAGACCCATACATCTGGAATGTCGGGTCCCCAACCCACCTCCCGCACCCCTCCACACATCCACCCCCCCTCGTCTTCCCATGAACAGTCTGTTTTCACTGTGCCTCTCGTTCAAAGGTCATCCGTGCCAACGTCTCGCAGTCTGAATCAGAGATCCGATGACGAGGCGTACGATGTTGCAATAGGTACACAGAAGCCCATAGCTACAGCAACCACCTAAAGGCCGTTAGAGGACCTACATGCTAGTCTCTACTGTGAACCACCTACGGAGAGGTACTCCATTTACAGGCAGATAGAGGTACTGCACGTTTGTCTCCTCCGCGTGAGCTTGGCAAACATACGGCCATGGCTGCAGTTTGAGTCAAACACACATGGGGAGCATCATATGTACGCTGCCTCTGATTACAGCCATCTAAGCTTGAGAGAGAGAGAGGGAGAGAGAGCGCGAGAGCGCACTGGCTTTCATATCCGGCCCATTTATATAATCCAGCGTCTCTGATAAGGCTGCTGCTGCTGGAGTCATGATGAGCTGGAAACAAGAGCCATTGTATAAGACCTGGATCATGATTTTAATCTCACTTCCATGGTTATGTTATTTTAAGGGCAAGATTTGGTGTGTGGGGGATGCACTTCCAAAGCGGACCACAACAAGAAGAGCGAGTTAAATTATTTTTTTGTGATTGTACTGCTGCTTATCTCGGATCCAGCAGGCCTACTATGCTCTAGCAGAACGTCTGGGGGGAGACGGCACAGAGCATGGGCCGGACACCAAAATCTGTAAGGGGCGGAGTCACGCCGTTTCCTGTTTCGTTACCGAGATATTCTACTGAAGAATATGTTTGAATATGTGCATTTCTACAGTGGCCATCTACACGGTGTTGGTTTGAAACCTTTACAGACACATTTTTAAAGTAAACTACAGCCAGTAGAGTTTGTGTTCCCCAATTAAGTGCTTACAGATCCCTCTGCCATCAGACTTAAGAAATTAATCTAAAGTCGGATTTGTGAGACTATACTGCTGCAAATGCAGGAGTCACCTGAAAAACACAAGCTGGTTGGTGACTGGGGTGATGGAATTGTTGTTGCTGAGCCGTTGTTTTGGTCTCCCTACACCCCCACCTCCCAAGCTCTCCTAAATAACTTGACTTCCAGGTGCCCCCTCCACCTGCATGGCTTGGTCTCTCCAGCACCCCCCCCCCCCCCCCCCCCCCCCCCCCCCCCCCCTGCTGGGTGCCCGGAGGTCTTAGCTTGGTGACTCATCTGCAGGTCGTTTCAGCCCTCGCTCTGTTTTCTAATTGCTGCAGTCTGGTAGCACTGTACTTTCCATGCTCCTTTCATGTTTCCTCTGGCCACAGTGAAAGTGATGCTGTGGCTGATGTGCCCGGCGTGGTATAGAGTGTGTGTGTGTGTGTGTGTGTGTGTGTGTGTGTGTGTGTGTGTGTGTGTGTGTGTGTGTGTGTGTGTGTGTGTGTGTGTGTGTGTGTGTGTGTGTGTGTGTGTGTGTGTGTGTGTGTGTGTGTGAGTGAGTGATAATGTGTGTGCATTGGTAGGGGTTGCCAAATGTGCCTGATGTGGATCCACCTCAATCACCGGCATGACCAAAAAGGTTCTGCTGCATTCTGACCTTCGCTGAAATAATTAGTAAGCCTTTCCTGGCAAAGGACAGGAAATGGAGTGAAAAGTAGAACCAAATGAGAAAGGAATAGAACGCTGATAGGGTTAATGGAATGCATCTACTGGAAGGAGCAACAAACCTTCTTTTTTCTTAATGGTGGGACGTGGCACAGATTATTCTCCAGAACTATTGCGGGCTGGTTGTCTAGAGAGTCACAGTGAATCCAGCCATGGCTTTATATTGATGCTTCGTTGGTCGCCGACTGACTGCTAGCAGATGAGGAGCAGTGTGGACGTGGAGAGTATGAACACCACAAGGTCAAGGAACAGAAGAATACACAAGGACCTACAGGACTTTTACATAATGCAGACAAAGAGAGACAGACAGACAGACAGACACCCCTACATAATAGAACATAATATATAAAGGAATAGAATAACCAGACAGACAGACAGACAGACAGACAAACAAGGGAATACAGAAGTTCCTTCAAGAGTATTACATAATGTGTAGGCAGACAGATAAACAGACGGACAGACATGCATACAGACAGACACCCTGGCAGACAGAGAGACAGACAGACAGACAGACGGACAGACATCCTGACAGACAGAGAGACACTGACAGACAGACAGACACCCTGACAGATAGACACCTTGACATATAGACACACAGACAGACAACTCCTTGCTTAAGAGACAAAATAATGAGTTGCTTCTGAATGGGACAGAACATGGCGAGTCAGCACTTTTCGGTTTTTTTTATTTTTATAAAAGTGCGTGTGATGAAGCACTCAGGCCTTGGCACACACTTGAAGCCCACTCTCTCTCGTCTGCCCAGATAAAGACCCTCTGACACGCCAGTGTTTACCCCGTCTGGCTGCTGGGCAGCTGCTCATACACGACTCATACAAACACACACGGATAAAACACATTATCGGCACACACATTAAAACACAACATGGGTACACATGGCCCCTTTAATTACTCTCCCATGTCTGTATGTGGGCAGAGACCCGCAATCACAGGTATGCAGAGACACACACATGCATATACACACTAGCTCCCTCCCACACTGATGCGGATCACGTCGCTGAGTCATCTTGCACACCTCCAACAGCGGCACACTGCTGTCTGAGACCTGCACGCAATCCACGGTGACCACACACACACACACAGGGTAAAAGTTTAAACACAAGCGCTTAGATCAGGCTAAACAAGACGCATCACACACGGTGTCCATCAAAGGGTTGGCACATTTTAAAAAGTTTTTTTTTAAGTGTTCAGGTGTGTGTGTGTGTGTGAGATGGGGGTCAGGCTCAGTATAACCAAGTCTTGTCTGTGCAATATGTGTTGAGTATTTCTGCAGAGATGAGGAGGCAGAGCGTGTAACTATTTGACCACTGAATGTGTTTACACGTCATCCCAAATACAACGTTGCAATGTCAGTGTGTGTGTTCACATCTGTCCTGCTTTTTATGTGCATGCACGTGTGTGTGTGTGTGTGTGCTTTGGAATGTGTGTTGCAAGCATGTGTCAAGGGTGCATGTGAGTGTGCCTTGTAATATGTGCCGCAGGTGTGTGCGTGTGTGTGTGTGTGTGTGTGTGTGTGTGTGCACGCATGTTAAAGGAGGAGGTCAACCTTCGGCCCTGGTTAATGTGCCACAGATGAAACCAAACGCTAGTCCACAAAAACCAACGCACCCAAACCTTTCAAAGCTGCAGGAAATCTATTAGCACCTGGTAGGACTCCTCCCCTCTCTCTCTCTTTCTCTCTGTTCTTTCTCTGTCTCGCTCTCCCTCCACATCCTCCATCATCTCTCTCTCTCTGTTGTTTCTCTGCCTTGCTCTACCTCCACAATCTCTCTCTCTCTCTCTCTCTCTCTCTCTCTCTCTCTCTCTCTCTCTCTCTCTCTCTCTCTATTCCCTCCAACATCTTTTTCTGTTCTCTCTCTACCTAGCTTTACCTCCACAGCCTCCACCACCTCACCTCTCTGTCCCACCTCAGTTAATGAAACCACACAGGACCGCCACCCTCCCATTGCTCCCCTAAAACCAGAGGATTAGAATGTGTGTGTGTGTGTGTGTGTGTGTGTGTGTGTGTGTGTGTTTAACATGGCATTAGCATACATACAGATCGGTATGTGCACTTAGTAGTATGTTTGGTGCTAAGTGCATATTTGACGTGTGAGTGAGTGTGCATGTGGGTGGTTGGGTTGGTGGGTGTGGGTGTGTAAACTGCTTCGAATTTATACGGAGCTGTCCCTGTGCACACGTGGAGCCGGTTAGCAGTGAATGAGGTGCCAGACAAGCATGCAGCAGCTGCTGCCACAAAGTGAAACAATAGCTGGGCCAGAAGATACAGAAGGCCTGGTCACTCTGGCTAAGTTCCTATTCTCCTTCATGCTCTATGGTCACTCTGGCTCAGTTAGTTCCTATTCTACTTCGTGTTCTATGGTCACTCTGGCTCAGTTCCTTGTCTCCTTCGTGCTCTACGGTCACTGCTATAAATTCTGAAGCCCAAAGCACATGGAGCGAATATGGATTCATAGGACTTAGTTGCAGCACAACCCAAAATAGAAATAGAATCACATTGTTTTAATGGGGCTCAAGTATATTTTGGACCGGAAACTTGCTGTTATATCTTACTCAGAAATTCATACACGGACTGAGATTTAGCACAAGATTACCTTTTCGTTTATTTTATTTTATCTTTGTGTTCTGATTGCCTAACACTTGAAATTCCATCCAAAAATACATTTTTTACAAAGTTTGTACTGTTATCTGTTATTTGTTTGCTTAAGATCTCCACTATTTTTCTCACAAAAATACAAACGGATTCAACCACATTATACTTTTTTGGGCATAATTTGTCCACTCTTCAAGTCCTATCTCTTCTTCTTCTTCTTCGTCTTTATTGCTTTAGTTCTTGTTGACGTCCACTGCTCCCCCTTTCGTCAGTTGAGAGAGATATAAAAGATGGTTTGAGAAACAGTTGATTTTGTCTTCCCAAAAGTAGTAATGCACGTTTTGAGTTGTGGTTTTCATCATTTCTTGGAAATATAAATACAACTATGTTATATAAATATAACAATGACGAAATCACACATGTTCGGCCAATGATCTTTTAGTCACCTGTCTCTTGTCAGAAATCACTTTGATTGACATTTGGAAGTATTCTTGAATTCTTCTGTATCCATTTTTCTCCCATGGTCAGTGATTCTGGTCAGTGTTAGCTGCCTAAGGGGTAGAGTAGCTGAATGTTGAATTCATGAATGGTTGTTTGATGTTATTTATCTACACTCAGTGCCAGCAACTGTGAGATATCATTCTATACTGATGAATTGAGTGGCTTGACATTTCAAACCAATCTGAGGTGCTCAATTCTTTGCTTTGGGCTATAAGAACTTCTGTCATTTTTCCACCATATGTTATTTTAATATTTATATAGGATTTGTATTAAAAATCATTTTGTTTTATTATAATCCAGAAAATATCATCCTATCATCCATGCAAGGCTTTTTTTCCACCTCCACCGTATCCACTTCAGTCTTTAACTTCATTTTTTCTCCTTCTAGAACCTCCTAAAAGCCGATGACCTCAGTCCACTGCTGTGTCTGTGCAGAGCGTCTGGACGCTCGCTAACTCACTAGCCCGTTTGCTAGCTCGTGTCCGGGGTCCGACCTAATTGGATTTATGTGGGGGAATGTTTTCCAAAGCCATACTTGTGAAATGCCTCCACATCTGCTGGCCATTAGCAGTGGACATAACACACAACAGAGGGAGGGGAAAGCCCCCCCAACGCCTTGATTCATTGGAGTGCGGCTGCGCTTTTATTGCAGAAGAGGAAAGAGGAAGGAGGGCCCTGGTGTCCCCATCAAAATCAGCGTCCGCCTGCCTTATCTCTTTCTCCTTTTCTGTCATTTTTCTTTTTTCACTCAACTTCTTTCTTCTGCTTCCTGTTCTTTAAATGTATTCTTGAAAGAAAAAAAAAGCACAAGACATTTTTCTTTTATGGCTTCAAACCCTTCAATCCTCAGTGACTGCACGGCTCTGGTTCTCTCTCTCACACTCTATCTCTGCCTCTCTTCTTGCTCTTTTTCTCCATCACTGTCTCTCTCACTGTCTTTCTCCATCTCTTTTTCTCCCTCTCTCTGTCTCTCTCTCCCTCTCTCTCTCTCTCTCTCTCTCTCTCTGTCTCTCTCTCTCTCTCTCTGTCTCTGTCTCTGTCTCTCTCTCTCTCTCTCTGTCTCTCTCTCTCTCCCTCTCTCTCTCTCAGCCTTTCCTGAACATCTGAGGTTTCAAGTCATTGTTTTTACTCTTGCTTCCTTAATTGCTCTGTAATTACTCTGAGTTCCCCAAACCTGACCTTCCACAATCCTGAGTATTTTCTTTACTCCAAACTCCATGCCACAGGTCTTCACTGGGACTCCCCCCCCCCTCCTTCCCGTCCCACCCGCTCCTCTCTTGGACCCCAGCCCTCTTCGTCTCTCACTGTGCTCCTCTGAGGGCCCATCCATCTAAATCAGCCGTCAAGACTTCCAACTGTCCTTGCCTCCTTCTCCCACCCGCTTCATCCCCCTGAAGGCGCTGGTAGAGGGGGGAAGAGAGAGAGAGGAAGAGAGGACGCCCTGTGGTTCCATCCTTTCGGTGGTGGGCATGGGGCCGGATACAAGAGAACCAGCAAGGGGGGTCCCCTTGACAGACCTGTTGACCCCTCATCTGTCATCCGCGATGGGGAGGAGAGCAGCCACCTAATTGGCGGAGCATTGAGTGGGGCTGGGAGAGGGGATATGGAGGTTGTTATTTTAGCATCAGTAGGGGGTCAGAGGTGGGGTTCTGTGGGGGAGGGGCAGAGCAAGTGGGAGGTAGGGGGAGATTACACCGGTGATTAGCCCCCCGCATCTCAAAGAGTGCAGCACTTTGGGGGGGGGGGGGGGGGGGGGGGGGGGGGGGGGGGGTGTTAGTTTGTTGTGGGAGGGCTGAAATTGGGTGTAAAGTAATGGGAGGGGTCGGCGATAAAGAGCTAAGAAGTGGGATTGGCTTGGCTTTTGTGCACGGTTGCCCCGATGTAGGTAGGTAAACACACAGACTTACGTGTGTGTGTATGTGTGTGTGTGTGTTGTCTGTGTGTATATGTATATATGCATGTATCCACATTAGCACACATGCATCTATGTATACACGGTGGTTTATTTATTGAACTAGCCTTAATGGATTTTATTTTTCCCACATTATAATCCATCAAACAATGCCGCCTCTCAGGGGAAGGGTGTATCATTTGTGTGTGTGTGTGTGTGTGTGTGTGTGTGTGAGTGTGCGGCGCAAAGTATGCGTTCAGGGTCGTGCACCGTGTGTGTGTGTTGCTACTGGGGTATGTCCGACACCTTGTATAGATATACATGAGAACAGAGATGGGGTGCTGACAGCTGTTGGCCTTGGGGGTCCTCCACTCCCTCCTTCCTTCCTTCCCTCCCTCCCATGCTGATCAACACCACCCTTCATCCGTCATCCTCTCTCCTCCCTCGCTCAGACTCTCACTTGGACTGTCCACACCTTCTCACCCAGCTCAGTGGGCCATGGATATTTGTGTGTGTGTGTGCGGGGGGGGGGGGGGGGGGGGGGGGGGGCGTGCATGTGTGTGTCATAATGCATGCATGCATGCAATGTGTGTGTGTCTGTGTATGCATGCCTTCATGCATACATGCATGCAACCTTTGTGTGTGCGTGGATGTGTGTGTGTATTCATGCATGCATGCAACATGTGTGTGTGTATTTCTTCATGCATGCAAGTGATTGTGAGCGTGCGTATGTGTGCGTGCGTGTTTGGGTTTGTATGTGTGTGTGTGCGTGTGTATGTGTTTGAAGAGGGTGAAAAAGAGGAGTAGCACAGAATGAAAGTAATCAGTTGTTTACAGTTCAGAAGAGATAGAGACCGAGAGGGGAGACATGGTTCCCACATAGAAAAGGCTTGGGGCAGATTACACTTCCACAGTGAAATGCAATCTATGAGTGGGTTCACTGTCTGACCCTTCTGCATACATTCTTCCCATGTCAATATTCTGCATTCTGTCATTCCCTTCCAGTAATTTGGCAATGTACTCCTTTCCCAGTAAAAGTTATGTTCATCCTCAACCATTACGTTTATGTTGAAGTACACAATCTTCCCTTCTCATGGCAATGGAGGCTCTTCATAGGCAAATGGTTTTGTCTTGTTTGATTGGAACTGCAGATATGCGTAAGCAAGGGAAGTGAACCCACAAATTAAGCGGGAAGTCACGTGGGAAAACGGTGAAAGGAAATGTTGAATGATCGGTCAACTCCCGAAGGAGAACTTTAATCTGTATGACAGATATAGGACTCTGGTCCGGACTCTGGCAAAGTGTTGTTTCATTCATAGGAAAACTTCATATATGAATGAATTCACCCTGTAATAGAGTAGAGTAGTCCAGTTGGGCATTCCATTACCCAGCTCATCCACAATCCTAGAAACACTGCTTGTATGACAAGTTGTGTCCCCAGCATCTACAGGCAACCCCTCAGTAGACCAGATCGCTAGTCTACTTTGTGCTTTTTTCTTCTGGACAGTCTGGTCGCTGGGCCTGAGACTACTTAAGAGTGAGAAAACGTTTTGGAAATAATACTCCCTTCGTTTTTTCACTGGTATGTTTTGAAAGAGCGCCCTCAACTTTCAACCTCTCCTCCTGTCATGCATAATCACCTGTCAAAACTAACTTACTTATCCATGGCCGTCAAAACCGCACGGGATTAGGGGGGTGGGGTTGGGTGGAGGCGGTGGTAGTGGGGGTTGTAGCTTTACTCTTTAGTTCAAAATGTACCTATGCACCCCACCTACAATATTTTCCTTCGAGATCGCTTTTGCGAGCGTCTGGATTTCGCCTTTGCGCCGACAGTGATTGACGTCTGGGTAGTGACGTGCATGCTCCATGGGCGCACAATTTACTACCGCCACCACGCCCGCCTGCCAGCGCACAATCTTTGCATTTCCCAAATGGCACAGGCATACACACACACGCGTGTGCGCACAAACACACACATCTAGACACACACACACATACACCTGCTAGTGCGCCAGTACTTTGGGAGCTGCTTTAAACCAATATACTTGCAGACTAAAGTGTATGGGGGGGGGGGTTTGTGGTATGACAGGAATTAAATTACCTGCACGCGCCTTAATGAGAGGGTGGTAGCCCCCCCCCCCCCCCCCCCCGAACCCCTTTTGCTCCAGCTCCTCTCTCTCTGGAGGGTTGGCGGCCGCCCGTTAACGGCCAAAGTGTGGATTTCCTGTCAAATAACGAGCAGGCCCTCCGCAGGGTTTGTGTCCGAAGCACAGGCACACTTGGTTCAACAAAAGCACAGCACTGCTGCTGCTGCTGGTGCCCAAGTAGGATTGCTTCCAGCTGCATGTGACCCTCCCTCCCTAGCCCCCCCAACCCCACCCACCCTGCCTCAAGCACACTTTACCCAAATTAATCTCAAATCTCAAATCAAGTAGTTATGCAGAGAAAAATCCCTGGAAAGTGTCCCTGTCCCTTTAACTCTCCTGGCGGGAACGTTTGGAGCGAGAGGGAGAGAGCTCGTTCCAACAGTCGTTGTGGCGGCAGATTCTTTAATCGTCTGATTTTTAACATGAGAACAAAACGAATAGAAGGCTGTTATCGTCGAAGCGATTAGTTGGCATATCGAAAAGTATCAACACATACAGTACCACATGGCTTCCAGGGGTTTTGGCAGAAATTACACGTTTTTCCGGCAATGTAGGTTTTTTTTTGTGTAAGCTAACTGTTATTGAACACAAGTCTTGACAGGAACCTTGTGAAACTGCGACGTTTTCTAAAAAAAATTACGCTATAGTTGTCGGATCACATAAACTCGCTAGCTTAACCGCTCATTGTTTATTTGCCTGTTTTCAATGTAGTCCAGTTGTGTGCGCACGTCTTTTAGAGGGAAACAAAACCATCGGGCCGTTTGCAATGTTCCTCTACTGTGCGAAGTCATGGCATCTCGGAGCTGAGTCAGGCGAGGCTACTTGAGGAAAAGGGAGGTTCTTCTAAAACCTTACCCCCCCCCCCCCCCCCCCCCCCCCCACACACACACACACACACACACACACCCACACACACACACCCTCTTCTCCCCCTCAATCTTTATCATCAGGACCGACTCCACAGAAAGGCCGACACTGAGATGTATGTCATGCACTCTCTAAACCGGAGCGCAAAACAAGGGATTAAAAGCATTGCCAGGAGCGCGAGAGTTATGCGGTAAAAAAAAGAAAAGAAAACCGGGATCAGCCCAATAAACCACTGAGGGGAAAACGGTGTTAGAAAAGGGAATTGCAAGTCGAAGTCAGGACCTTTAGGCTCTTGTTAAAATAAAGTGGGCATCTCTGGTAGATTGGAAGGTCCCTGTACTTTTTCCTCCCCCACCACCAACTCTGGACTCGGATTATTGTCACATAAATTGCGCGTCGTTTGGATTATTATTATTATTTTTAATCCCTGTGGTCAGCCATGAAGACAGAAGTATGGATAAAAGCTCTGGTGCTGACTGTGGTGTCGTTGGTGCAAGCAGGTATGGGTGATGATGACTTTGGTCTATGGGCTGGATGTCGGTGCGTAACGCAAAGTGCCACGCTTTCTTTTTGTCACATCACACAATTTAGAAATCAATGAAAGTGAATTGAATATTGATATTATATCATTCGCACGTTTCTTACACTTCTCGGCGATTACGACTTTTGTAACGGATTCAAATTTATTGTTTTAATCGAACGTGTTTCCAGGTCAGTAACTGTCATTTTTCATTGCTTTAAATGAAAACAACCACACCGGATGACCGGATGGAATAGTCACGTTTTCAATCGTTGAGCTGCTATGGACCCTTTTCATTTTCCTTCTATTTTTTTTTAATATTCCAGCTGTTATTCCAGTCTGAAGTGAGTTAAACCCGGCATTGAGTTCATTTATAGTTCATTTATAGTCCATCTGCTAGTGTGTCGCTACAAATTGAGGTCACGGTCGTTCCTTGTCCAGGCTACACTCCTGACCATAAAATTGCCTGATGCCGTGTATGCGCACTATTAACCAGTAATGTAAATACAACCATTACATGCTATGTCCATACCCAGGAGTTTGCGCGCGTCATCAATTCGCTGAATTCGTGCGTTTTTATGGCAAGAGATCGGAGCAGATTACAATGTGTCTCTCTGTGGTCCCGATTTTTCACTCCTAAGTGTGTGTGTATTTACCTAGGATATATCCATAGAGGATTTCTGGGGCGTTATACTGACACAGAGGTGATGATTTTGTATATAGTTTCCATAATCCGCACCCCCAGAAACATGTGTTCCATCCGATATCTTAACCATGACACACACAAACAGTTTAAAGCCATCGACACTGTTCTGTGTTCCTTTCCAGCACACCCATGTTTTTGTGCATGTGCTCTGGAATTTAGCTAGCTCCATTCAAACTATTCGATGTATGTATAAATGGGATTTGGAGATAGCAGGAGTCCGACCATAAGGGGAGGAGGAAGAGACTAAGTGAAATGTAATTGAGCGGCCTGGCGAGACATTAAGGCTGGAACAACAGGGTGATGAGTGCCAGATGTGGTCCGGTTCAGCCTTAACATTAATAACGCGTCCTCCCCGATACCATTTAACTAGGAGCCCGCCAATAGCCCCAGCGTTCACAATCTCCTTAGTACAACTCACACGCGCGCACACACGCGCGCGCGCAACGTCTCCTGTCGAAACTAGGACCATCATTCACATCACAAGATCTCATACTTTCTTCGGTGACTCATAGAACCCTACCTCATGCCACCAATTATTGAATGACAAATTTGCCCCAAAACGATCAAAGCATGTAAAATGCTAATTGTGCAAAATGTATATTTACAGTCTCTAAAGTTCAACTTCTGAAGGTCCATTTAGAATGGACACCCGTTCTTGTGGGTTTATTTATTATTTGTGTACAGCATACATCCCTGGGCGAAGCATCTATGCCGTAACGTTGGTGGAAATAAAGACCTATCTTATTTTGTACTATATTTAGTTCGTTGGGCAGCACCTTGTAAATGTCAAATATTATTTGCCCTTTTTGTGGTCATGGATCTCCTACCCCTGTATTTTGCAATATGATTCTCTGGTTGCTTTTCAAAGGCAAAAAAGCTCTTTAAATCAAACAGCCTGCAGCATTGTATCGTTGTGAAATCAATAGCCTAATATACACACACCTATAAAGTGTGTGTGTTCCCTGCCAAAATGAAGAACTGGCGATGACGTTGAATGATTTTGACTTACAGTGGTTTACATGACAGTGAGCCATCGTACTCCTGGGAAACATGATTCAGTTCCCACAAAAACGGTTTGATTGTTATTTTCCCCTTCGAAAAATGCATGGCATTTCAGTACTCCGAAAGAATAAAACATAAACAAATGACACACTTGGAAAACAAACAGCAGGGCAACAATCTACAAGACCCAAAAGAAAAAATTACACGAAGAACAGCAACTTGAAAAATAATCGGAGAATCTGAGGGGGCCGGTCATGCTAGCTAACTTCAAAGTCGACTGTGCCAGGTAGCAATGAAAGTTGGTATTGAGAAAAGCTGTTGTTTGGGCTCGCCAAAAAGGTTCCATATGAAGTAAAAGTGTCCGTGCTGGCATATATTATCCTGGCTGACTGAGGCCTGTCAACCCCTCTTGGAGACACTTCCGTCTCTCTCGCCCATCGCACCGTCAAAAAGCCAACCCTGCATTTCAAGGTCATCTAACTTAGCATGAAGCACCTATACCAGATGTCTTTGAACTGTTGTTTCATCCATGTGTGCATATATTTATATATATATACTGTGTCTGGATACATGGTTACCATACACATGAACCAAGATCTCATTGGTTAAGGGGAAAAGCTTTTTCTCATGTTTTGTTCTGATATATTTTTTAAATAGTGTACACAATAAAAACCCATGAGAGCCCTCACTCATACCCAAAGTCATTTGTGTGTGTCTCTTAACAGGAATGCATTGCTGAGTTTGCTTTCTCCTCCAGGTTTCTGTAAGGAAAAGGAGCTGTCTCTTCAGAAGTATGAAAAGACTGAGAACAACTGGCTGGTTTGCCCCACCTGTTCACAGGCAACTCGGGTGCGGAAGAGGAAAAAGCTGGAATGGTGTGCCTCTAGATGTAAAAAGGACAAAAAATTCAAATGCAGGTGAGTTACTAACGGTCTCTCTGTATTGCTTGAACTCTGAGCTATGCTCCCTTCCTTCTTCAATAACTACTTTTAATGACATTCTCCAAGCCTGCTATGTGCTTTCAAAATACATGGACCCCCCCCCCCCCCCCACACACACACACACACACACACACCACTGCCACCAACATATTTTGTTAATCACTTAGTCAAACACTTCCTTTACCATTTCCTGTCTACTTCCACAGGGCCTTCAACTTTGAAAAGCGCAACAGGACGTGCCACTTGCTCCCCTTCGACCGCCTCAGCCCGGGTGCACAGATACAAGCCAATGTCAACTTCACGCTGTACGAACGTAAAGGTACACTTCATTCCTTGGCATTCTCTTCCAAAATCAAACTAAATCCACAGTTTATTGCCTCACAGTGAGTCATCGAAGAAAACTGTACATGTTTTTTGGTTCCACAGCTTATGTTCACTTGTTTTATCCTCGGTTTGTCTGTTGTCACAACAAATCCAAAGTCTACCGATTTGCACCCTTTGGTTTCGCAGCTTTAAGAGCTAAACGAAGGGAGAACCACGCACACATGTAGCAATGATCAAGTGGAACGTAAACAAAAAAGGTCATTGTTTACAGTCTGAACGGCAGGCTTATTTCAAGTGCACACGTTGGAATCCAACACTTAAGATTTTACTGCGAGAAATTTGAGCAAATTACCCCTAGTGACATTTAATACGCTATGGGGAGTCGTCTGTTTTTGGGAATAACAGTTATGTGAGGACATTTTGTAACCCTTGCATGGAAAACCTTCCTTGACCATAGATGGAGAAAACCTGAAATGCTGTTCTTCAACTCATTGAAATTAATGCAAACAAAACCCCCAGTTTTGTAATGCACTTTTGTTCACATTTACTGCGGGGATACCTTTTGTGGGGATACTTTTGTGGGGCACTTTTTGTGGGGCTACTTCTTGTGGGGACACTTTTTACAAAAACGTCTAAGAAAACATAAAAGGGAATAAATAGTTGTGTTATATAAAAGACACCTTATACCTTGTCCCTGTATTCAGATTACATTCGGGAGTGCATTGTTGGAACCAACGGACAGTACAGAGGAAGGAGGTCTTGGACAAAGTCCAACATTACCTGCCAAGCCTGGTCTGACAACAGCATCCACGACCACATGTAAGTCCTCCTACTCCTTGACTTTCTCCGTATTTCTTCATATTTCTCCGTACTCGGATTGGAACGGAATTAAATAATAAAAACAGAGCCAACACAGGAATGTGTGTTGGCTTGACACTGCTACTGTTTGTCTCTGAATTGGTGCCTCTGCCTAAGGCACTCACCTGAGTGTGTGTCACCTGAGTGTGAGAGAGAGATACAGAGATAGAAGGAGAGAAACAGATACAGAGATAGAGAGGTTCCCACCATGTAGTGAGCTGCACTTTTCTCATGCTCTTATTTCATTGCTCTTATTAAGCAGAAAGTCATGTCAAAGGTGGAGATTCTGGATGGTGTTTTGGTGTGTGTTTGCATGCTTTTGTGGGTCTGGGTGTATGCAAGTGTGTATTCTCGGATGTGTGTGTGTATGTGTGCCTGCACGCAAACATGTGTACTCTTGGATGTGTGTGTGTACTCTTTGATGTGTGTGCGTGTTCTCTTAAATGTGTGTGTGTGTTTGTTTGTGTGTGTGTATGTGTGCCTGAATGCATACGTGTGTGTGTGTTTGTGTGTGTGGGTGTGTGTCTGTGTGCGTGTGTGTGTGTGTATGTGTGCCTGAATGCATATGTGTCTGTGTGTGTGTGTATGTGTGCCTGAATGCGTATGTGTGTGTGTGTGTGTGTGGGTGTGTGTGGGTGTGTATGTATCAGGTGTGTCTTCCAGCGGCTGATCAAGGCCGAGGAGACGCGACCGTGCCAGGATCTCGTTAGCTCCACTTATTAGCACTGAGACATTTAACGATGGGGGGGTGGGGGGGGGTTAAGGGAGCGGAGCAAAGGAGAGAGTTCGAGTGAGTGCAAAGTGTGTGTGTGTGTGTGGTGTGGTGTGTGTTTTTTTAGCGAGAGATAGAGACAGAGTGAATGAATGGGAGGCAGTAGGGAGCAGAGTCAGGAGATTTATGTACTTAAGACTTGTTCTGTCTGAGCTCACACAGTGACAGACGCGGGAGGAAACCCCATAGTAGACCTGGCTTTGCCTGCGGTCCTACTGGCCAACACCAAATTATCTATCCTCTCATCTCCTCATTTATTTCTCTCCACTCTTCTCCTCTCCTTTCCTCTGATAATCCCTTCTCAGCTTACCTCTTCGCTCTTCACCTCAACCCCTCATCTCTTATCTTCCTTTCCTACGTCCTCTCCTAATTTATTCTCTTCTCTTTTTCTCCACACTCCTCCTCTCCTCTCCTCTCATCTCCTCTCCTCTCCTCTCCTCTCCTCTCCTCTCCTCTCCTCTCCTCTCCTCTCCTCTCCTCTCCTCTCCTCTCCTCTCCTCTCCTCTCCTCTCTCTCCTCCCTCATCCTTTCACCTCTTTTCCTCTCCTCTCCTCTTCTCTTCTCTTCTCTTCCCTCCTCTCCTCTCCTCTCCTCTCCTCTCCTCTCCTCTCCTCTCCTCTCCTCTCCTCTCCTCTCCTCTCCTCCTCTCCTCTCCTCTCCTCTCCTCTCCTCTCCTCTACCCTCTACCCTCTACCCTCCTGACACACATACAAACATCTCACCTAAACGGTCTCATTCACATTCGAAAGCCAAACACACACAGACACACACGGGCACATACACACACACCCACGCTACACACACATACTGACTGACCGTGCACGGGTCAGTATTTCAAAACTTCAATACAGCAGTATTTCAGACCGAGCTCGTGTACGCGTGACATTTTGATCATCTGTTCGACGCACAGTTCATGTACCCCCTCCTCCCCCACCCCTTCCTCCCTGCCCCCCCCCCACCCCCCTTCTCTGGCCTCACCCGAAGGACAGACAATACTCCCAACATGCACCTGGCTGGTCGGCGAGCGAGGGCTTTGAAAGGGAACATTACTTAGAGGGAGATTTAGAGGCACAGCGGGGGCCGTGCGGCCTGGCCCCGCCGCTCGGATAACGACCGTAATGAACCCGCCACGGTCTGAGAACCAGGGCGACCGTTGTTATTAAGCTTGACCGATCACCGGGGCGGGGGGTGGGGGGGGGGGGGGGGGGGGGGGTGGGGAAGGGGAAGGGGGAAAGGGGGAAGGGGGTGAGAAGAGGAAGGAGGGGAAGGGGGTGAGAAGAGGGAGGAGGAGGAGGAGGAGGAGGGGAAGGGGGGGGGGGGGGGTTCCTCAGAGGTTTCCTGTACAGGAATGAGACTACCACCTGTTGTCTAAATTTAGAGGTTTGTTCTACCTCTTTTTTAGTTCTTTTCAAGGGATGTTCTTTTTTGTTTTGTACGCATTCTTTTCATGTTTTAATTGAGTTGAGTAACGATTAGTGACACGTTGTTGACGACCTTCCCGCGATGGAAGGTTTGGTTGCCAGGACACCTGAAGATGAACTCTTCAGACCAGAGGGTTAGCCCAGGTGGCTCTGCCCACCCCTCTTGCTCTGAGTGGATAACACAGTGGGTTGTTAACTTTCTACCCCGCAGCGGTTCTCAACCTGAGGAACGCATGCCCTCTGGGCCCTAGGGGGACGCAAAGAACAAGCATGGGGGTAAACGAGACCCCTTTCCATTGTGTGTGTGTGTGTGTGTGTGTGTGTGTGTGTGTGTGGTAGTTAGCGTTGGTCTTTTTGGGGTTGGAAGGGGAAATCAGAGGTTTAAGAAGCCATTGAGGAAAACATGAGAAAGTTTGTTAGAACCTTATAGACTTGAGCCCGAGACTTTATCAACATAAAAACGTTAGACATGTATTTGCCAGATCTTTTATTACAATACTTTGTTATACGTTTGTAAGTATTAAATTTTTTGAAAGAGATGCTGCACATTCTTTGCTATAGACTTGCTATAGACTTTATATACTTTAGCGTCCAGGTCTGCTTTAAATTGGTTAGCGCATCGCCCGGTGCATGTTCTGTCGCTAGACAAACTGTGGCCAGACATACTGTAGCATTTTCTTCAGGTCTAGATTTAATCTTTAATAAAATCCTTAATTCAGCCAATGTGTCTAGCTCTAGTGCGTGTGTATCCGTGTGTGTGTGTGTGTGTGTGTGTGTGTGTGTGTGTGTGTGTGTGTGTGTATGGTGTCTGCCTGTGTTCCTTTGGGAGATGGTTCTGGCAAGGAGATGAATGGCTGGCTAACATCTGTTAACGCAACATCATTATGGCTAGCTCGCTCCCATGCCGCGCCTTGCAGCGGACCCTCTCCAGATGCAGTGCCGCATGAAGACGGTTTAGGCTCCTTGTAATTCCATTTAAACATGACAGACTAGACCGTATTCTGTGAGCTAAAACACCACCAACGTGTATGGTTCAGCTTAGTGCCTACGACAGGGCTCAAGTGCGTGTTCCAGGCAGAGCCTATTTGACGTATTTCTTTGGTTACTTTTGTAACTGAATCAGTTTCTGCCTGTCTATATAGCTGTCTGTCTGTCTATCTCTGGCTGTCTTTCTATCTATCTATCTATCTATCTATCTATCTATCTATCTATCTATCTGTCTATCTGTCTATCTATCTATCTGTCTATCTGTCTATCTATCTACATGTCTATCCTTCTATTCATTTAGCCGACTATCCGTCTGTCTGTCTGCCTTTCTGGTTTTGCGTCTTCCTGAATCTCTGGCTTTCTGTCTGTCGGTCTGTTTGTCTGAATTCCCTCTTGTTCTCGGATGAATAATGTGGCACGTCAACTTTGAAGCCCCACGGAGGCCCCAGGGAGCAGGGCAGAGCGGCCTCCCCCAAGACGAGGCCCCATGGCTGGGTTGCAGCGTTCACATGCGCTGGAGGTGCAGCTTCCATCCTGTTTCGCAAGCGCACCTCTTTTTTTGGATTCATCCGCTTTTATCCATGCGCTTTATTCCCACAAACTCGTTTTTCTCCCTCTCTGTGGGTGGGAGGAACACTGTAGAAGTCCAAAAGCAGGATATTTTCTCTAACATGCCAACTTTTCATCATTTTCAGACAGGTGGCAGGAGATTCATTTCACACACTGTCCATTTCGTGTGGTCTGTCCCCCATTGTTCCATCCCATGTGTTAAGGCCAATAGACTTTCACTTTTAGGGGGGGGTTTGAAGGAGGTTTGGATTTCCATACAGTTTCTAGGATTCTAAAGTTTCCAATCAAGGTGGCTGATGTTTACACTGCATGTAATCTCCCCCATGAAACAAAATACCCCAGCTCTTTACACCGAGTTAACTAGGGAGTCTGTGTCTGTTTATCGCCACCAATCAAGTGTTCAAACACTACGCCTTTTGCGCTATTTTCCCTTTTGAATATACAGTTTTAATGAAGACTACCCACCCCCCCCCCCCACCCCCCTCTCTCCCTCCCAGGTTCTATCCGGATCAGTTCCCGAAGCGGGACCTCCGAGAGAACTTCTGCCGTAATCCCAAGCCAAAAGATCACAACGGTCCTTGGTGCTACACGACGGACCCCAACATACGTGTGGAGGAGTGTGGGATCCCCCAGTGCTCAGAAGGTAGGTGTATGCCCCCGGCAGCAAGACACCTAGCCGGCGGTATAGCAATCAGTCACAGCGACGGCTCAGACCGGACACTCCTGGACAGAACATCATTTCACGTCATGATCAATAAAGGGAGCGTTGTTTTACAATGGCGCATAAGCATTGCGCCATTCATGTGATTCTGTTTAATGCTCAGACCTAGACTGATGGGCGTATTCAGACGTTTTTGTCAACAACTGTGGACATTTGGATTAACCCTTATCCTTCAAAATAATAGCCATAATGAAAAAATATTACATGAAGGTCAGATAGAAGGTCAGACACAATGCAAAAGTTCACATACTACCTTAGAGGACAGACACATGCACACACATACACAAGATAAGTACACAATATGATTCAAAAGCGCAATCTGGAATGTAAAAACTGTGAGGCTTCTGTTTGATGTTTCTTTCTTACACATTTGTACACGTTTTCTTTGCCGTATCGGTGTGGGCCGGCGTGGTCCCACA
This sequence comes from Lota lota, assembly GCA_026745465.1. Taxonomy (NCBI): domain Eukaryota; kingdom Metazoa; phylum Chordata; class Actinopteri; order Gadiformes; family Lotidae; genus Lota; species Lota lota. The sequence goes on along the minus strand of JACYXH010000207.1, from coordinate 1,299,613 downwards.
TTCTGTAGTTGGGTGTTGGTGTTGCAAGGACCCATAAAGTGTGAAATGTTGCCCTGATGTCGACAGAGGTCTGCATGACGTGTAACGGAGAGGACTACCGAGGGAGGGTGGACGAAACCGAGAGCGGCCGGGAGTGCCAGCGCTGGGACTCTCAGAGCCCACACAGACACCCGTTCCAGGGGAGAATGTAAGGCCGCCGGCGCTAATCCAATTACACGAGAAACAACTTAAAGTGCCGCAAAGCACTTCTCCGGTGTATACACTAGTGGATAGACACCCCCCCACTCTGGTCCACTGCAGGTGGCTGGATGTGAAACACACGCACGCACGCACGCATGCACGCACACACACACACACACACACACACACACACACACACACACACACACACACACACACACACACACACACACACACACACAAGGAGCTTTCCCACAGACCAGGCCAGTGTAGTACACACCCAGTATATTACACTAGCAATCAACGGCATTACCCGTGGGATGCGGATGTCATCGCTAGTTATGGCGAATGTTCAGTCAGTCACGCAAACTGAAACCAGACTCCATTTTCCTCCTTTTTTGGGGGGAAATCTCTCTCTCTCTCTCTCTCTCTCTCTCTCTTTCTCTCTGTCTCTCTGCTGTTAGGTATCGGGATAAAGACCTAAAGGACAGCTATTGCCGTAACCCGGACAACCGGCTTCGTCCGTGGTGCTACACCATGGACCCAAAGACCCCCTGGGAGTACTGCAACATCTCCGTGTGTGGTAAGGCCCTGCAGGATGCGACCTCTCCTGACCTCCCCCTCACCCCCACCGCCCTCTGCTCTCAGCGTTCAGCCCATACACCACCCCGTGACAGGAAGCATTAACTACGGGTGGTGTACAGGTGCCTTCGCCAGCGCCGCCCCCCCCCCCCCCCCCCCCCCCCCCAGACGATGGAACTCGTTACCGCCATCCACTAGGGGACTCAGAATCCATCACAACCCACCTCTTCAGATGAGCCTTTAGACAATAACTCACCAATTCCGCCTTTGTGTTCTGTGTTCCTTCTTTGTATCTGTTTCCTATCCTTCAATTGCCCTGTAACGTGTCCTTGAGTTACACGAGAGGCACTTCCAAATGTAATGTATTAGTAGTATTATTCTTACTACTCCATTGGCGTTTGGTTTTAGGGATAGTCTCTAGAATGCAGACTTGTCTTTATCGTGACATCAAGGCACGGTCACAGAGCAGGTAGGAGACTATGGATTTAGTGCTTTGCTCAAGGACACCAACATGGTGAAGGGAAGATGGTTTTAACGTATGTTTACGTTATGGCGGTCTAGCCATGCCAGTTAACTGTTATACACTCACCTTTGTTCCATCTTTGTCCTGCTGTGTGTTTCTGGGTTGTTGTGGGAAGAGCTCAGAGCCTGAATGCATTCGCAATCTATTTAGTAAACACTCACACACATTTGAAGACATCTCCAAGTACCCACCGACGCACACACACACACACACACGTCCAAACACACACGTGCGCGCCCCCCTCCCCCCACCCCTTGCACACTGAGGCCATCAGTCCAAAGAATGTGTGCCTTTGATTTTTGCCTTTCAAAGTGTTTTCCTGATTGTTTTCCTATCTCAGTGTCCAGTGGTCCCGGCACTCCTTTTTAAGTATACATCTTAAACACAGTGAAGTGCTTTCATTAAAAGCCTCCTCCCGCTCTGCTGAATGCTGGCACGAGGACGGATCACGCCACCCCTTCCGTTAACATGGTGGGGGACACGGGCAGCGCTTAAGGAGAGCCAGCCAGTGTTTTCTTTTCCACGGTGGTCGGGTCTGTTAGATATGAGAATCTGGCGGCGAAGTACACAGAACACAAGAGTGTAAAAAATGTTTTGCCCGAAAACTCCTCCAGAGTCCTTTCGCCGGGGGCTTTTTGTTTACACTGCTGGGAGTGTTTGATGTGGCTCTGGGCTGGTCCGGGAGGGCGGAGCCTGCACCTCCACACTGAATGGTAAATAGGTTATTTGTCGAGAGCGGAGAAGGGGTTTCCACTTCACAGAGCCCCGGGGGGCCCCCATTTCTTTTTTATTATCGAGATCACTTGGTAATGACAAGGGGCCGAGAGAAGCGGTAATCGGGGCCCCCTGTCACAGGCTCTCGAAGCGGCATGAGAGAGAAGACTTTATGAGTGCTGATTTGAGTTATACAGCTGGATACTTTGTAGTATAATGACGGTTGTTTGTTATGGGTTTGCGTCGCACACTGTTCCTGAAGGCGCAACAGATCTGGCGGGAAGACAAGGATGTTAGGATGCCTTGACACAACAGTGTCAATGAGGAGCTGTAAACCACGCATTCTGAATTGTTTATAAGACAGCTGTCCACGCGCACATGCACACACACGCGCACACACACACACACACACACACACACACACACACACACACACACACACATGCATGCACACATGCATGCACTAGTAAACAAACATTCTTGCTCTCACGCACAGATGTACACATACAAAATCACACATACACACTTGCATTCAAGGACTCACACCCCCAAGGACTCACGCACACACACGCAACACAAACACACACACATGCACACACAGGCACGCGCACACGTGTACTGTATATTAGTTGAGTTACAACTAGGGAGTGGAATATGTATTTGTCCAGATGTGTGTGTATATCCCTCAATGCCTGCCCTCAGAAAGATAAAAACCACTGACCTGTGCTGTTCAGTGCACACAGACACTGGCATGCATTACATCAGGCCCAGACATCCTTCTCTTCCTCCTGTTCTCATCTTTCTACTTCAAAACATTCCCCTTCCTTTGCCGTAGTCTCCCAACTCATTTGTCAAAGGCTAAAGAAACAGAGACAGAAATCCGGAGTGGAGAAATCACTTCGCTGCTCAGTCCTAACCCTGCTCTCCCTCTCCCTCTCCCTCTCCCTCTCCCTCTCCCTCTCCCTCTCCCTCTCCCTCTCCCTCTCCCTCTCCCTCTCCCTCTCCCTCTCCCTCTCCCTCTCCCTCTCCCCCCCGACAAAGCAGAATTCTATCTGATAGAATTCATGTTTGGAATAGTTTCCGGGCAGATTACATGGCTGTTGGCGGACACACTTGAGAAACACCGAGACCGAAGCTCTCGCACGGGAGTAAAATAATTCAGCAGATTGTTTCATGAAAAGCATTATTGTACCATTAATATTAATACATATTTTACAAGTGTAAAAGCAGAAAGGCCGGTCAGTTGTTAAATTCGATACAGGCACATGCATTTCAATATAGACGTTTCCTTCGATCATCGATCACCCTTACACATCCACAGTACTAAATTATTGCAATGCATTAAATCATGGAAAAAAATTGTGCGATCGTGTTATGAATGCACATCGAGATCAGCTTTCATCTTTTTCTTTTCGTGAAGAGAAAAGTTGCACGCAGTGATACTTATTAAGTTGATTTGTTTCTAGGGACAAATTCCTTTTGGGATTACCGTTTCAACCCTGCACATTTCTTCCTTCTTTCTTTCTCTTCACCTCTTCTTATTCTCTCCATCTCTCTCACACCCCAGAGTAATGTTTTCCCACATTCGTGTTCATACTGGTTGCGTATATCTCATTAAGATGAAGTAAACCAGACAAACAATTGACCCTCTCTCGTCGCTATCTCTCTTTCTATTGGTTTGTGTGGATGTTTATGTTAGATTCTCCGGAGGATCCATCAGTCAACGTCACAACATCGTGTGTGCGGGGAAAGGCGGCTGATTACAGAGGCACAGTGAACATGACTCCCAAAGGTGTGACGTGTCAACGCTGGGACTCCCAGTTTCCCCACAACCACTCTTACCTTCCACAGAACTACAAGTGCAGGTTAGTTGAGTTAAACACCCACATTTTCCCTCCTTCGGGATCAATATAGTGTTGTCTTATCTTAATTGATCTTATCTTAGTGAGCAGGTGCGTTAGACTAGGTCCAGTTCTGCTGCCTCCTATACCCACATACAGGATTTGCTCACACGGGTTTGTGTGTGTGGGTGTTACGTGTGTGTGCTGGTGTGTGAGAGTTATGTGTGTGTGTGTGTGTGTATGCATGTGTGTGTGTGTGTGTGTGTTGTGTGTATGTTGTGAGTCTCGTGGTGAGTCCCTATTCAAAGTATCATTCTGTGTCTTACAGAGATCTCAGAGAAAACTACTGTCGCAACCCTGATGGCTCTGATTACCCATGGTGCTTCACTACAGACCCTAATCAGAGGAGGGCCAATTGCACACAGATTCCCAGATGTGATGCTGAAGTCTCTCAGAAAACAGGTAGGATACCGAAACAAGCTTCTACTGGGTTATTTTGTTTATTCATAACTAGAAACATACTGATGCGCAAATCGGTTGAGATTTGGGCATATTATTACCCAGTAAAATGTGAAACCCCAGGAGTGGCAAAGAATGTATCGTGCTGTGGCAGAATAAACTTGGAAATCGACACAAAACAAATGGTGTACTCTGCGATAGTCCCACAGGACCGGGTGACTTGGCAGACAGATACCCAATACATCAATTTTCGTGGATGGACAAATCAAGCTTAATAGTGATGAGACAGAATTTTGCTAGTTTTTCTCAATGTTTCCCATGCTTTGCATTTCAAAAGACCACACATGCCACAGTCCCAGAACGCTCTGTGAAAGCTCACTTTCCAGCACACTTGTCTGGTTCCGTTTAACGACAGACATTCTGAGATTGATATTTCTTTCACGTTTTGTTTTTACATTCTGGAACCACCAACTGCAGAGAAGCCCTTGACATTAAATTGATCCAAACCACAAATATAGGTCTGCTTCTAACTTACTTACGCTATGGCCTGTGGAAATGATGACTCTTGGCCTAGACAACATGTGTCACTTCGTTTTATGCTCAGGAACCACAGCCTGAATCAATCATTTGTTTTTGGAATGATCGTCTAACGTAACATCGTTTCTCTTTCTCAGAATGTTACGAAGACAATGGCGAGGCCTACCAGGGTACATTGTCGATGACCAGGTCTGGGATTCCGTGCGGCGACTGGTCACATCACATCAACAGGTGAGCAAAACCATTTGCATCTAGCTAGTAGGACGTTTATGTTCTTCCCTTGTTTAAGAATGTCTCTTGTCACCTCGGATTGGGCACGTCTATTGCAAAAAGTGCTAAGCGAGATTTCCATGTTTTCCATCTGACTCAGTGGATATTATTTGTTGTGGCTCGCTCCCCTTGTCTTGTGAAAATCCCCTTCAAATGAATGACGCTAAGCACTGAAAACAAACAGGGGGAAACCAGGGGTTCCACAGGGTCAATAGCGGGCCCAATTATTATTCATCAAGCTGACGAGAAGGAACCCCGTGGCGTCTTTAGAGTGACCCACCCTGAAGGAATTGTTGCCCGCTGCAGGGCCTGTCACTGCTGCTGAACTATGGCTGTTGGAATGACTTAATTTACAGGAATTTTAAAAGCCAAAATGACACAGACAGATGGACATGTTCCAGAGCCGACCCCTGACCCCAGGAAGTGCTTTCTGAGCAAAGTAGATCAAAGCCAATCAGCTCCCTCATGTGGACTGTTGCCAGAGAGTCTGCACCGTTCAAGGTCAGGGGTCGACTCGGGAAAAACTGTTGAAATCCACGGCTTGTTTAACATTTCTCCTGGGAAGTGAAATTATCCTCACCCCGAGACAAATTGTGACCCATGGGTGAGGTTTAGGAAAATGTGCCCGTCCTCGTGCGCAAAGAAGATAAATCCATGCGGCCGCGAATGAGGCGACAAACAAGGAATCTCTTTGACTCGCGTGGTCAGAAACATAAAACGCTTACCCAATTACAAATACACAGTAACAGGCACGGAATTCCTTGGAATCAGGAGCACAGCAAAAGTGTTCCGTGGAGAGCGACGCTCATGCTGGTGCAGGTCCTGGTGAATGTTTAGAGTGCATGCTTTCGTACTCCCCAGAGCACTCTTCATGAAAAACTCTGCCTTTCCTTCTACGGGCTCTTCGCAGAAAATGCACAGAGAATTCATGGGCCTATAGGAAAGCCTTACTCAGACTTTCCGAGAATGCATGAGTTGCTTACCATGTGTGTGCGCGTGTTTGTGTGTGTGTGTGTGTGTGTGTGTGTGTGTGTGTGTGTTAGCATGTGCATGGGGGTCCGTGTGTATGCGCAATAGACTGTAACCAGTGCGTCCACACACATGTGTCCGTCTATGTGTGTGTTTTGGAACCAGAGTTGGATCAATGTTATTTCTCGTCTACTGTGAGAATGCAGAAACGTGGAGCGTAATGCGAGACCCTGGCCCTCTTGTGTTTTAACAGTAGGGATCCTCACTCTGCAGCATCCCACGTCCTGCTGGAGAAGAACTACTGCCGGAACCCGGACAGAGACAAGAATGGCCCTTGGTGCTACACCAACTCCAACAGCCGGCTGGCCTGGGATTACTGCGAGCTGAAGAAATGTGAGTTGTCTTATAACCCGCGCCTCGTCTTATCTGAACTTCTGTCTCTCCCCCTCCCCGTCTGCATTTTGTCAACCCAAGCAGTTAGCATCAGGGGGCGTAACTCAGCACAAGTCGGTTTCCATCAGAGCGCCTCAGTGAAGTCGCTTAAACGTTTTGAAATCCCAGGGATGTACGGGGATGAAACCCCGGCGGGTTTCAGGTGCGTTTGGGAAAGCACGGCCGTATAACACATGTTTTACTCTCAAGCTTAAGTCAATGGTGCACTCTGTCTCCATTTCGGGTTTGACTATAAAATGCTCCTTCTCACGCACACCAGTCCACTCACCCTATCGCACGGGTCGTATCATCCAACAACCTTTTCCCACACCCCTTCTCAGAAACTCTACGTGACAAGCTGCCTAGCTGCACCAAAGGTGTGATTTATTATTACTAGTAGTAGCAGCATTAGAAGCATTATCATTTTCAACAGTAGACGGAACGCCTGTGGTCATTGAGGAAAAATACATGATTTTAGTAAACAACATATGTTGATTAAGTGTACTTCTGACTTTCACTATGTCTTACAGCACACTCTTAGACATGAAAGCTGTCAGGCCTCGAGAGTTGGATCTCGATGGTTAGCTGGAAGCTTATGTCATGCCTTAGCTGTGGCTTTCTCCTTTTTCCTTCCAATTGGCTCAGGACGTGCCACGGTCTGTCGCCAAACACCAAACAGATGCAGGTCTCCTCTGCTGTGCTTCTTTGTGAGGGCCGATACAGTGCGAGCCATTGTTTGTTGTTGACCCGTCAATTTCTAGGGGCTGCTTTCAATTTGCCTTACACACTGTTCATGACTTTGATTTTTTGATTTTCCTTTGACGGATTGTGTAATCGTTTCTGTAATGTGAAACATGTCTGCTGTCTGCTTGGTAGGGGAGGTTTTAAAATACTTTTATTTAGCAAGAGGGGCTCGTGGAACAAAGCAATGGTGCAGATGCACATTTTGAAATTGTTCTTATTCTTGTGGTTTGCTTCTCTTTCGTGACAGGTGAATCTCCCAAAATCAGTGCTCCGTTAAGCAGTGAGTATATTTGTCCAACCTTTCTCAAGCTCTTTATCTTTCAAACCTTTTGTCCACCTATTTCCAAATGCAGCATTGTGCCATCTTTATTTATTTCGTTTTTTAATTAAAACGTCTGTATTATGATTCTTTTTTTAACTTTAATGGAAATGGACACATCCATAAAAAAACATTACCAAACGGTGATGTCTTTAACATGTGTTGATGCATGTAACATGAATGTTACATGCATCAACGTGTCTTAATGTAAGTAACATGCATGTTCCTGCGCTTCCTCTCGTAGATCTCACCACACCCACGACGTCGTGCATCGTCCACATAAACACCAGGATAGTGGGAGGGCACCAGGTTCACGGCTCCGATGGAAGCTGGGTGGTGAGCATCCAAAGAGAGTAAGTTTAGGTTTTGGGTTTGAAACCCCAATGTCACACTCGCCCTTGAGCAAAATGCCCAACCTGCACCTTTATGACATGTATCTAAACAATGGCTACAAGTCTGCTAAAATGACTCAAAGGTAAATGTGGACGATTTATGGCAACTCTAAATGTTTACAAAACGTGACGTTCATTACAATGCGCTGTTGCGCCGTTTTGAATATGACATGGCGATATCGTATTCGATGTTGATATTAACATATTCTAAGTAACAATGTTCAGACCTTCTAAAAGCGTGCTGTGATGTTTGTCCAGGAACAACCACTTGTGCGGGGGGACCCTGGTCAGAGAAGACTGGGTGTTGACTGACCAGCAGTGCTTCACCTCCTGGTAACCAACTACTTCTTCTGTGCACGCTTCCAACGTGTCTCCTTTAGTCATGTGTACAATCCTCTCCTGTGCAACAGCCTCTCTAGTGAGTGTTACTCAATTTTACAACCCTGAACGCAACAGTTCAGCATAAACAAATAAAACTATCACCACGTTTTTATTTTATCTATCATCTTTTGCTCGTAAATATTTGAAATGCTGCACAGAAATAATCTTGCTTATTTAATGTGTTTAGACTCCAACGAAATCTTACACATACTTGCTGTTACTCCTGTAAACACATTTTCTGGAGACCGGACTTTAGCACAGCCTCTCGACCTACTTCTCAGTACACCGCTCTCTTTCCTTTTCTTGTATTGTAGTAAAAATAAATGGCAGCTATATCCTGTTATGTTGATAGCCTTTGACAAGATATAAACAAGTACAATATAGATCTGGGATGTATTCTATCGCCCTGGGATGATTTTCTCTGTAAATCAGTGCAACATTGTACAACATTGACTTGTGTCAGTCAATGACTCTATGGCTCACAGTATTTTGCAGAGAAAAATCTGGATACAATCTGTGGGTACACTGTATGTGTTGGAGTGAGATTAGGTTTTGCGGTAAAACTGTATGTGTCAAAGATCAATATCAGACACAATGTAGGAAGTAGGAACTTCTATATTAGGGGTTGTGATCACAGCTTGGCCTTGCTTTATAGTTTAAATGCTTTGCTCTTTGCAAAAGTAGTTGAGAAGGAACTAAGAATAATTCACTGAAACAATATATTACTGCAGCTGTTTAGCGGCAGTCACACGGCAGAACAGTTAGAATTCTGTTTAATCCAAACAATCTCAATGTCTTTGTTAAACAGACACTTTGGAACGAATCACTTTTCTTGCTTTTTTCTCTCCAAAGAACAAATTGAGTGAAAAAAAATAATTCCTGGAAAGATTGAGATGTGGGTGGATGGGTTTTGCTCTTGAAAACATTAGTTGTTCCAATAAGCTTGAATAAAAGTGAAAGCCACATGGAAAAGGTTCCAACTAAGTTTGAACAAAAATGGAAAAGTGACACAGTTTAAATGTTATGTAGTCACAGAGATTTCTTGTCCCTCCCCTGTATGAACCTCAGCCAGGCTACCTATTCTAATTGAAAATTACACTATCCACCGGGGATGAATAGTCCTGTGACCTGGGGTGTTTGATTCCCAGCCAAAAGGTTCTGAGTTCAAACCCCAATGCCCCGCAGTCTACCTGTAGGCCTCCTTGAGCAAGATGCAGCAGAACCTGCTCCTTAATGACATGTATAAAAAAAGAAAAAAGAAACTGTAAGCAGCTCTGGGTAAGTGTCTAAATGACTGAAGCGTAAACAGTCATCTTACAGTTTGTGTTTCTCCGCCCAGTGTTCCAGAACTGAAGGATTACAGCGTGCAGGTTGGCCTGCGCCACCTCAACGCGTCCGCAAACCACCCCCGGCTGCACATCTCCCGGCTCGTCTGTGGCCCCGAGGGATCAAACCTGGTGCTCCTGAAACTGGAAAAGTATGCACTCCCCTGCCGCCTAGATGGGTGTGAACACAAAAAAAGATTTGAGAAAGATCTTAGCATAATCAACATAGTCATATACATATACATAGTTTATACAGTTATCTACAGGTATATCTACACAATGATCAGCTAATGATGGAGATGTAAGCTGTGGAAGGTATTCAAAATACTGACTGCGATGTCACGTCTGTCCCCAGGCCGGCCCCTGTGTCCGAGGGGGCTACCAGCATCCAGCTGCCGGTTCGCGAGTGTCACATCCGTGAAGGGACCAACTGCACCATGTACGGCTGGGGAGAAACCAAAGGTACAGAGACTTCACTGAAACTCACCGTTCTTAGCTCCTCCTTGTACAGACTGGTTGTGTAAGACGTCATTGCATTTCTAATGCAACATAGCGTAGGGCTTGCAGCGTTGCAGAAGGTTTTGTGTTGCGTCCAGAGTCCTAAAACGCATGCAGTAAACTTGACCCTATGCAGAAAACTCTGAGGAGCTGTGCGGTACAAAACAGTACTTTGTTGCGTCAAAAAGGTATTGGTTTCACACTTTTTGTGTAACCAGTATGGGACGTTACCTGATTACTCAGGTAATTACGTCAGACAAAATGGAATGCTACTTAATGACCCTTCTTGTCGCTCTCTGTCTAGATACCGGACATGAGGAGTCATTGAAGTCCGTTACCATGCCGATGGTCAACAACGAGGTGTGCTCGCGGCTCAAAGATGGCGCGGGGGACAGTAGAGTGTGTGCCGGCGGCAAGAGAGGCGAAGGCATATGTGATGTAAGTCATTATGTTAGCGACCATTGTAGTTTCTTGGACAATAGTTTTATAAAGTTGCTCTCTACCAGTTCAGAAAACACAATTTTAATCATGGGTTAGGAAGTAGCTTCGGTGTAACATTACTTATAAAGCTATTAGGTAAAAGACGTTTACAATTATGTTACTGTCCGGGTGTGGTGGGGCTACGGTCAAGGATAAAGGTTGGTGGATTTGGGAGCACCTCAACTACCTGTCTAAACCCTGCAGCAGGATAGTTTAGTGGCCAGGGAGTTCGACTCACAGCAGAAAGTGTCCACAACCTACCCATAGGCATCGTTGAGTAAGATGCTGAACTGCTGAGCTCCACAGGAGCATGAAATGTTGCGTTTAATGAGCGACCGGTCTGTTGGGAAACGCTGCCATAAACATCAATGGGAGGTGCTCCCCTACTCCTGCTGGGGCGTGTCCGATGGCTCCGTCCTAACAAGAAAATGGTTGAGTTTCAATTCTCAATGGCGAACACTGTAGCATCACTCTCGCAACGGCGTACACCTATAAATTATGACTTTTCTCCTACATTGGTTGTTTTCCGATGTACAAAGAAACGGTTAGTGATGCGCCCGGCGGAGCACATATAACAGCAAGGTATCGCTGATGGTGATGCGTTGAGACATTTCCCCACCTGCTCCATAATGATCTGCATCTAAACTTGCTTTAGAGGAAAGTGTATCCCAAACTAATAGTAAAATAGTAGTAAATACTACCACTCATAATGCATAATATACTTGTGCACTTGTGCACAAGACGGTTGACATTGTCCACTGCTGTTCTTGTTCTCGAACCGTCAGTGTACTTACACTATGAACCAGGGCTGTGGTAACTGTACGGGAAAGCCAACACGGTCTGTTGCTAAACCCCTACTGACGTGTCCCCCGTCCTTCCAGAAAGACAACGGGGGCCCGCTGGTGTGCCAGGATCACCAACGCAAGGTCATCATCGGCGTGAGCGTCCAGCGGACCAAGTGTGCGTCGTCGCAGCCGGCGCTCTTCGTCAACGTGGCTTTCTACTCCGAGTGGATCTACAAAGTGTTCAAACACTACCCGAGTTAGGAGCGGGTGGGGGGGGGGGGGGGGGGGGGGGGGGCGGGCCGTCTGCGTGGTCCGAGTCGGCGTGTGGTGCGGTGTGACACGAATCCCGTTGCTGCACAGGGAAGCGAGGAAATAAGGAAGGAAGAAGGAAGGAGGGAGAGAAGCGCTCGCGAGGGGTGGTCAAGGGGCCGAAAAGAAACCAAAACAAAGCAACGCTAATAAATTCCTGCGTCTCTCCAGTGTTGATGGATAACAAGACCACTGGGCCCTGTGGGCACCATGGGACCGGCATGACAGAGGAACAGGGGGGCCATATTAGGATCTTTAATGGCCCCAACAAGTCATCAGACAGAGGACAAGAGTTCAGCGGTTTGGACTTGTTGGATCCAGGCAAGGAGATCGTACCAAGTTTGGACGGGGGCCTCTATTTGACCACACAGTTGGGGAGTTGCAGGTCTTTTTTTACAAGCATCGGTCTCGCCCCGGGCACCTGGCAAGTGCATCAGTTGTATTTTATGGAAAAACAACTCTGAATCCATGCTAACAGAAGACGGTGTGGGAATGCTACCTGTGACTGTGTGTTTCCTGGAGAATACTTGAATAATAATAATATAGATGAAATCCAAATACCAGCCAACTTAGATGGTATTCACTGGGCGTTTAACTGGACTGCGAACACACCGATTTTTCCTCCTGAAGTAACATGGGTGGGTGGGGGGGGGGGTAGAATTTATGTTGCAGAATGTTTTGTTACCAAATACTTAACAAGTGCCCTTATGCGAAAAAAGATGGTTTGAGCTGTTCAATCTTTCACGATATTGTGGGAACATTTTGTCACCAAATACTTACCAAGTGTCCTAATACAAAAATAAGGTTTTAGCTATTAATTCTTTAAAGATATTTTAGGTAGGCGCATTTTCCTACCAAATACTTACTAAGTGTCCTTACACTTACAACAATACAGTGCTACGCCAACAGCCCACTTGTAATACCAATAACTTTGAGTAGCTACGCTAAATTCTCCCCTGACTTAGCTGTGATTTTAGTTTCCCTCCACTGAGGAGGGCGATTAAACTAGAAATGGCTAAACTGCTCAGAATGACAATACTATACAGATTTAGCATGGGGGAAGTGAAGCGCCATGCCAAGTATAACATGGCTATTAAGTCTCCTGTTTGGAGGGAACTCTGGCCCTTGGTGGGCTGTGTGTGGTCAGTAAAGACATAAGGTAGTGCAAAGGGGCTCCGTTTGTATATAACTGCAGATGTATTGAATATGTTTCTGGTACGCTCTAATATTTTATGGGTCTTATAGATCTGGAATATATTTGGCTCAGTTAGAAACATATTGCTTCTGATCCTCTTCTGTATTTGAAGAGATCGGTGGCTCGTAAATGTAGCTATATTTATTTCTATCTTATTTCTTTTGCTTAGAGGGTTTGGCCATCTTAAATGATTTGGTGATTTTGTTTGTGTTGTGAAGGGCTCAACCACCACTAGTCTGCATATTTGTTTCTGTTAACAGCCTTACTAATGTAATATTCAATATTTATCACACTAAAGGATAGGGGAGAAGGCTTATTGGGCAAAAATCTTTTGAATAATAATGGACGATATGCTTATTTTGGCAGTAAAATCAGATTTAATTTTCCCTTGGTTGTTGTAATTTCCTCAGGTAAATCTGAATGTCACATAAAATCGGAAAGAAAAACAAGTCATAAAGTAGAGGATACATTTACAATGTACAACTGGGACTGTGAAATTCCTATCCTGAAAAAGAATTATGTGATTTTGCTTTTGGGATTAGAATATGACAAAACATTTTGTACAAATATGTTGCCTTAAGTATACCTGGAGGAGGTGTTGAATCTCTGATAAAATCCTGCAAATTGTAGTACCTAAGGCAACATAAAATCTTGGCCGTTATTTAGGAGGTAAGTTACAGCCGAAAGAGGCGCAATGTATACACTAAAGAATGTCAAGTTATGTGTCACTACATGTCAAGTGCGTGTAGGTCATACAGAATAATAATGTTCCAAGATGTTTGATGACGTATGTATTTGAAACTCCTTGCTCTTTTTTTTTCCAACTATATTTTTGGGGAGGAAGATTCCTGTTATTTAATTCATGTAAATACTGTAACACATTATGTAAAATACAATTGTAATTTTGTAAATGTTATGAGTGTTTTCAAACTCTATGTATTGTTTATTTGTATTTTTGTATATTGGAAACTCTATAACAGCTGCTATTTTGTGTTAGTGAGTTGTTTCTTTCCCTTTGTTATATTCCCATTTTAATAAATCATTTCAGATAACTCTCTCGCTCTGTAACGATTTACAGTTCATAAACCATCCATCTACAATGTAATTTTTCTGGCTTTATATAGTCTCTCTGTGTCTCTGTGTCTCTGTGTCTCTCTCTGTCTGTCTGTCTGTCTGTCTGTCTGTCATTCTTTCTATATACAGGGGTGGTGGGCGTGGGCGTGCCTGTAAAGCTTTCTCTTATGATAATGTACCGTGTCAATATTCATTATATTGACTGTTAAGGATATTCAAGTAAAGCATTGAATAGTAAAAGCATAAATCTTTGTAAGATTGTATTTCCAAGTATGAAGAGAGTAGGCTACAACCTAAGACCAGTATACTGGAACGTTAACTGGGGCAAATCAAGCCAAAATAAATATCATAAAGAGCCAAAAGCTGAAAGCACAGTGGGCTATCTTTAAAACCGTTTAGGTCGAGTAAAGTGATATTGTTCAGCATATCGGATCATTTTGCTATAATATATTTAAACACAGATAAGGGTTTGAGGAAAAGCACCAACATTCTGTTCCTCGATAGGATTTTCTGTTGTATATTAACACGCTCGTGCTGGAATATGTATATCTGTGACAAAAAAGTCACATTAAGTCAAGGCCCTGTGTTCTTTGGGAGCGACACCAGTTACCCTCCCCACCCTCCCAAAAGTCCAAGCCCTCAGTATCTGAAGTTGGGATTTGTTTGATGTTATAAATCACGACCCAATGCTTGTATCCAAAAGACTGCCAAAGATACTCCAGAACATGAAAGTATTATTATAAACTATAAAGAAAACGTTTTCTGTATTTTTATTTTCCAGTGCGTGTGCTGACCAAGCTCTCAGCCTTGTGATCCCTTTGTGGCCAATCAGATCGCAGCCCTCGAGGCTTCTGGCCTCATCACAGTTGTAAAAGTATATGAAGGAACTTGATCGCTCTGTGCTCTGAGCTGTCATAAAAATGTATGCCAAGCAGACCCTGATATCAGATCATGTTTACACTTTTTGAAGCTATGTTTTATGATTTTTCCTTTTGAGTGGTTTGATGGAGAAGAAAAATATGTTCTCTAGGAAATATTTCCTCAGTGGATTTCTGCATTGTACATTCAGAGCTTAGAGGCGAAGAGCTTGGGCATGGGATAGAATCAATATGCCCTGTTTTAAATTACATCCATGTTTCATCATTTAGTATGCAAAGTGTTAGTCTTTACTAAACATCACTCAATATTGCTGCTCTCCCTTATTTACATCTATATTTGACTTTAAGTCTTTTTTTTTAAAGATGCTCTATTCCAAAGAGACCTCCACGCGAGGCTGATCATTCAATGTTGGAGTGACTACAAAATGTTAGAGCTGGAAGTTTCCAGAATTATCAGAATCCAAAAGATAGTTAAGTAATGTTTTTTTGTTTATTAAAAAGTACTCATTAGTCAAACATAGAAACAAAAGGATGAAGGATGAAACCACAGTGCATTAGAAGAATGGAGGAGAGATGAGGAAATACGGTTTCTAAAGGTACAATTCCACTCCTGTACTTTGTCTCCCTCTACTGACGAAAATGTCTCAGTGGCCTTTTAGCACGTTATTATTGAGTTGGGTACCACTTGAGACTACGTACTACTACAGGACCCAACCTTGTTTAAGAGCTGATGTCGAACTAAAAAGTGACACTGTGTACTGAGAGGGTAAAACAAGTTAACTAGTTTTAGTTTCAGTTTCACAGTCTGACTATTGGTCTGTCTTGAACCGCCAAGTATGGCAAACTAAAGTATGAGGGTCACTTGACCAAAAACAAATATATATATATATATCTGGAGCAATCAAATTAACTCATACACCATGTCCTGATGCTGAGCCAAGCGGAGCCCCTCATTGGTTGGGCAGGGAACCAATGAAAAATCTGCTCCTTGCGGGTTCCAGCACTGGGTCATATTGTAGGTAAATGGAAGGAGTGTATTTGCACCTGTGTAATGGTGGCCGTCTGGCCAGGTGTATCTCTCTGCATGGCGACAGGATGGATTATTCTCGCTCATGGTGAGTGATGATGGAAAACCTTTGTTGTGGTATATTTGGGGGGATGGAGATGGCATCGTAACAGGTGTGAGGTGTTCGTAATCACCCATACCTGAAGGGATGAGGGGAGATTAAATGAGAAGAGATAAAATAATAATAATTTTAATATATAATCAATATATAATACATAATATATAATGAAATGAAATTCAATACTATTGTGCATGAATACAGGCACAGTAAGTATACACATCAGGCAGTTTCAAATAAGATACAACTATTTATAAATTGCGTGTGATTGTGAACATTTACATTTCTAAAGAAGAGGAATTTCTAATAAAATGCATCTCACATTTCTTCCTCAGCAGATGATAGTTGGTGAGAGTCTTCCACGCAAGTGATTCTCTGGTCTCACGAGTTCCCAGCGTGTGAGAGGTTTTCATCTCCCTCAGCGTGGTCTAGACGAGAAAATAATTCAGATTTAAGCCATTTATGATATTTTCACCATCTGTAGTCAACATGTATTATAGGCTACTAAATCAGTATGCAATCTTTTAGGAATATGTATCGCTGAAGTGTTGTCCGACACAACAACAGCGTACCTGTTGAGATGTGGTGTTGTGTACCCCAGTGGAATTCCTCTGAACCAAATCCACGTTATGATGCGAAGATGCAGCTGTTGGTGGTAGAGACAATCAAAGTCATGTCATTGAGGTAATGTGATTATGTCATTATATTAATTTCCTAGAGTGGTCATTCATTTGATGTAATTGCAGTTGAATGATGACTTATAATACACTCATACATATATCGTTGTGGTCTTACAAATATGTTCTGTTGTTCTCCTTCTCTGTATCACAGACGGAGACAGACAGACAGACAGACGGACGGACGCACGCACGCACACAAACACACAATTACTCTGTGACTTTTCCTGATGTTTTGTCTCTCTTCTCCATTTGGCGCGTCTGTTTGAGAACCAAACCTTGGGGGAAATTGGGAGAGAATCAGAAAACAGACCCAAAAGAAGACAAAGCAACCTGCAGGTTGATGTTTATGACACTTTACCTTTATTTTATCCTCAGGAAGGTGTATTTTCACTGATAGTTTCTCCCTTGTGTACATATCTGCATATTGACCCTGAGAGAACGCTACAGTTGAGGGAAAACGTAATATAAAAAAAAGAAAAAAGCATTTAGTAGAATATAATTAATAGAATGGAACGGAACGGAACGGAATAGAATAATATAGTATAGAATACACTAGAAATGACCTTGCTCCAATGCGTTGGTTTGTTCCGGGGTGTAAGTAGTGCGGTTCTGGTTCAGAGAGTCTTTGCGTTTCCAATTATCACTGCATGCCTCTTGCTCACACGCCTGGTCTGTGATCGAGTCTAGAGTCCAAGAGTTGAAAAAGAAAGAGTTGACGCTTTCAAACTAATCTAAAGTCTATAAAAACTAAACTAAGGTGAAATGCAGACTGCGAACCAAATGGGTAACGATTTTATTTGGTGATTGACCGCATCTACTCATGCGCCTCGTGATTCCACTTACCTGGATGGGCTCCGTTGAGCGCATTGATTTCCATGCACATCGGGCCCTGATCAAAATGGAGTTTTCTTAGAAAGCGATTGATAGAGGACACCTGAGAGTGAAAAGGTATTCAAATATTTTAGAACTAAAAAGAAAACTTGATTAAAAATATGTGCACCATGATTTGCAGAACAAAAAATAATAATAATATATATAAAAAATACCCCACTTACACTGGGAACTTGGGACGGTTTACAGATGCATTGAGTTGCGAGCTTTTTACGGATTTCCCAGGCAAAAATGGTTGGGTTTTTCCTCTTGCACTGAATGATTTTAGCGACGACCTCCGAGGTGAGGAGCCGAGGTCTGCTGCCTCCAATGGCCTTCGGATCGAGTAGTCCTGTTTTCTGAAACCGACTCAGAATCTTACTGACGCAACCATTTGATACCTGTTAGAAGTTTAGAGTGGAACAATACTTAGCATATGAAATTGGAAAAGGGCTCTTATTGCGCTCAGGGGACCTATTAACTGTAATATCTGATACATGCATGGTTGAATAATGTTTTTCACACCCGGATAATTTTGGAGATTTCGCTCGGACGCACGCCCTGTGACGCCAGGTCAATGATTTTCCTTCGCTTGGAAGGTGCCAGTGGCCGGCCGTTGAGAAATGTTCCTCCAAGCTGATTTACAGATCCACTACCTATCAGACGAAAAAACAATCATGTTTGCGCATAGAAGAGATCTGCTGATTATAGCAAAACCATTTAAAAAAGCATATAGCCAGGACCTGAATTGACCATACAATGCTATTGTTGTCCTATAATTTGGCTATGACATAATAAGCAAAAAGAGTAATTAACCTGCCATTGGTAAATCCATATTTCCGCAAATGTCCACGTTTCTCACGATTTTGCAGATATACTTGATTAAAAATGAAAGAAAAACGTAGTCAATTGTAGCTTAAGTTGTAGCTTAAGAAATGATGCCAATGCGTAAACCAATATCTTGCTAGTCTACTTTTACGCAAGAGGGGTATTGTCCAAACGCTTGTGGCTGAAAGCATCGACAGGAAGTACGCTGGACAGCATTGACTTTATAGGCCTGATGACGCGGGGGCCTGAACTCCCCAAATGTAAATATTGCATAGCATACATATAAATCTAGGAACTCTGGCTCTTTGGATATCCAAAGAAAGACATTTGTTTAGTTGTATTACACACTACTAAATGGCGTTGTTTAATCATATGTGGCCTGCGTGCTTCCGAGGATCAAATAGGGAAATAATTCCATAAATTTAACCCCAGTCGCCGATACATGCCAGAGACGACACACCAGCACTAATGCACTTTTAATTAGGACCATGTTTATATCTTTATTTGGCTCACAAAAATCGTAAAATGGACAGTTTTCCTTAAACACATGCCATGCCCAACACGTCTCTCCAGCTTCAAAGACATTTGGGGCACGTGACGCGAGCATCTTTTCCCGATGTAAGTGGTTCAGATTAAAACGATTGAGTCTACTTTCATAAAACAAACATTTGGAAATCTGTTCAGATGGCGACTGCCATATGGTAGGCCTATAGTGCTTTTGATCAATCATAAATCCATCACGCAGTCTCTCTTTATTACATTTTCTTTCGAGCGTGAACAAATAGACTGGAATACTCGAAAGGCAAGGGGACCAATTGTAGGACCTCGTTCACT
Source organism: Lota lota (assembly GCA_026745465.1). Lineage (NCBI taxonomy): Eukaryota > Metazoa > Chordata > Actinopteri > Gadiformes > Lotidae > Lota > Lota lota. The sequence goes on along the minus strand of JACYXH010000207.1, from coordinate 1,280,390 downwards.
CAGAATGGGGAGGCAGAAAAACCTCACAGATGTTCCTTGCTCAGCCTGTAGATAAAAGGCGTTGTAAACGTTTCAAAGGGAATATTTGACGAGTAAATATTAGCCTATCTGAAACCCATACAGGCCTCGTCTTGTGGCCTGTTTAATGACTAATTGAATATCATTAGTTTGGTCCACAAAGACCGAAGAGCCACCAACACATATAAGGCTTGGATTTTAGATTTTAGAATGCCATATGGCACAAATTATACATTAACCCACAAGTTAACTGACAATAATACAGTGTCCAATAAATGAGCTTGCACAGCGTCCAGCCAATTTGGACACCAGCGTCTCCTTGCCAACTCAGAGAGAAGACAAATACAGCCAGCCTACTTATTTATTACCGATTGGTTGACAGGATTATACATTTATAGTGCTTAATTGAACGAGCTTCGTATAAAACCACAAGCTGATAAAACACTTGCGTCGTGGACTTAAAAATAGTAGGACAACACGGACTGCTGTGCGTAAACGTAATTTGAGCTTACCAAATAAGATGGCGAGTTATTTTGTGTACTTCTTTCAGCATATTAATAGGGGCCCGGTCTTAAGTTACTTCTTATTCATTCGTTTTTTGACTCTCACGCGTATATTTACGCGTCCTCGTACCCAGAGCAATGGAGAAATACGACTATTTTACCCGCGTAAAGAAGTGCCATAAACCTATCCAATGCGCACGAAGTTGTCACGTGCGCAATGTAGTTTGTCGTTGTAATAGTTCTACAACTTCGCATTTTACCACGATATATACACCGAGGATTTTTTTTACATTTTCTTTGACTTTGAGATTGTATATCTTGAATAAAAAAAAAAAGAGAGAAGTATTATATGAGGTTTGCATCCATTGGCTGCCCACTATTGGCTGACATTCAGCCAAGTGGTCGCAATAATGATCCAGGTTGTTGAGAGGAAACTCAAACAACTGTAAATACTAACCCTAGACAACACTAACTTCAGTTTAGTACCATATTGGGTAGGCTACAAAATTGGTAGACGAAGTTGTAGAAATTTTCGGCACCCTACGGGCATTGGCCCTTATCCGAGCCCTGAAGACTCTATTATCCAATGTTTCCTGTTTGATAAATAGAATACACATAGTTCTATTTGCACATAATTATGTCTATGTGAAACGTAATGGATCAATCCCGAAAATAACGGTTAAAGAAATTAGACCCCCATCTTGTAGCTACTTCTGTTGGAAGAGGCCGTTTTTTCCTCGAAAATAGTATTAAGTATCAATATACAACAAAAATGCGCACTTCTGTGTGACATAATTAAAATACTCACAACACTTAGCCTTCATGTCTAAAATAAATGCACTGCTTGGACGGTTCATGCGTCATGCATGTGTGTGTGTGTGTGTGTGTGTGTGTGTGTGTGTGTGTGTGTGTGTGTGTGTGTGTGTGTGTGTGTGTGTGTGTGTGTGTGTGTATAAGACGTGGATGGATACTATTCCAGTCTTACGCACGAGCTGCGTTGGAAGACTAGGGATTCATGTTTAGAAAAAAGCGTTCTAATTGAAGAGACATTCAACATAAAGGAATAAATAAGTAAATGGAAAAAAATAAATTATGATGGATCTGAACCAAAGGTTTCAGCCATGATATTTGGCTTTATTTTTCATTATACTGCTAACAAGAAACGGACATCTAAACTCTGATGTTGAGTGTATAACCCCCCCCCCCAACCCCTCCCCTACTCCCCCACCCCCACCACGACACACACACACACACACACACACACACACACACACACACACACACACACACACACACACACACACACACACACACACACACAATTACATTTAAATAATAATAAATACATTAAATACATTCAATAAAATGTAAAATTATTTTGTTGACGGGCTTTGATCATGAGGGAGTCCTGGAATAATTTGCAATGGAGCATTACATTAATGTATAATTTGTGTATTGTATTATATCGTATATTTTTTAGGCCAACCTATTTCTAGAATGGCATATAGGCCGAAGAAAAATATTTATCCATCAAAGCGAAACTTGCCTAAGATGCAGTTCACCTAAAAGGCCTATATGTGCAAAATGTAATGCCAATACCATTAAGTTCAACCTGAGCTAAGGCTAAACGAGCAATTTGAGCCCCTAGATATTGTAAAAATATATAAATGTGTTAATATTATACATTGTAATTCGATATAATTTATAGATATTAAATTAGATGTGCCACTTAATATTAGGCTACAGTTAGTGTGTAGGCCTACATTTTACAAGTAAATTAAATTGAGTCTGGTATTTCACAATAATTTCCCTTTTTAATATAATATTTATTGTTAAAAGAGATCTAGCCAGTGGCAGGGGAGATGCTCTGCATTTCCCGGCCAAACCGTATGAATGACGCTGTCCTGTGTTGGGTTAATACTATGCTGACGTGTCGCACCTCTTGCACCGGAAGACATCCATTCAATTTGTCTACGCGCTCAAGAAGCTGCTCCGTCCACTTCCATTCCTTTCTGCCAATGGACCCGGAAAAGTAACGGTTTTGACGTGTGTGTGTGTGTGTTTGTGTGGTGGTTCTTCCGGTATAACGTGTGTGTTCAGCGGTGTTCAGCCTTTTCTCTTGGCTTTCAGTTGAACAGTCACTTCACAGTCCCCCGGCTTATTAACCTGGTCACCCCTCAACGGCATATTTAAACCCGTGGACATGGCATCGGTTTCGGCACAAGCTCAGGCGACGAGCCCGGCTCAGTCGGTTCCGCTTCAGCGAGGAATAGTAAAAATGGTAAGGACTGTAAGATGTGGAGAAAGCCCAAAGATGCTATGGGTGTAGGATGGGATTTTGAAGGCTAGCTCAGGGGCTACTACTTGACAAGAGCTCGCTAACTGTTGTCGGGCACCTAACTTGATTCCAACTTATTTAACTATTGAGGGCGAAACACCCAAGTGGCACAAAATGCGATATATATGTGATAGAAGATGGATCACCTGGCTGCACCAGCATGCTGGCTAGCACAAGGCTAGTTGTCTACCAAGTTAGCTAGCTTGCTAATTAGCCGAAGCCACTTGCAGTGCATACATAGCAACCTGGAAGTAACACTATCAAATGTGTTAAATATATACGCTTTTACACACATGAATAAACAAGTCATCCTCCACTGTAGTAAACGGGCTTGCACATACAAATGACACATCTAAAAAGTCACGTTTGTCACGTTACTGCGGAGCAGTATGTCTGGGACATATGTTATGACTCTTGTAGTTGACATTAGCATGCTAATTAGGATGATCCGAGTACAACTTATAGTTTGTTGGCTGATTGGAGTACGATCGCATATAGTTTGTCGTTGAGCCCCGACATAGGGTACTGGGAGCGTTCATTGGACGAAATAAATCACGCTAAATCAAAGTTGAACATTTTCATTCTGTATCCAGTTGTGGAACAACTGTTTCCCAAGCTGCATGCTTGCCAATATGTCATTTATATTACCCGTATTCCACATATTGTATGAAGTTTAAGGTTTCTACCCATGGGTCAACCTAAATGAGAACTGTACACGTTTTAATGCAAGAAAAAGCGCTAGGTAGACCGTGATAACAGAACGTCTGGCAGTCTGCCGGTCAAATGCGATCGCAGGGAAATGACACGTAGTGCTTCCCAGCCTCGGTGAGCTCCCATTCGTTACTAGTAAAAGCACACTGTCTTGATGCCCCACGTTATGCCTGCAAAGGTGGTACACGTGGCTACGCATAATGTATAAATACAAAAACGATTGATTTTTGTTCCATATTATTATATTATTATGAAAGCCAACGACAATATCAATAGGACTTTATAGTTAAGCGTGGAATGAAACATCTGTTTGATAAAGATGTTATTTTTTTTAACCAAACGAATGTTAGCAGGCTTGATGTTTATCTATTGATCTATTTATTTATTTATGTATTAAATTACTTATTACTACATTTCTCGCTAAACAGATTTTACTGTCCCCCACTCAATGTATTACGACACAAAACACTCCCGGGCTGTACGCTTGTCCCATATCTCTCTATCAACTGTGGACCTTCAGTCAAGGTGGCCAGGGGGCCATTCAAGGGCAGAGAAACTAACTCCAATTGGAAAATATTTGGCCTCCCCCTGGCTGGTCAGTGTGTTGGAATAACTGCAGCCTTTCTCCCAGGGTGGGAGTCAGTTTGTCTTGAGTGGGCTGGGGCAGGGGGTGGGGTGGGCAGTGGAGAGCTTTATCTGGCCCACATCTTAGATCAACATCACACAGTGATGCTCCCTGGAGCTGGTACACAAGAGGGTCTGCAGATAAAGGTTGTTTACTCAGATTCCTATAAATGCCATGGTTGCCAAACCCACCAGCGGCTAATCGTTTTTCGTTTTTGTTTAGTGACGTTATCATACAGTGTGATCATGCTGTGCCTTTGAATGCTGTTTTTGACAGGCTGTCACTGACAGAACGCAAGCCGTTCGCGTAGCTTGGCAATCGAGTAGCAGCCTCCGGTGACGTATTGAAGCAGATATTGCTGTTTGATTATAGATAATGTGATTTGAATGCACCTGTACCTCTTCAGCCTCTAGAAGATGTCTAGATGCTGAAGAGTCCTCACACATTCACCGCCAAACAAGTGAAACATAGTAATATATGTATTGTGGGAATAGTTATTGTTTGAAATTGTTTTCCCAATATGAATAAAGACTCCCTGTTTGGCGACGCTACCGATGAGATGCTCAGCGCAGAAGAAGTGACACTTCCATCGTTTGTCCGTCTGTCCTCAGTGAATGACTGTGTGTGGCGTCTCTCCAACAGGTCTTGTCTGGCTGCGCCATCATCGTCCGGGGTCAGCCCCGGGGCGGCCCGCCCCCCGAGCGCCAGATCAACCTCAGCAACATCCGCGCCGGCGCCATGGCCCGGCGCGCTGCCCAGAGCCAGCCCGACGCCAAGGACACCCCTGACGAGGTAAGTCACCGCGAAAAAACGTTGCTCTTCATGTTGTCCGTCTGGTCCCACTGAAGCCTGCCCAAAAGCACACAGGGAGAGGGAGGGGGGGGGGGGGGGGCAGTTTCGGTTCATGTTTGCAGCATAACCCCAAAAAATATACAGAATTGTTGTTTAATTGGAGCAAAGCACACAGAGCTGTGCGAAAGTAGAACCGTTTTGATAACAAATTGATCAAATTGAATCCTGATGGATCATTACACATCCTTACATGAGCTCTCCTACATTTAAGTCCCACCCTAATATCCTGTTCAACTTGAAGTGGTGTGGAGAATGTAACCGGTTCACTTCAATAAATCAGTCACCATCTCACAAAATGTGTTAATGGTGAAGCATGCGTTGGTACTGGCTGTTTCTCTCCTCTTGAAGTCTGGAGCCAAAGGTGTAAGGCCCCACACGCCCCCCCCCGCCCAAAACACTGCGGCCTGCAATTGGTCAACAATACCACGTGAATGATTGCATCTCATCGCGACTCGCGTCATTATAAGAACAGCCCACAATTTACTATATTGTACACTGTGGATTTCGCTGTGTTCGACACATCGTACATGCCCATTTAGATTTTGTTCAAAAAAGTAATATCGGAGGCTGAAAATGCTCTGGCAGGTGTGTTTGTGTTTGAATTGCTGTTTTCTCATAGTTCAATTGTGTCTTCACGTGGGACAAAAAAAACCACTATGTTGACTGCAATAGATTATTTGTTTCCATGAAAACGTATAATGCAGACTGTAAGAAATGAGGAACACATTAATCAATACAATGGACTATTCAGTCCTATATCATAATGTCGCTATTGTATGGATAACGCCTCTGCTTCATTGGAAATGTACATTAACAAGCTGAGCATACACACAGTGGTTCTGCATACAGAAATACATTGTTTTCTTTCCAGCCATGGGCATTCCAAGCCAGAGAGTTCCTGCGCAAAAAGCTCATTGGCAAAGAGGTGTGCTTCAACGTGGAGATCAAGACCGCTCTGGGCAGAGAGTACGGCATGGTCTACCTGGGCAGGGGTGAGTACTTCCAACCCTTCTCAAACTAATATAGGACACAACAGGTGTCTGTATTCTGTATGCACATACACAGAGATGGGGAAGGAAGAGCTTATTTCCTTTAGCGAACCAGCATCGTCAAAAAAAGTGTGTGTGTGTGTGGGGGGGGGGGGGGGGGGGGGTTGCATTGTAAATCACAGACTTAAGGTTTTGCTTGCATACGCCATCATCGTCGTCAATGAGATTTTTAGTAAAGTCGATTGAACGTTGTGTTGCGTTTGTCTGCTGCTCACCATAGACACAACGGGGGAAAACATCGCAGAGTCCCTCGTGAACGAAGGCCTGGCCACCGTCCGCAGGGAAGGAATCCGAGGAAACAAGTAAGACTCCTCTTGCTTGTCTGTTGAGCTTCTGCCTGCATTGTCTACCACAAGTCTGCGTTGTTTGAGCATGATCCTAACTGGTCAGATTCATTTTAGATTAAATTAGTCTGCCTGTGAAAAAGAAAAAAGGAGAACATTATTAGGTATGTAAATTAGAAAATAGAAAATAAATTGTCATACAGTAAAACGGCAAGTGTGTGTGTTTGCATGCACACACAAGGTTGTAGGCTACTATCACATTCGTATAAATGAAAAATATTATTATACTATTCTCATATTGGCAATAATGATGTCAATATTGGCGGCTGATAGTGTTGTATTGAAGTGTGATCGCTGATTGGCATACAATTTTAATCAAACTTATTCCAAAATCTAGATAAACAGTGAGGCAATCGGAAGTAATTCTGCGACAGTTTGATCGGAATAAAGAGATGGGGAGTTGATCTGGAAAATAAACTGCTGCTGAATAAATAATTTCACAGATTTAATATCAAAAGCACTCCATCACTCCATCATTTGCCCCCCCCCCCCCCCCCCCCCCCCCCACCCCCAATCATTTATCCGATGAGTTGAAATATGTCTGGCTACTACTGAAAGATATTGGCACTGTGGGACAATATTGGTACAGCTTAGGAGTGAAATGAGATGGAGTACCACTATGCCCCAGATGGTGGCAGTATTGCCCTGCTCCAACATGGTGCTCCTGCTGAAACACACGCAGGCATGCACCACGCACGAGCAGATTCGCAAGCACACGCATGCACGCGCGTGCAACTCCATACGATGTATGGACCCACCCCTCCCCCAGTGTACACTACACATTAAAGGCAATTTGACTCATGCTGTTGGATCTTCCAATAGCGACTGTCTTAATAAGTAGCTGCTAATGTCCCGTTCTGGGCGCCATGTGCAACGGCCTAAATCGTCCGCCAATGTAAATGATGCTTTGCGTATTTGTGGGCGTCATTTGGCCCCAATGGCTCGCGCCATTACTTATGGAGGACTTCAGGCTGAAAAAATGTTCCCCCCCTCGTCACACATTGGCCTCTGACACACATTTAGTCACTTTGCTTGGCTACGCTGTTTCCGCTAAACAATGGGGTGATGGTGATTACAGGGGGGGCCTTAATGATAATGTGACCGTGGACTTTGCAGTTGGATCATGATTCTAGAAGTGTGTGTGTGTGTCTATCTGAGCATGCTGTCATCAGGATTATATCTAGGGGACAAGGCTCGGTGGCGCTGGGTTTGCTAGGATGAACACATTTCAGCTCTTTTGCTGTGTAGGGTCCAATCTCTGCCTTTACATATGCATCCTAGTCCACTTTCAGCTGAAAACACAGCAAAACAACAGCTGCAATTGAGATTCACATTATTTAAAACATTTGTAAGGCTTGTATGCATGCTCTTTTTGATGCTCTGCATCTGTGTGCAGTGTGCACAGAGGGCTGCTATGCGAGAAGCTTATGCTCTCTGCTGCAATACATGCTTTATCCACAAGAGGGCAGGTCGGGGACAGATCACAATCAGTTTCACTTTTCTTCTGATTTTGTAGCACAGCTTCCAACATGGTGGCTGCTAGCAGTTGTGCTCGTTGTTGGCAAAAGTAGGCATAGGATCGATTGACAACCCAATTCCTTTGCTTTGATTTTTATAGAGCTTCTCAAATTCTAATGAGTTGATCTCACACAACGACACAATGAAACTGGTGGCTGCTAGTCGTTGGGATCAGCTTAAAGTAAATATCTATTGTATGTGTGGTTTGATGTTATGGTCACAGATGAGACCAAGTATGAATGATGAGTTTGCGTCAAGCACAGCTGAATTATTGGCCCTTCAGCTTATGCATTTAGACACTATTCAGCAAAGTGTTGACGTGTGCGGTGTTTACAATGTTGATGATGTGCACAACCAACCACTCCAACAACTGCTGTATATGCGCATCAGATTCTTGTTGACTCACAAAAGAGTAGAACAAATGCTATGAGTTTTGTAAGAAGTACAAGTGGGAGACACGTTTACTAATCTCCTGCAGCGTTTTGTTCAACCAAGTGTCCCAAGAGTGGCAGATTTAAACAACAGAAATTGGTAGTAAGTATTGTTTTAGTTTTCTTTAAACCAACAAGATGTCAGTCCTCGTCGCATAGCCTCAAATACAATTGTTTTGTTTCAACATGTCATTTTCCAGTTTCCTCTACTCCTAATTTCTTGCTGGTAGGCAAATGGTAGGCATGCTGGCTAAGGAGCAGCGCGGTGTGGTTGCTTTCATGTGGAAACTGCAGTATGAATTCCCTAGGGTCGTCTGTGGTTTCTCGCCTCTAATTAGACACAATGCTCAGAGCCGCCGGCCTTGTCCATGCACTTTGCTGAACAACAATTTATTTTCAAACCCAATGAGGAGGGAGGGGGGAATTTAATGATGCCGTTTCACATTACGAATATATTTTTGGCAAATGCGTAGGTCTGTACCGGCGTGCCTCAAAAGCTCAACTGACAACACAATTTCTTTGCTATTGTTTTTTTATTTTATTTTTTTATTTTATTTTATTTTTTATTTTCAGATTTCTTTCACGCACGCATGCATACAATGTCTTATTGCTGAACAAAAAATAACCTCACTCTGGGTTCTTCTGACATGCAGACTCCCATGACGGGCAGCGGATCACCCATGGCTTTTTCAGTCAAACACATTGAGGGGATGCATGTCCTCTCTCCCCCGCCATGCATCCAACTTTGGAGCACAACAGGGAAAATGTTTTGCTCTGCACAAGGGGCATTGAAGTAGATAAAGGCTGGAACAGTAGGTCGCGGCAGATCAAGGTGGTGGTCTTAAGTTGACTGAAGACAACACTGGGGGTGCCATGGAAAGTGAATGCATGTGCATCACCTCACAGCAGGTCGCTCAAGGTTTTGGTCTCTGCTATTTACCCTTTGTCTAGGAAAACTGAATCATGGAATCATGATTCATGTTGTGATCCATGTCTGGATTCATCTACCATGCTGTGGAAAGTTCTTGAATATAAGGCCCAAACTGCAAAAAAAAACACCTCCTACTTCGAATCTCTTATTCACCAAAAAATTACAAAGAGCCTCTTCACAAAAAAAGAAAGCTTTATCCATTTTGATTTCAAGCCTTGGGTTTCAGTGATTTACTTTTAAGAATCCGTGACCCAAAAAAACAAACCAGCCTGTTTGAAAACAGGAAGCTATTCACTCATTCACACGTTCCTCTGAATAACTTGAAAGACATGTTTTTTTTTAAATAATGAATCCTTAAGTTTAGATCTTTACAAGCCTGTCTTAGAGTCTGCCTATTTTACCGTTTTTCTTTTGCGTCTGCCGTTCCTTGATTGCACTGTATATCTCCTCCTTTCTGTGCGGCTCACTATCGCTTGCATTTAGTGCTTAGTTTAAAGGAGCTTAAACACAATCGACACTCTCCAGCTCAACGTTTCATTCCAGGAAGTTTCCACACTCTTGCCTCGTAAGCAAGAATCACTCTCCCCCTTTTGTCGGGCTTTATGTGAAGTGAGTTGGTTCGAAGGACTGTGTGTGCGTGTTTGCACTTGGAGGGAAAATCAAAAGCTTAGGCTAATTCAGAACACAGCCAGTGAGAACTTGCATGGAGTTTCCTATATTCATTCATATACAATGCATTTTTAGTTTAATTTGTAACACTGTTATGTTGACTAGGCTCCCCAGAGATGTTGCCTTTTTTTTCACTCAAAACTTGAAGCCGGAATCTCAACGTGACGACTGCTGTATCAATCGGATGGCTTCGCCCACGGTCGAAACAAAAGCAGTTTCAAATTGGCTTTTTGCCATTTGTTCATAATTATTGGAATCCAGCATTCACTTTTATGAAGTATTTGCCTGTACTTTTTTATTGTTGAAAAAAAAACTGGAATTGGAATTAATTAGAAAGATTATTATTGTTTTGAAGTGGCTGTCAAACATGTTTTTGTTTCTTCTTAATTTTATTTAAAAAAATGTAAAGCATGAATCTCAATTGGTAATTAATTCATTAGTAGGCGGTAACAGTCTGCTTATCAGCTGTCACACGGAACAACGCCGTGATGAAAGTCCAGGAACTTTCAATGCTGGCTTTGTTTCTTCACATGCCTCTGTCTCCATAGTCGTAAACTCTCATCACCATTCTTAACAATTTAAAGCAAATATTAAAGAGGGCCTCGGACTCAGTGGCGCGAACCTGCGTTCCTAGCAACGTGGAACGTTCACATAGTGTTTTGGGGAGAATGGCAAAAACATAGGATTTTACCTTTTTTACTTATTTCAGTTAGTGATTCAATGGCAAAGCTTACTATGATGACGATCATGTAATACATATTACCATGTTAAAAAAAAGAATAATTGGTTTTGGGTTCACTGGCTCTTTAAGGCGCTTTACACACAAGAACCTCAAATGGATGGTTATCACCGTACTCCATTTACTGTACTGAGAACAGTGTCTTTTAATGGGCTTGGTTGAACTCCAACGAACCAGACAACTGGAGGCGTTCTTGACAGTCTTTGAGGCCTGAGTGGATGCCAATGTTTAGTTTTTTTTGGACTACATGAATAATGATTACTTAGAAGTCCGTGTCCACATCGATGGGGGGGGGCCAGATCAAACAACTTTTAAAGTGTGTAACATCAGACCGAACGCCAAAGCCAACTAGGGGCGGTCGAGTCTCCCAAATCAAACCCCATTTTCGGAGACCCGTCTTCAGTCCGGTTGTTATGTCCCTTGGGGTGCAGAAGAAAATGAAACGACGGTGTTGTTAAATGGCATGGTGCCTTCATAAAGCCTTCCGACAATGTGGTTATCAGCGGTGCCCTAGGTCTGACTTTCACAGCAAGAGCCGCGACAGAAACTCTCAGACTGCTAATGAGTTCAATCCGCAAAGCGAAAGGGGAGGGGGGCCCTCTTAAAGTAACCAAGTCAACATCAGCCTGGGAAAACAAACGCGCAAGTTGAATTTCTGCCGTGATGCCCTAGCGCTTATTTTTTTCTTTTCTTTTTCATGCCGTTACATGGTATGATTGCGTTGCAAATGTAGTTGCCAGGGTGATTCTGGTTTCTATGGTGATTCCTTATTTATCTTTGTCCTTTGCTTAAACACTTGTTTTTTTTCACTTCATTATATCTGTCTCGGTGAACTGAGACGAGAGTTGAAATCGCCACCTGACAGGTGCTCAGGGCTGACGTCTGTGCAATGACTCATTGCTGGATGTGATGGGCATGGCTTTCACCAGAGACCCAAACTTATCATCTCCAACTTGCATAAAAATCCCTAATTTGTGATCACTGTAATTATTATAGAAAATTATAGCATGCATTTAAAGTGTGAGAGAGACAATGCCTTTATATTTAACCACTTTGTAAAGAATATTGAGAGTGTGTGTGTCAGTTCATTCACAGCGTGTGAATTCAAAAGTGTGATATTTACATAGCATGCGCTAAGATTCTTTTAGTTTATGTTCATATTGTGTGTGTGTGTGTGTGTGTGTGTGTGTGTGTGTGTGTGTGTGTGTGTGTGTGTGTGTGTGTGTGTGTGTGTGTGTGTGTGTGTGTGTGTGTGTGTGTGTGTAGTCCAGAGCAGGCCAGACTGTGCGAGATGGAGGACCAGGCCAAAGCATCCAAGAAGGGCATGTGGAGCGAGGGCGGCGGCGCGCACACCATCCGCGACATGAAGTACACCATCGAGAACCCCCGGCACTTTGTCGACGCCATGCACCAGAAACCCGTCAACGGTAACTGGAGACACACACACACACACTTACTTACACGGCGGCAAGGCTTTCAAAGATACGCCTCTCCCTCGAAATCCTCTGGTGTCATCATCATCATCCCTCCATTACTGCAGGGCTCCACCGAAAATGCCACGTCACATCAACTCAACGTTATACGTGCTCCAAAGGGAGCGTCACAAAGAACCTTTCTTTTAACATTGGAATCAATCGATGTAAATTTTTTTTATTAAAAAATGATGTCATGCCAGTGTTCACTGCCCAGCTCGGCAGTTCTTTCATTCGGTCGGAGCCACCGGACCCCCACCGCGCACGGTGTCCGCAGAGCACTGTCCACAGATTATTACGGCAGCGTTTCCCAGCAGAATGTATAAAGGTGGATGGAACATTCGTTAGGCGTGACCCTGATGGCTCTGCTGGAGCTGAGCAGTAAAACGTCCTGCAGGCCTGTCGGAAAAACAGAATGAAGCTATTTTTGTCTGTGGCCTCTATATCCTTTATGTAATGGCGCTCTCTCCCTCTCTCTCCAACCTGACGCATAATGCTACCAGCACTAGATTCATTAGCGAGCCACTAGCGTTAACGGCAGCTCCATCCCATTTCACTAGCCTTTAATTGAATGGAAGGGGGCAATGAACATCAGATTTTTTTAAATTTATTGATCCTTTTTATTTTATTTCTTTCACCTGCTATTCACTGGAGACAATCGTGGTCATTTGAAAACGACAGCCAAGTAATCCCCTAGTGAGGCAGCGGAAACGAAATGGCAATTCAAAATATCTCCCTTTTTCCCCTTGTGTTTTAGTAACCACACAGTCTTGTGTGTATTGTACACATACATATGTGCATATACACACACACTGTAAGAGGGGCCCAGCCTAAAAGCAGTTTATTTTGAGAAGGCATTGAAGAGGTCAAAGCAAAAGAGGGAGCTGGAAGGTTTAAAAACAAAAAAATCTGCATTGCCTCACCGGTTTTACGCTTGGCTCTTAGGGGGTGAAGCGAGTAAGCAAAAGTCGCAGAGCTACGGACATTTTTCTGAAGCCGGTGGCCCTCTCCGACCATGACTAGTTCCCTCCGGATCCCACCCCATGCGTTCCACCGTTTCTTGTTCAGTGACCATCCATCTGTAAAACACCTCGCACCACTCCTAACTAATGACTGCACGGACGCTAAGGCAGTTAAAAGCGGTGAATGCTCCAACAGAACATGTTCCCGAAGGCGGGTTCTTAACCGGGTCAAGTAAAGGCTAAAATAATCATCAATTTTCAACATATCTCTACACATTGGCTAGTTTGTCAAAATGGCGCAACATACGGAAGTTAATGTTTTTTGAAGCCCTTACTCCTGCAACACGTATAAGGTCACTGCTGCGTCAACAGTACTGAAGACGCATGATCAATCTCTCCTCCTTTTAACTACCGTTTCCCCCCCCCCCTTCTTTCCATTTCTCTCAACACACACACACACACACACACACACACACACACACACACACACACACACACACACACACACACACACACACACACACACACACACACACACACACACACACACACACACACACACGCACACCATACGCACACACATGCAGCCATCATCGAGCACGTGCGCGACGGCAGTGTGGTGCGCGCCCTGCTTCTTCCCGATCACTACCTGATCACAGTCATGCTGTCCGGAGTCAAGGTAACCACGGCAACACACACACACTCAAAGTTTTGTCCTTGTTGTTTCTTCCTCTTTCTCTGTGGTTGAAAATGATCCAAAATAGTTTGCTGACTGCGAGAACACACGCGGCGTAGACCTTTCTAACACGTTGACATAATAAATGAAGGACTCGCTACATGATGCGGACGGATGCGCGGCGCACAAACAAATCTGTCATGACGACGTATTCTCCCTCTGAACAGCATGGCGTCCCTCCTTTGCAACGTCCCCTTTTCCCAATTGCCACCAAGAAAGTTGTCAAGGATGTGTTGTCCAATAAAGCGCCCACAGGAAAGAAAGAAAGAAGGAAGTTGAATATTACGTCAAAGAGCTGCTCATTTTTCTCTTGCTCCGCGAGGCCTGTTTCTTCGGGCGGTGTTTATATCCTCTCGGCTAGCTCTATCCCAATTCATCTCTCTCGTCGGGCTTTCCGCCGTTAGCAACCGGCGCCACTCAAGATAACAAATCTTTTTTCATCTCCCACTCAAAGACAAAGTTCATTTGGAGACGTTTCTTTTTTTCTTTTTCCATAATGGGCTGGAGTGTTGAAAGGCCTATCCGTGCACCGACTCCACTAGCTCTCGTTTTGATACGTCCGCACGTTTCTTTCTGGGCTTCGTTTATTAAACTCGTTTATACTCGTTTGCACAACGCTATGGCGTATAAAGGAGGCTGCGTTTGAAGAGGAACACCAGGAGGAGGGCAATGTGGGAGAGCCCCAGATTTGTATCCCACTCACGCTCCTGCCGCTGTGTGTAAACGATGCTTCACGGGGCTTGGCGTTGGTTCGCTGAGCAGTTTCTATTAAAAACGAAAGCAACACAAAATGTCTACCCGCTGATCTACGTTGCGAAAGGCTAGCCAACGATTCGATTATTTGTCGGACCGTGCGAGTCCCCTGACATGCACATGTTTCTATGTATTTCCACGATTCTAATTTGTTTCAAATAATTTATTTATTAAAGTTGATGATTTTACAATAAAAGGGAGGCCGCCCCAGGTGAAGAAATAATAATTGACGCTAATAGCAATAAACAACCAGCCAGAAAACCAGACCAATAAACGGACCAAACCGATTGACCGGCAAAAGGATGAGACAAAGATCCGCTCTGCTCTTTTCTGTATTCAAGTTGTGTTCCCCCCCCAGTGTCCGTCGTTCAAGCGGGAGGCGGACGGCGTGGAGACCCCCGAGGCGTACGCGGCCGAGGCCAAGTTCTTCACAGAGTCGCGCCTCCTGCAGCGGGACGTGCAGATCATCATGGAGAGCTGCCCCAACCAGATCATCCTGGGCACCATCCTGCACCCGGTGAGACTCCCAGCACTCGCTCGCTCACCCACCCAGCCGCTCACTCGCTCATTCACTCACTCGCTCAGCCAGCCACCCGGTCATTCGCTCGCCCACCCACCCACCCACCCACTCGCTCACCCACTCGTCCCTTCAACTGCTCGCCAACTGACTCGCTCACACACCCACTCGCTCGTCCACTTGCTCGCTTACCCTCCCACCCACTCTCTCACTCACCCACCCACTCACTCTCTCACCCACCCACCCAACCACTCAATCACCCACCCACCCAACCACTCACTCCCTCACCCACCCACCCACCCACCCACCACTCACTCCAGAAGAAGACCCAAGATGGCCGCTCAAGAGTGGTAGATTCGAAATGTTAACTATAATGAGATAAATATATATTTTATAGATCCCAGACGTGAAATTCGGCTGGATCCTGGTATATGATTTTAATTTTTTAATTGTACATGTGACATACCAACATGCACATGCCCACCCACACAATGGCTCAGTCGGCAACAGTAAACTCGGTATTCCTGGCGGGTGGCATCGTTTTTGTGTTGTCCTGGTGACCGGTGCGAGTGTAAACACCTGCTGGCGTTTTTCCCTGCAGAACGGCAACATCACAGAGCTGCTGCTGAAGGAGGGCTTCGCCCGCTGCGTGGACTGGTCCATGGCGGTCTACACCCAGGGCGCAGACAAGCTCCGGGCAGCCGAAAAGTACGGACCACACCCACAGAGACACAAAGATAGACACAGATACAGACACGGACACAGAGAGACACGCAGACAGAGACACACAGACAGACACACAGTAAAAAAAAAAGTCTACTACTACTACTCAAGTCTACTAAGTCTACTCTACTACTCAAACACACACACGCGTCTGGGGAAAATACATTTGAGGGCTTTTAATTGTCTTCCGTATGTTCCTGGGATTCTTACATTCACATTATTTAAATCACCCTGTGTGGATTAAAAAGCATGTTTATTTGTAGGGTGGTTCATCTTATTCCTCGTCCACTAATGAAGGTGGAAATGAACAGTGCATGTCCTTTGAATACAGTCTAAGATCTATGTGTGTCTTTTCACTGAGAACAATTCATTGGATTTAGAAAAGCAAAACCGTTGTGACTTAAAACTGCTATGTCTGTACTGCGGTATGCTTCCAAATGACGACTTTGAGAGCTCATTCCCGTTGGTTTGATTTTGTATTGTTTAGCAGACCATAATCTAATAACTCAGCATATTAACGTTGGTGACGTAATCCCACTCTGTTCTTCTTCTCTGTCCCTTTGCCGTCCTAGGTCTGCCAAGGAACGCAGGGTTCGCATCTGGAAGGACTACGTGGCGCCCACAGCGAACCTAGACCTTAAGGACAGGCAGTTTGTCGCCAAGGTAACGATCCACCGCCAGCCTTGTCTCTAGGGCAGCTCACCACTAACGATGTTTTTGCTTTTTATTCCGTTTACTATTCAATTCATTATTTGGTCATGAGTATCGTCAAAACAGGCCCATTTCAAGTTACCCAAGCCCAAAGTCCTTCGTTTTGTTGGATTTATCTGATGAGCAGCCAAGAAAATACTCAAGCAATTTATATTTGAATTTGTTATAGTAGCTTGCAGACTTGACAACACTAACCCTACACTGTCACAATATGCGGACAATATAATAAACACGTAACTACGGTTATTTGGGGAAAAAAGATATTTGGGGAAAAACGGTACAGAACTTTGGGGGAACAAGAAAATGCACCAATACAGAATGTCAGCACGACATGCAAACATCAGCCAGCACGAAGAAGACTATTATTGAGTGCCAGGGGAAACTTGTTTCCTAGTTACCACACGGCTCAGTCTGTGCAACCGCCGGCGCTTCAGGAAAAAAAGATCTGCTGTGATGCCGCACGCCTATCCGTCGTGTTCTTCCAAAGATGCTGCCTAGGAGCGAAAGCACTTGGCGGCTTTTAATGAAATGCCCCCCCCCCCCCCCCCCCCCCCCCCCCCACAAACACCTCCCCTTCCTCTTCGGAACAGAACCAGACCGTAGGCACTGAAGACACAGAGTTAGGCGATGCTAAGCACCAACCTTCAAGTGCTCCGGAGTCAAACGACGACGAGCCAAACCACAACCGCCCACAACGACCCCTGCAAAGCCCAGGGACCAGGAGGAGACGTTAGCTCTGGAGGTTACTGGTACGAGGCCCAAAGGAGGGCAGGGGGGGGGGGGGGGGGGGGCGGTGGAATAAGTGTCCCCAATGTAAACGACAAGGAACTCCCCCCGCCCGCCTCCACCACTGCCCACCCCTCCGGCCCCCCCCCCAGTCTTGTCAGCACCTATTACTGTAATGGAATGCAATGGACCCCCTTAAATAGGTTGCTGAAGTCTTAACTTTGTTGTTGCCCCTGAAATGCCACATTGTAAGTCATTTCTCTGTCATGGCAAGTTCCCGCTTTAAATCTCCTTTTTATTTAAAGGTGCGCGCCGCACTTAGGGATGAAAAAAAAAAAACACGAAGAGGAACCGTAATACCTTGGAGTTTGTCTTTTTATCTGCCCTCGTGCGCCATTCCCCCCACAGACCCTGAACTCTTAAGACCCTGAAAAATTCATGGCTCGCCCACAGCTTACATAAAGGTGTTGCTTCTGCAATCTGCTTACAGAATGAGTTTGAGAAGCTGCAGACGCACAGAGAAAAGAGGCTGGGGGCTGGGGGGTGGGGGAATAGACGGCTGAAAAGGATGTGCAGTGCTGATATTTGCCATTCCTAAAGTCATTGACAATGCCCCTATCGCATCCGTGTGCAGACTCGGCAAAGTCCAAAAAGATCTAGGCTGTTGTATGTATGCATGTACCGGGGAAAAGGGTTGACTGGCGAAAAGGAAAGTGTTTTTCTTTATATAATGCTGCAGCATTACCACTGCAATTGTGCCTTTGGCGCACATACATACACACACGCACGCATACACACACACACCAGGGTGCCCAGCCGAACGTGTAGCACTGCCAGCTACTGGTACCGTCCGTGAGTCAGTTTGTTTTGGGACTAGTGGGACGCCGCGCCTCCAGCATAAACACGTTCCCCCATTACTCCTTAACGTCCGCATGCTTCATTTATTTTTGGATTGATTCATAAGACCTCCCGTATAATTTTTTTTATTTCTGTGTGTGTGTGCGTCCGTGCGCGTGCGTGCGTGCGTGCGTCCGTGCGCGCGTGCGCGTGCGTGTGTGTATGTGTGTGTGGGGGGAAAGTCTTTTGGGATGCGTCGGGAGTACACACATTGCCTGGGAAGGAAGTGCTCGACGTTTGTTGTAATTAGTCTGGGGGTGTGGTCGGGGAGAAGTCGTGTGTTTTTTAAGTTCACGCGTTGGCATGGGCGGCGCTAGGTGAGCTATCCACCGCTGCCGCCATTGGTGGAGCCGTGTAATTGGCCCGGCGACGTCTTGGCCTGTCACCAGGCTGAGGTCCACGGGATTCTCGAATGGGGGTGGGGGTGTGTGTGTGTGGGGGTGGGGGGGTGCCCTGTCACCACGGCCCACAGGAGCTCCTGATGTGTCGGCCACTGAGACATCTGTCCATATGTCTCATCATCAACGTCACCATCCCCGCCGCCGTCAGCATCTTCCTCGCCCTCCTCCTCCTCCTCCTCCTATTCTTCCTCTTTCCACTCCACCTTTTTATTATTAATTGAGTGAAGGAGAGTGCGGTCTCAATTCCCGCTAGTCAATCATGCTGACTCATGTGCTTTGATTCCTCGCTCTCTATCCCTCGCATCTCTGTCTCTCTAGCTCTCTGTCTCTCTTTCACTATACTGCCTCATTTCCACCCGGGCCAGAAACGGGCGGATCCAGGCCACGTCCCAACAGTCCCACACCTTTCATCCCCATTGCTCTCCACCCTCCCCTCCCCCCCCCCCCCCTTTTCCGGGCGATCACTCACTTCAACTTCCACTTGATGGATAAAAGGCGACGCGGTGCGAAGCCCCTTTGCCAGCTTTCCCCTCGCCGTCAGCGCCGCCGGCACGGCCTCGGGTCGCCCGCTGAGGAAACTCGCTCGCTCCCTTCATAAACCGGTCACGTCATCTTCGAGGACGTTTAGGACTTTGCAGGTCGACAGCGTCGGTGCCAACGGCCCGGAGTTGAAATCGAAGCGTGTGCAGGAGAGCGGGCGGTTTGATGTTTTTAGTTTTTTTATCAGACAATCATTTATTTTTTTATCACACACAATCCTGAATCGACCTAGATCGCCTCAATTAATGTTAAAAGAAGTTCTGTAATGACCTCTAATTCGTCCCCCCTCCTCTCTCCTGGTACTGATTAGGAAAAGGGCTCCTCTATTTGAGTTGGTGCTCAGGGACGAATGGCCAATCAGTTAAGGCTCGTTCACACAATTTGTTCGAGGGGACAGGCGGAAGACGTTTTGTTTTCCGGGTTGTTCCGTCGCATCCCGGAGACAAGGGAAATGCGGCCGACTGCCACTGCACATTGTGCGTGTCCCCCAGTTAAAATCGTTTTTCAAATCGCATTCCATCGCCTCACACGGGGAGGAAACGGGAGTTCTCCGAGCCAACTCATTTGTGCGCAGCAGAATGTGTTTGCAGCAGTTATTAGTCAGTCTCCTCAGCAGGACCGCGAGGTGACACGAGCCAACACGCCATGTGGAACACGCCGTCGCAGGCATTATTGGTTTAACTGAAACCATGTCGCCGGCGATCTCTCAAATCATCTCGGCTGGCGGCGGGGGCATAAGGAGCATCGTATTAATGTTGCGTCTGGGGGTGGGGGAAGGGAAGATGTCCCCCGACATGAGTAATGTGTATAGTTCCTCTTTGTCTCTCTGTGTGTTTGGCCCTGCAGTTAAAACCGAAAGCTAATGGGTTCGATTGACAACAAACACCCCCCCCCCACCCCTCCCCCTCCTCCTCCTCGGAACAGATGCACAGATGCCTGTCGTTTTCATTGGGGCTGGTCATGGCCACTGCAGATGTCATACCGGCCACCGCCATGTGGTGGCAGTACATTCCCATCGCCCTCCATTTGCCTGTGTTGGAGGCCAATGAGTCATGCTGTTTCCCTTGGTCATCCCTTATGGCAGCTACTTTGCAAAGACTTCTCTGCTCCATTTTTCTACCCCCCCTCCCCTCCCTCCCCCACCACCACCTTTCTCTTTCTCTATGTCTCCCGTCTCCTTATCTTGCTTGCTCACTTGCTGCGTCTGATATTCCCAATGACAAACCCCCCCCCCCCCCCCATACACACATGCATGCACGCAGGCGCACGCATGCAGGCACATAAACACACATTACAGTATTTAGTCCCCAACATATAAACCCTCTCCTTCTTTCTTGCAATCTCGATTTTTTAAACTACCTACAATTTTTCAACTACAATTTTTGAAACTTTGTCTATTTCACTCTGTTCATCTCACTCTCTCACTCACACACTCGCTCAATCAATCACTCACCGATTAATTGGGCTTTATTGGCATGGAAAACCTACATTTACATTGCCAAAGCACAAGAAGTAAACTAAGATACAAAATAGTAATAAAGAAAAAGATAGTCTAAAGAACAATGTCTCTCTGTCTCGCCGTCTCTCGGTCTTCAATCTCTAGCTGGGTCCCGCTTTATTTGGGCTGAGCCACAGAATGTCCTCGGCACAATTTGTGTAGGATGGCATCTTCCCTGCACGTGTTCCCGTACAAGCTTGCTCTCTCGCTCTCTCTTCCTCTCTCTCTTTCTCTCGCACTCATCACAGTTCTGCCTGTCCCTCACCCTCCCTCCAATCCGCTCTCTATCCTGCGCTCTCCCACTCAGTTTGCTGATTAGTGCATGATGTATTTTGGCTACTGTCTTGCACAGCCTATTTAGCATGTAGGCAGGGCTAATTTCTGTCCTTAGAGCGCTGCTCGTCTGATATGTTGTTGTTGTTGTCGTCGTCGTGTTCCTTTCTCCGTCTAACCCACACTATAATGAAGGGTATGGTTAGCCGCGTACACAGCGCTACGTGCGCATCCCCACAGGCCTCGCTTTGTCCTAATGAAGATATGTGTGTGCTTGTGCATTTTTATGGGCGTTTTGTATTTTCAGGCGGGCACGCCACCGCCGCATCCAGAGACCGACGTTGCACCGCCCTCATCTTTCCCTTCGTTGATATCGAATGTCAAAAAATGCAAACGACGTCAACAAACAAGGAGACTCTGTCGCTCGCTTGATCACTCTCTCACTTTACCCCAATGTCAATCCCGTTGTTCCTGATGTTTGAGGAAGTTTGATGTGTCCTTGCCCTTCCCCTGTCCCACTTACTCCACACACACCTGGTTCATTTCCCATCCACGCGAGTGTGGAAGTTGATGAGCGGTTGTTGGGTTTCTGCTTTTGGTAAAGCGATCCAATATTTTTCACCATTTCGCAAATGATTTTTAATGGCTTAGCTGTGTCTGTGTCTGTGAGTGTGTGTCATTCAGTCCACCCCCACAAAAGAACAAACAAAACCAGCATTTTTTTTAAAGAGCCCTCCCAGCCACCCGCACAACCAGCCACCCACACACCACGCCACCTAGTGAGTCACAAACTCACAGCTCTCTCCCCTTCTGTCCCTTGCAGGTGATGCAGGTGGTAAATGCCGACGCCATGGTGGTCAAGCTGAACTCTGGGGAGTACAAGACCGTACACCTGTCCAGCATCCGTCCCCCCAGGATCGAAGGAGAGGTAACGCCCCTGAACGCTCCCGTGTGTGTGTGTGTCAGTGTCATATCCCATTGGTCTTTACTTGCGTAGATATAGTGTTTGTTGGTATATGTGTGAGTATTTGTTGTTAATGTTTGAGAACGCATGTTTATTTGTATGGATGTTGCTTATTCTTTATATTTATGTAATATCTTTCTTCTTTCAACTGAATGAGCTGGCGGTTTCAAACCACTTGGTGGTGCCTTTGCGACCAGTGTACGTTCACACACACACACACGCACACACACACGCACACGCACACACACACACACACGCAGATACACATTCCCCCCCACACACAGGGTAGGGGTGACTGCAGCATTGCAGAGAACTGGGGACAATCGATTACCGCCCCCGCCATTGCTCTGAATCACTTTAAAGTCAGCACGCATGCACGCACGCATGCACGCACGCATGCACGCACGCACGCACGCACGCACGCACACATACGGCCCTCCTGCCTAAACCTCCCACGCGTGTCGCCCCGTTGCCATTAACCGTCATGTTATTGATCGCTCCTGTGACACAGGACCCCACGTCCACCTCCTCCCGACTCCCCCCTTTTATTTCTTTCATTTGTAAACTTTTCAATCAGACTCGCCTCCCTCCCTCCCTTTAGTCCTTTCTCTCTTTTTCTTTTGTTCTTGCTTTACTGTAACTTCCTGTGTCACAGAGTTTATAGATGTCAATTCCCCCAACCGCTCCTAAATCCACTGGATAATGGGAACTGCTGACTTCCTGTGAAAAGTATGTGACCCCTTATCCCTCGTCTTAATGGGCTGCTCCAACACTTGTCTTCAATGTAATTGCTCAATATGGTCAAGGTGGCTGAGTTACATTCTATAATTAAATCTACGACCTATATTGCTTTATTCAGCATATACGATACCGCTCGATTTTGTTTCAAGATTTGACACCCGATATTTCATAATTGGTTCTTTTCTCTTCTCGTTCATAGTTTCTTTCTTTCCCTCTCAGCTTTCTCCCTCTGGCGTCGGTGCCGACATCATTAAGAAAAGGCTTTGTACGAGAGCTTTCCCTCTCTCGTTCTCTCCACATCACTCTATTTTTCTGTTCTCTTGGGTGGATGTACAAACTTGGTCTTGTTGACCTGGTGTGTGTGTGTGTGTGTGGTAATAAGCTTGTGGGCACATCTCTCAAATTGCCGGTTACTTTTTCTTTCACTTTTTGCCTTGTTTTTTTTCTCCTGCAAATTCTCTTCAGGGCTGTCCTACTTGCATCTACTGGCTTTGTCTTTCTACCTCTCTCTTTCTCTCTGGATCTCCATCTCAGGCTCTCTCTCTCTCTCTCTCTCTCTCTCTCTCTCTCTCTCTCTCTCTCTCTCTCTTCTCTCGCTCTCTGGTTCTTGTTATCTCTATCTAGCTCTTAGTCTTGTACTCATCGGCTCTGACTCTCTGACCCCTCTCTCTCCAGCTCTCTGTCGGCGTCTCTCGTCTCGTCCTTTTCTCCTGTCCATGTCCTTATTTGTTTTGCTGGACGTCTTTGCTTGCCTAAGCTTACCCCCTCAGCTGCACACTCTCTCTATTACCCACACCTTCTCAACAGACTGTGCATCTTGATGATTAACAGTTTGTCTTTGTTTATGTGTTCTTTGTGTTCAGTGTGAGCTTTTTTTGGAATAATGGCTGAGAGCACACTGTCTAAATTCACACGGTAGTAACCTAACCTTTCCGACTAGCATACGCTGTTGTTGGTGGTTTTGAGTAGCTTACGGTTGTTTGGAGAGCTCCGTTTTTTTTTTAAACAGCGACGCCAGCCAAGTTTGAAACTAAACAGCGTTTTCGCAGATTTCAACATGCATTAATATCCTGACCGGGAAGTCTATTTAGTCAGAAGTCTGTGACGAGGCGATGCCGTAGGTCAAAGCAAGGTCGCGGATGCACAGGGAACGTGCTTATAACGTTGGGATGTGTGTGTGTGTGGGTGTGTGTGTCATAGTAACACCCTGTCGATTTTGGAAGGCAGCCCTCATGTGTAATGCACACATTCCTTTGTAAAGCTGCATTAGCCTGTGTCAGGAAACGTGTGTGTTTGTTTGTGTGTGTGTGACGGGTGCATGTGCGCCGAAAGAGGGATCTATTACATATGTGCAGCAGCGCCTGTATTTGCCGTGACAACCCCCAACATAGTGGTATGAGAGGAGGCTGAAGATGCACACGTGGTGTTATGACAGATGGGGCTTTTGTTTTCATTCTGCGTAGGTAATAAAGTCAATAGCAGGTGAATTCAACATTCAGCAGTCTGTGTGGGTGTGTGAGTACTTTATGAACAACCCCGTGACTGTGCCCACCAGATGTCTGTTTTTGTGTATGGTGTGTGTGTGTGTGTGTGTGCGGTGTGGTGGATGTGTTTGTGTGAGGCCAGGTGGGACACACTAAACACTCGAGGCCCTGTCCTCGTACCCGCTTCGTTCTCTGCAACAACCCTTTACCAGCGATTGGTTGAAAATGAAGATTGACAGACCATCAAAACCACTGGCATTGGCCTTCACTTAAACTGGACATCCTATGTTAGTTTTTTCCTACATACTTCTGCCTCTCTCTCGCTCTCGGTCTGTGTCTTTTTCTCTGTCTTTCTTTGTCTGTCCCTAGCTCTCTTTCGCTGTCATTCTACGTCTCTATCTCTCTCCCTCTGTCTATATCTCTTCTGTCTTATCCTATCCCTCTCTCTTCCTCTCCCTCTGTCTGTCACTATCTCTTCTGTCTCATGCTATCTCTTCCTCTCCCTCTCTCTATATCGCTTATGTCTCAACCTATCTTTCCCTCTCTTTGTTTCTATCTCTTCTATCTCATCCTATCTCTCTCTCTGTCTCTGTCTCTCTCTCTCTGTCTGTCTCTTTTCTCTCCCTTTCTCCATGGGGGCTGCAGTGTATTTTCAGGTGTGAGTTATTTTAGGCATGGGAGTTGGAGTCAGCTTTTTTCTTTTTGCGCTCCTTTCTTTCGCTCTCATCTTTCTACCCTCCCTCCATCCTCCCATGCTCTCAATTACATTGTGAGCAGGAGCTTCTCTCACGGGGTCTGTGTATATATTGCTTAAGCAGTGACGTTGCGTCGCAGACCTCTTTGATATCGACCACCAATCGGAGTAGCGCCGATGTGGAGAATTTGAATAAGAAGCTACGAGTACATATCTCTACGTCTCTCTCCCCTCACCGGAGTAGGACGAGCCCGGTGCTCACACAAGTAGGTAGCGATGTCGGTGCTACTTGGTGACTCACTTTCTCCCACCCCTTCCATTTTGTTCAATGGTGTGTGTGTGCAAACAAAAATCTGTTTTGTGTTGGTTGTCTGTGTGCTGTGTGTGCACAACGCTACTGCCCCTCAATGCACACAGAGGTCAGTAGCCAGTGTTTGTCTGTTTGTGCGGTCATGTGTGTGCCGTAGCTGTATTCGTTGTCATGTGGGTTCTCAGGGGGATGTAAAGTAGTGTTAAGGACAGTGCTGACAGAGGCATGGGGGGGGGGGGGGCGGTGTATGGGCAGGGGGTCATTGGGCTGTCCTCGCGTATGGTGAACCGCCGTGCAGACGGACTCATCTGCCCACATGCCTCTCCTCTGTCTTCTGTTTGTTATATTTAGACGCACACTACATCTCTCGCTCGCTCTCTCCCCCCCCCCCCCACCCTATTTATTTTCTTTCCCCTACTCTTTTTCCGCCTGCAGCTGATTTTTATCCTGCCTTCCAGTTGATTTCTGTTCACCACCACACTGCGCCGCGTGATTAAGCGATGCTCTGAACACGCCAGTCATAGCAGGGTCTCGTATGCAGGTGCAGAAAGTTGGAACAAAAAAATAAAAGTACGGCTTAAGTTGTTTTCAAGGTATTTAAAAAATATATATACAAAAAAACTTTTGTAGAAGTTTCGCAAAACATCAACAAACTCTATTTTAATCCGGAAACACAACGATCGCCGGGTGCCCGTCTCACACGCAAACACACTTTTATTTATTTTTATGCGGTACAGCAGGAAGCCTCTGAAGATGGCAAGTGCATTTCACACTGATGGCAACACAGATCTACTGGTGAAACACCTCATGAGATGTTACCTCTTATCTGACATCAAAGCATATTAAATCGCTCGATATAATGCGTATTGTTTCCCTGTTTGTTTCCCCGTCTGCTTGAATCCCATCATTCCGGCTCGCTCAAATTCTGCCATGTATTTGTACCTAGGCTTTGGGACCCCCCACCAGCATGCTCTTGGCTTGTGCATGGTCCAACAAGCCTTGCTTTATTGATCAGGGCAGGGGTCGGTTGGCACACACCACATGATTTCGCTCACGCAACACACTTTCATCTGCGCAATCACCAGGGGACGGTGGGTTTCCGCTTCTCACCTTTTGATTGGATGAACATTTGTGCCTCTGCTTTGGTTTCGGCAGTCGGATTTCATGTCACCCCCCAAAAAAAGACATAGAAACAAACCAACTCAATCAACAAAGTCAGTCATGGAGCAGGATGTTTAATTGCCTATTTTAACTGGAGTCAAATTGTATGTTTTTCTTTTTTTGTAGACCCTTAAAATAGATTCTCCATGTTGCTCGGGAGAATATGCACCAAATTAACGGCTAGCTTTGCTGATTGTTTTGCCGGTGAGATGATTTCTATTGTTTAGATTGCAAACCCGTACCCAGTGAAAGCACTCGATGGTAGCGTTTGTTTTGACACTGATCACAATTGAGCTATTTTGTTACAAGTGGAAACAATACACTACTGTATACATCAATGTTATAATTGTATGTGTCCCACTCGACATTTAGCAATTTACAAACACAGTATGGTTTTAGACGTGCATGAAATGCGTAGTTTGCATGATGCAGCTGCTACCTGTTGTGTGTACCTGAAGTGTTTTTAAATTTTACTTACGGTGAACGCCGGCTTATCAGGAGTTGACAAGAGACCACTACATCGAAAGCACCATGTATTATTTTTTAAGTTGATCATTGAGCAACAAGTGCTCTTTTGGTTTCTCAGGATGGAGTGTGTGAAGAAATGGGCCATTAGAGGAGGCGGTTGAAGTGGATGGGCTTTAACAGCGACTCTATGAATAACGGATAGTAAGGGAGCAGCCTATTCCTCTCGCGGTGGGCCACGTGCAAGATCAATGCACTGCCAGCTGACTAATAACCAACCACTTTTATTTTTTTTACAGCCACCCATATCCTTTTTGCTCTTCCCTCAGGCTGCATGTGTGCACTCACTGTATCCCTGCCCCTCTTCTCTCCAGAGCTTCCTGATGCTATTTGGTTGGTTCTTTAAAACATTAGCCAGCCGGGTCATTCTGCATAAAGTTTCAAGTGTCTGAATGCTCCCAGTGTACAGTTTAACCTCAAACTAATGGGCACCTTTTTTGGTCCCTGAAAATAAACCAACTCATACATATTCAGATTCTTTATAAAAATATTTGGTGCACTGACAGATGGAAACTCATGCTGTGTTCATTTATTCTGCACTGCCATATTCTGACGATCCTATAACCCGGCGATCACATGCTCCTGATTCATGGTGTCACTCGCCCTCGCCTCCCCCGTTATTTGAAGCGTGACACATCGCTGCAAAGCCTTCCAGCGGTGACTGCACCAGTTCAGTCTGGCTGCAACCGAGATTTTGTATAAAATCTCAAGTCTAGCCAAATCCCATAGCGCTAGTCTCTCTTTAGAGCTAGCCAATCCGCTGGTTCTAGCCTTGGTGTAGAGCTAGCTAATCCGCTGGTTCTAGCCTCGCTGTAGAACTAGCTAATCCGCTGGTTCTAGCTTCGGTTGTAGAGCTAGCCAATCCGATTGTTGTAGCCTCACTGTAGAGCTAGCCAATCCAATAGTTCTAGCCTCGGTGTAGAGCTAGCCAGTCCAATAGTTCTAGCCTTTTTGTAGAGCTAGCTAATCCGCTGGTTCTAGCCTCAGTGTAGAGCTAGTCAGTCCGCTGGTTGTAGCCTTGGTGTAGAGCTAGCCAATCCGTGGATTTCCCCCCCCCGAGTAGAACTAGTCTATCCCAGAGCTTCAGCTTCTGCCAGGCTTGTGGAGCAAGCTGATCCCAGAGCTACACTGGTGACTCTGGGATTTGAAGGGAATTTACAAAGAGAACAACCGTGATCCCCCCCCCCCCCCCCCCCCCCCCTCCTCGGCAGAGTACTGGGCAGTGACCAACATTATTGGGTAACGAATGCACCTGTCCTTAATATTTACTCTTATTTCTCACGTTTTCTACGGTTTATGCCGGGACAACGAGCAGTATGGGCTTTGTTGTACTTCAATAAAAAATGTCCAAGTCCATTTTTGGGCTTATCGTTTTTTGGGGACAATGCCTTCAAGGCTTGAAGTGGCAACTGGATGTTCTGCTGGACTAGTGAAAAGACTTGGGGTAATCCACTCATTTGGAAGCACCTTCAGGGCACTTGGCCATCAGGTTAAGTGTAATGTCCATTTGGTTGTAGAGGTGCTTATGAAAGCCACTGGTGTGTCCCTTGTGTATTTAGAACACAAAGTGCGTTAGCCCCGCTGTGAAATATCTTGCCGTTGGAGCCAGTCCGTAGTAGTTATTGATTCTCGGCCGTGCTCAAGCTCTCGACGGCTGCCCTTTTAAAATAAAAACGCTGCAGTTCTGTTCTTTTTTTTCTTTTCATTTGCTTTAAACATGGCCGCCTCTCCCTCACCATTTTGGCGGTAAAAAAAGGGCGAAACGTAAGTTGTCCAGGGCATGGTCAACAACAACACATGGTCTGCATTCACAATCTTTTTGTTTCGTTTTTTCCTATGTATACTGATATTTTTTCCTCTTCGCCAAACTTCCAAATCCTGCACTTTTGTTCCTCTGGGCCTTTCTCTGGGCTTCTTTGCTTTGTAGACATGGAGACTTGGGAGAAGTTGCAAGACTGATCTCTTTACAGGTTTTTCTCTCGCTGTCGAGGTTTCTCTCTCGCTATCTGTCTGTCTTTTATGGGTCTGTAAGTCGGTCTCTATTTCTATTTCTATCTCTGTATGCCTGTCTATGATTGATCTCTCTTTCCCTCTCCTCTTTCTCTCTGTCTCTCTGTATGTGTCTTTGGCTTTCTTTCTCCCCTCTCCCCTCTCCCTCTGCGTCTCCACTCTTCCTGGGTCTAATTGGCACGCAGCGCTGACATTTAAACTCTCTGCCCTCCCAGACACATTGCCCACATCCACCATGAAACGCCTCATTAGCTCCAAATGATTTCTACTTGGGTATTTTTAGTCCTTTTCTGTTTCCTCTCCTTTTAAATTCCTTACTTCGTCCTGTTTTGGCGGCGACACTTACTTGACCCTGTGTGCATCTGTGAACTAACAGGACCCCCCCCCCCCCCCCCCCCCCTTCACCCAGTAGACAAGTTGGAGGAATAACGCCATGGTATTAAAAAATTGTGTGTGTGGCCTCTATACATTTTCCGTTCTAATGTGGCCCTCAAGTTAAGCTACATCCGGTCAAAAATGGTAGGTTTTAGTGGGTGGGTGTGTTTTTACACACACGGGCACTCACACACAGAGCCGAAAGCCATCCTCATCCGTAGTAGTGCATTAAGACACAAAATGGAGGATTCCCGCCCACCCCCCCCCTCCCCTACAATCCTCCCACTCAGTGGTAGTAATGCTAGACCTGGACATTAAGCCTCATTGGACACAAAATGGAGGCCGAGGGTTTTTGTGTGTGTGTGTGTGTGTGTGTGTGTGTGTGTGTGTGTGGGGGGGGGGGGGGGGGTAGTAGTGTGCCGCACTGCTGACCCTCCTGGCTCAACGGGAGGATGCGGCCGTATGCGCTCACACTAATGCAACGGCACAAATGGGTCACACACACACACATCCTCTGCTTCGATCCATCTGCTCAGCTGTGGGTGGGTGGGTGGGCTGGTTTCTGGAAGAGAGGGCGGTGGAGGAGGTGGTGGGTGTTTTTCTTTCTTTATTTTTTATTTGCATGCGAGTGTGACAGATAATAATGGCAGGAGTAGGTGGGAGGCACACGGGACGTGAACTCCCAAGTATTGTCGTTCGTCGCTTCGTTCTGCCCGTTAACACCTGTCAATTATTCTCCTCCCACATCTTTGTCTTTTCTTGTTTATTTTTTCCCCCTCAAAGTGTCTGTGTGAGCAACTGGGAGTGATAAAAATACCATAAGAACTTAAAGCCTCCTTTGAAAATGGAAATTACTTCTATTTGTGTTTCTTCAGCTTGTAGTCAGGGACCAGACTGTCTATTGAGGGGGAACGTGTGCATTTGTGTGCATGTTTGTGTATCTGTTGTTGCTTCTACCGTGTTAAGCTATATGCATATGTACGCACATGGTGTTTGCTCTCGCTCTGTTTCATGTCTGCATCGCACAGCATGTACGCCTGTCTTACAGTGTGTACATGCCCTCTTTGTTGTGTTAATCTGCGTTTTGCGTCCACGGAAACTAAGAACTACCTATCTTAGGTGTGTGTTTGTGTGTCTGTAATTGTTTTGTGTGTGTGTGTTTAGCAATGTGGGAAAGGAATTCACACAAATATACGCTAGAATTATCATTACTTATTGGTCGTGCCCACTGTCTTTGTTTAAGCCTGCTCGATTTTGTCTTGTGCGTCTTTAATAAATGTCACTGAATGTGCGTTGTTGGGTTTGAACAGTAAACAATGCGCCTTCCTTGTTTTGTTTTTAACCCCCCTATCCTGTTTTCCCCTCTGTTTGTCCTCCATCCTCCATCCTCCTCTTCTCCACCCTCCAACGCCTGCAGGAGAAGAACAAAGACAAAGATAAGCGTTTCCGTCCACTCTACGACATCCCCTACATGTTTGAGGCCCGCGAATTCATGAGGAAGAAGCTGATCGGCAAGAAGGTGAGGAACATATATGAATACATACATATATATATATACAATACGTACTGTATATGTAAATATATGCATGAGAATAGAATCCCGCAGCTCTGTTGACATGCGGCATTATTGCATACGGCAGTAATGGGTTTTTGCACACTCACACTCACACTCACACGACCACACATACACATGCCAAACAAAGCCACTGTACCCTCAGAATCCTCTTTTCTTCTTCAATTCATGTCAATTCATGTCAGTCAGCCATAAAACAAACCAACAGACAGATTAGGCCATAATTAGCACCGGTGGGCCCACGCTATAAATATATGTGGAGCCGCAGCGGCATAACCCATGAGGGCAGGGGCCATGGCGGCGAACAGTGTGTTGATTTCAGAAGCCACGCCGCTGGCCTCGTATGGATTTCCCTTAGTGCTTACGGATGCACTACTGGAACGCCGGCCAGAGCGCGGTAACAGCAAAACCAGTGGCCCGGAATGTAACAGCTGTCGTTTCATGACGCACCAACGACTGGTTCCCTTCCTTGCCCCCGTTTTCTGAGCCTTGATATTCACATTTGCGTTTCTCAATGAATATCAGTCTGGCCAACAAAACAATGTGTTGGATTATTTTCCATTGTTCAAAAACCTCCATCCATTCAGAATGATGCTCGTGCTTTCTTTGATTTTGCCGAAGCCGGTTGGAAGTAAAGCAAAAACATATTCTAATCTGAGAAAAGCCTTCTGTGCAGATTTCTCTTCATCCTTTGACATAGTTATTCAGTCTATTATGGATAAAAACAGTTTGATAAGCTCCGTAGATTCCAGAATAACACTTTCCTTCTGTTCGGCAGACTGTGGCACTCCTTGTTCGTCATGAACTGAAACTCCTTCCCCCGAGTTCTCATTGGTTCTCAATAACAGTATGGTAAAGTCTTTCAAAAGGATCGAGGCCAGACCCATCTGCAGAGAGGTACAGAATGTGAACTTAGGATGCTCTCACAAGACTTCTTTGTTCAGCTATAGAAAAATAAAAGGAGCTGGAAAACAACCTATTCTAACATGTACGTAGGTTGAGGTTGGTTGTAGACATGCCGGTATGCTGTTGAGGAAAGTCCTGAAAATGCGGTTGTGTGTAGGTGAGGGTTGATTGTGTTTTACTGTGTGTGTGTGTGTGTGTGTGTGTGTGTGTGTGTGTGTGTGTGTGTGTGTGTGTGTGTGTGTGTGTGTGTGTGTGTGTGTGTGTGTGTGTGTGTGTGTGTGTGTGTGTGTGTGTGTGTGTGTGTGTGTGTGTGTGTGTGAGAATGAGAGAGAGACAGTGTAGGTGGGGATTTAAGGTCTGATACATATAATTATTGTAGTTTTCTTCCGGAGTGGCTGAGTTGGAGTCCTGGGTAGTTGTGCGGGGTAATTTGGTACACCCCGTAGATCCACCTGCGTCTATTCCATCACCTTTTTCCCCCTCTTTTAAACGGATATTAATTATCCCTTCTTTGTTTCGTACATGATTACAGTAACCGCGCTCGTCAACCTCCTTACAATTACACAAAACGTCGGCCGGCCCTACACGAAACCTGGGCCACCCCTAGACCATCTAACGGCACCTTCCAATGGAGAAACACCCCATCAATGGAAATGTCACGTAGAAAAACTGCTTTCGATTTTCCATTGTTTTTTCGGGGTGTCTTTTCCCTGTCTCATTTCTCCTAACACCTTTTAATCTGCCAGGGAGAGAGAGAGTTGGCGAGAGAGAGAGTTAGAGACTACTCCATGGCTGATTAGTATTGAATGTGGGTGTCCCAAGTGTGTGCTTGTATGCGTTTTGAAGTGAGTTAGGTTTAAGTGGAGTGGCTGCTTTTCCATCCAACCCATCGGCGCGCACACACACACACACACACACACACACACACACACACACACACACACACACACACACACACACACACACACACACACACACACACACACACACACACACACACACACACACACACACACACTTACATGCAGGCACGTTCACTCTCTCTCCCACAGTGAGAGCCTTGTGATGTAGTTTCCCTGCCCTAGTCATTATTATTAATTTCGAGTTTTTTGTTTTTGTTGCGCCGAGATTTGACGACGGTGGTCATAAACAAGAGCTATTAAGGACGAGGTGAAAATCAATAAAAGTAATGCAATCAAATGATGTACTTAATGTTAGAGCATGTAGAAGAAGAGCTATAAAAGACCATATGTACTTATGTAAAAACAATACATAAAACTTACCTTGACAATTGTATTGCAACTTTTTTATGGTGTAGAAGTTTTACCCAAACAAGTACAGTGCTCATAAAGCCATAGAGGTGCGTACTAATCAATTTGGGGTGGATAAGCACACACACAAATACATAGGGTAGTCTTTCCGCAGTGGTTGGTTTAATAAGATGGTATGATACTTTGCCGTTTGCCCATTGCCGCCTCATTCAGTCTCACATCCATGTCCGGGTGGGGGGTTGGGGGGAAGAGGTCTGGATCGCTTTGAGCCCCCCGAGTCCAGAATTCTCCCAAGCCATTGCATTCATTGTTGCTAAGACACAAGACCGGAGCTAATAATACATCCCTCCTTTCAGACATTACTTATTTTTTCTCCTCTTCTCCGGCATGATTGCAGAGCCTCAAAAAAGTATGATTATGTGTTGGAAGGTACAAGCTGCAACCCGCGGCTGCCTTGGCAACAAGGGATGAGAAAAAAATAAAGTTACCCAAGGCCAAAACTGATCACGACTCCACACCACAGGTAATGTTTCTATGTTACCTGAACCCATAAGGCAATCGCGTTAATCCACTGCTCCTCGACTTGCCAGTATGATCGAAATACATGCAGTTATGTTTTAAGCAAGCGCTTGTTTTTTTGTGGGGGGGGGAATGGGTTGAGGGCAGATAGGAAGGTGCTAAGCGCCATAGAAGCACATTCTGCGCCGCTGGCTTTAAGAGTCTAAGACTGTTGCTTTCGCATAATTTGAGCTCCGGAGAGCCACACTTTTATCTTTATTTTATCCCCCTCCCTTCCTTGTGCTTTCTCCCGAACACCAACTGAGATTAGTTTTTTCAAGACACAGCAGTAACGGTGTCTTGACCCAGCAGAGGCTCCTATGGCTCTTCAACATCTTTGCTGCGCAAGGCTCCTGCACCCAGGCCCGATAAAACAGATGGAAAATAGATATTTTAATTATGTCCAACTGTAGAGTCGCTGTCGGAGCCGTGTCAAGTATCTCAAGAGGGGTTTGACCCGAGCTTAATAAACTAATCACAGGAGTTCAGAAGGGACTTTGAGCCCAACGCAGGTGGTAAAGCACTGGTCTGGCCAAGGGAAGTTGGCAGGGAGTAATCTTTTTTTACTACAAGGCAATTTTGAGTTTTAATTCCTTTTTGTTTAATCTTTTCATTTAAATGCTTGGAAACAAGTCAATTTTCCACAGGCTGCACCATCCGGGACGTGACTAAGCATTTACTCTGCAAGTCTCGACACACTGAGCCCTAGCTTAAAGCTCTGACGAAAGCGAGAGCCAGGGTTCTCCCCAAAGAAAGTAATAATGGCTCTCCGCCACCATGTAATTGTTCAAAATAGGGCTGTCGCGATGCAGACATTTAGTTGATGTTGTTGTATTTTCCCATTTCATTTCTGAAACCTATAGTTGATTTACGTAATGCTTCAAAAAGATTAAGTATCACTTAAGTGTGGAGGAAGTCGGTGGCTTTCAGATCCACTCCTGGTCCGAGTCCGACTCGGATACTAAAAGCTTCAATGTAAATCGGGCCACACTAATTGAAAGGACAACACACGTGGGAAGATTTGATTTTAAGTCTTGCTCTGTGTTTAATATAATGGGTCGCAATGGATTGTGCTGCGATGCGTGCCAAGGTTTTGAGCAGTTATGGAAGTTATGGCTGTGTGGCGGTGCCGGAAAACACGACCCACTTAAGTTCCAATTAAGACACACGGCTTTGCCTGTACGAGTGCTTCAAATTAGCATAACACAAAAAATGGAATAGTGCAAATATTCAATGAAATTGCACCGTAGAATACCACAGTTTTCTTTACATGGCCTAGGAGATGACAGTGAGCTGCATTATCATGCAGAACCTGTCATCCACACCTGGCCACAGCATCTGTCCCTTCTCTCGCTCTCCTTCACATCCTCCTACTCTCTCTCGCCCCTCCCGCTCATATTCCTCATCCACCTCTCTTACTCTCCCCTATTGAAATGTCAGTTCTTCTTCGCTGACATAATCCCGAAAAAGAGCTTGATTTTGGCTAACTTCATAAGCACTGCTTCTTGTGTGCCTGGGTCTCAGCCTCGGCAGGGGAAAAACTGGAGAAAAAAAAACGTCCATTGGAAACGTTGCATTAAGCCACTTATCAGAGTAGAGCACATTCGGATAATCCTACATGCTCAAAGTGGCTCCTGTTTTGCAGTTTCCCTGTGTTTGAGAACACAAACTGTTTGGCCGTGTGTGTGTGTGTGTGTGTGTGTGTGTGTGTGTGTGTGTGTGTGTGTGTGTGTGTGTGTGTGTGTGTGTCTGAGCATGCACGGAGGAATATCTGTGACATTTGATGCTTAGGTGTGCGTGTGCATTCAGGCAAATGCAAAGCATAAAGAACATGGTGTCTCCAGGTTCCACAGTGCAAACCTTTGCTTTCCTCACTCCTCATTCCTTATTCACCTCACTGGGTCTCTATCTCCAAGTCTTCATCCTACCAGCATGGCTCATTTCATTAAATGATAGCCTACTGCTGTTATGGCCAGCAGAAAAATAAACATCAGCGCAGCTGAACCCTGTCTTGTACCATTCCTTGATATGCCTTTTTATTATAGATACAATCTTTACAGGCCCATAGTTACAGAAAAATTTCGTTTCGGACAACAGAATAACTAACCAGAAGGCCCCCCAATATGCAGTAAAATACTGGCACAAAATATTTGCGGCAAAAAGCAGCCTGAGGGCAATGGAAAGGGTGAACTGCCTTCCACAGACGACGTGTCCAAGCGCAAAGTGGGCTCAAGATGTTTAAGGAATGAACAAAGCCTAACAAATTCTACCAGATCTTGCTTAAACTTCCCTTTTGAAATGAAGCCATTTTTCCATAAACAAAAAGTCTACTCTGTGTGATCGAGCCCAATCTCGCCTTGACCTTCATCCTTATTTCCGATGATTGGAAATACTTCCAGCTAACGTTTGCAAAACTGCTTTTCTCCTACTTCGGCTTATCCCATCCCCAAACCTCCCCAGCCAGCCTTCCCATCCTTCCATCCATCACGGCACTTCGCCGGGTGTTCTTTATGGATGGCTCCACCTTATCGGGAGATCGGGCCCGATTGCCAGTAGAAAGAGAGAGAGAGCAAGAGGACCCACAGCCCCTCCTTATGAAGCACCGCTTTGTCAAAGCTTTTAATCTATCCACGCCTCGCCTTAATGCAGAGCCAGTGATGCCAGCCATGCAGCGCTTCATAAAACCTTATACATTGTACTTTTTATGTATTTATTCCTTGTGGCCACCATTGTTTGTTTTGTTTTTCTCGCTCTTTTGCATCTTTTGACTTTCTTTTTTTTTTATGTTGCATTTTGGTTTCTCTCTCTACATAAGCCAAGTGTTTTCCTTTTGCTTTCTAAGGCTTATCTCTTTGAAATGCTTTGTAGTTGTTTTTAATAATATCCCTTCCATAGTCTCTCCTCCTCATCCATGAACTGGCTTGTCTTCCATGTGTGGCCAAGCATATTTATTAAACACGTTCATAATTAACTGAGGAAAGACGCTTATAACAAAGCGGCAACAAAGTGCTTCTTTTTTCCTCATGAAATGAGACACACGAGGGACGTGGCTTGTCGGAAAGCTGCCATTAAACGGCAGCTCGCTGCAGAGTGATGTTTATGGAAGAATCACAGTCGTTACCAGAATTTGTTGTTTCCCTGTATTCAGTCAAATGGAGTGACATTATAGGTCTCTGGTGATTTTCTACTAAAACCAAACTGGCTGACAAAAGCTGAAAATCGATTCTACTAAACGTAACGTCAGCGGAAGCAAATATTCGTGCTGTAAAATGAATGTTAATTCTGAAGAAGTTAAAACGAAATTCTATATCAAAGAAGCCACGACATGGACTTATCGGCCATTTCAAAATGTGGTGTTGTCGTTTAAAAAGAAAATGAGGCCCATTTCATTTAAGTTATCCTTGTGCGGAAGACTTCACAGTTAAATAATTCACAATCTCTGCGGTTGCGAATTGTGTTTCTCAAACAAATACACATGGACGAAACAAAATTCATGGTTTCCACTGACCTTGGCCTTCGCCCCACGTCCTTCCTTTATCTCTTTGTTTTCAACCCCCCCCCCCCGGGGAGCAAATTCAGCGCTTCGGGCCGTGCCTTGTGCGGCCCAAACATCCATCCTGAGACGGGAATCCTACCCTCTTTAAGTCCACGCCACACTGTCCTTGTCCCGTCCTGTCTCAAGATTAATGAAGGCTTTTTTTGGGGGAGTTTTGCGGAGACACAATCCCATAATTGTCTCGTGGCTTGTTTGTGTTGGCCTTCGGCTTTGCGTGTCTATTCTGGGGGCGGCTACATGTGGATCGTCCCCTGGTTTCTGGTGTAACGCCCTCAGGGTCCACTTCTGCCACATGCCATTCCCCATGGTTCTGGTGGGTGCCCCAAAAACGACCCTTTGTCGTCGGGTATTTGCGGGCACGCCGATCCATTAACTAAGGCTCAGAAATGCTTCCCATCTACAAAACTCCCCAGTCCAGTCTGCATTGAGAGTGGCGCATCCTCTGGGGGAGGGGGAGGAATGTGTTGGAGTACACAATATGGGTCATGCTTTTCATATTGTGTGTGTGTGTGTGTGTGTGTGTGTGTGTGTGTGTGTGTGTGTGTGTGTGTGTTGTTGCTCCATATAGCCTCAGTGCATACATAGTGGTCCTCCAGGGAGATCTGCAGTGCCGCCTGATGTGATTCACTCTGACTCGGGGTGACCTTGGGAACTAACACACACACACACACACACACACACACACACACACACACACACACACACACACACACACACACACACACACACACACACACACACACACACACACACACACACACACACACACACACACACACACACACACAGTGATGCCACCCAGCTCAACAAATCCAAGCACTGCCAGCCAGCACAAACAAGTCCCCATTGAGCTCACTCAACTCTATTTCCTTTTTAGTTTTGCATTCACTTCCACCTGTTTTGAGTTTGACCCCTGCCCTGCTTGTTTTGGCCCTGTGCCACCCCAGGTCAACGTGACCGTGGACTACATCAGAGCCGCCACCGGAGCAGGAGAGACCACCCCCGCATTCTCAGAACGCACCTGTGCGACCGTCTCCATCGGAGGAATGTGAGTACCGTAATGCTGAGACTAAACTCTGACAGACATTCTTGTTGGAGAGAACTGCAAATTGTCGATCTTTAGGGGGCAATCACTATATACAAAGATTTAACCGTTTACCCAGAGCAACTCAAAGCGGCAGGTCGAAAATGCTGCACTGAATGTGGACACAAGTCTTAAAGTCAAGTAACGTTTAGAATACGTGTCTTCTTTCCTGTATCTTGCTTTGCTGTGATACGCAAACGCCTCCTCTCTGCAAGAACATTGACTAACATTGACAACATTCTGTGGATGATTTCTTTTATAAAATGTTGCCGTCTAGGAGGATTGGATTTCAGTACAAGGCAATGAGTCACCGGACTTTCTTCCGTATTGGAAAACTCCAAAGTCAACTTTTTGTTTAACCCCGATTTCCCGGCGAGGTTTGAAGAGAGCGTAGAACTCGCCCAAACCAAGTGAGCACAGCACAGAGCAAGCTTGTGTTTGTCGGCAGCGATAGCGTACAGAAAACACGGGTGTGTCACTGGAGACCCATTGTAACTCCCCCACGCCGGCCCACATCTGCAACAAGGCAAAGAACCCCCGGCTAAGCTGACTGAATAATGGTTACGCCGGCCCACTGCAGTCGTGACCAACTGCACCAGAAGGCCTGCTTATACATGAGATGGATCCAAATGAGAAAGAGAAAAATGTTAAATAGTATCCCTGCAGCCAATGCTCTACTGGAATGAACCGTGGAATAAAATTGCTAAAATATGATCACTAATCTTTACCGAGTGTATAATTCAACACATAATAGATAGTGTAGTCTTCTTTTTTCTTTTTTTTTTATACAATTTTAATTTAATTTTAATTTTAATTTTCAAGTATATATATTGAAGAACTAAAATTAAATGCCCTCAAATGTACACGAAAGCACCTATGTATGCATGTTCTAAAATTTGCCATCCGAAAATCCAGCTCATGGACATTGGTGTTTCAGTCAATTTTCTGCTGTTGATGGAAGAAAAATTCTTGAATGTTATCCAAATGAAATGTGATGGAATATGAATGAAAAAAGAGATTGGCTGAAGGGACGACAGACCGCCAAAGTAATAAAACACCGCTCCTGTCATCTGAGACGCAAGTTTTGCCCCCCCCCCCACCGGTCCCTCCGTTCCACTCGTGTCTTTCTATATGAGAATGGATGGTAAACAAT
Source organism: Lota lota (assembly GCA_026745465.1). Lineage (NCBI taxonomy): Eukaryota > Metazoa > Chordata > Actinopteri > Gadiformes > Lotidae > Lota > Lota lota. The sequence continues at coordinate 1,241,088 of JACYXH010000207.1, read as the reverse complement.
CAGGCTCCAGAAACCACTGCCATCGAAGGACAATCTGTGACATTGGATTCACTTTCAGGCTGATTTTCTCAAACCTTTCCTCTCTGCCAACACCAGATGAATGCGTTTATGCCTCTTTGTTTGTCGCCTCGGCTTGTTTCCACTGTGGTGTAAATGGAGGCCTTTGCTGCCACCTGAAAACCAGCCGCAGGCTCTTGGTGTTTTCAGCAAAAGTCTGTCTGTCAGTCAAGGGACAAACAACCCGTGCAGGTGTGTCGGCATGGCAATTGATCGGAGTGAAAGAAATTTGTGCACGCTGTTGTGTTATTGCTCGGCGAGGAAGTGTTGGCTGATGGCTCTGTGTAGCACAAAGTAATGGAAGCAAAGCATTTCCTGGCGGCGAGCGCTATTAGATTGAAGCACCGCACTGCTTGCAGCATCGTTCAGGGCGAGCACCGCGACATGTTTACCGCGCGCGGGACAAAGCGAACCCGACAGAAGCCCGATTTGCGCCTAAGCTTGCCGTAGACTTGAAGAATGTAGAGCATTTGCCGAAGCATTTTTGGCGCAAGTCGGCACTTGGTCACAAGGTCACACACACACCTTGTGCAGAATTTGTTTTCAACCATCTTCTATGTTCCAGATCGCGGCTGATCTGAGCTCAAAATACAGCTCATGCTGGGCTCCGTGATCTTCACACAGAATAGGTTAATCCACAAATGAACCGAGTTTAATTTTGAAATACAAACACAGTTTTCGAATCACATAATGAGTCTTTTTAATAGCAAACAGGAAGGACTTATTAACAGACAGTTCTGGCTAGCTACCCACCACCTACCCACTCCATCCCCGTTCCACTGTTTGCAATTGACAGGGCCACCCTTGGGCGCCAACAGAGAGGGGCCGGAGATTGACAGGCTAACTGCTGTTTCTTTGTATCCAACCGCCAGACGTATCTTTCCCTTCTTTCTTCACACACACCATTGAATGGACACGGATGAGAAACATGCACTGTGCTAACGCACAATGCCGTCATGTCTAATGGGGGCACACAGCGGATGCTAGCTTGTCTGAAAGTAATAAGGGGAAGTGGCTTGAAGCATGGGAAGAAGGATGCTGGGTTTTTGGACCCATCAGTGTCTCTGGCTGTGTAATTGGAAGTGCCTCTGGCGCAGGTGGTGGTGGTGTTTTTGTCCAGTGTTAAATGGATCAGCTTTTAGTGGGGCGGGCAGAGTGGACCTAGTTGTATAGGCACTTTTCCAATAATCCCCTTTGTAATGTTGTATTGATCAGTTTGAAACAATATCCAAATCAATGATGCAACACCATTTTGAGTGATGCCTTATTGATGGGACTTTGATCACCTCAGTTTTCTCTCTGAATCCTGAATCTTTGCTTGATATTGGGCAATTAAATAGAGGGAAGCATGCTTTCAAAAAGTGCTCCAGAATCCATACATGTGGACGTGTGTAAAAAAGGGGCAATAGATGCAGCTGCAAATACAGGTGCTTGGTTGGGATATGAATTGGCAGGGACCTCACAATACAATATTAAAACAATGTTTGAGCGCTGATAAGATATGTGATATGATTCAGTCAATATTGTGTTATGACATTTCGATAATCTTTGTGCCATTTTATATTTTGTGTGATTTAGCGTATGGTTTGGTGGTTCAGGGTCTTCAGGTTCATTCGTGTGCGCCGTAGTTTTTTTTAAATGAGCGTGACAGAGCCCAATGTAGCTAACCCTAACCCTGCTGTAATTGACTACTGACAAATACATTACAAGTTAAGTGGCTTCCACAAAGATTACATTGACACTTCTGACTTAAGCTTTTGTTCCATTGATTTTTGAGATAACCTTACAATACAAGTATTGTGGAAGTAAAGAGGTGGTAGGTACATGTCTGCATCTTTTTTGTCCAACTCCTTAGCAAGTTGCCATTAAAGAAGTTGGTTGCACTCTCTTAACATTGCAGCATTCTCAATCTTACCTTGGATACTTTGAAGAAAATAAAATCTTCTTTCTCCCTTGTCGTGTCCGTCGTTCACAGACAAGATTGATACCTTGCAAATGAAACCAGATATTCTCTCTCTCTCTGTCGCTCACATCTCTAATGACGGATCCCTAGTTAGATGGTAATGCTCAAAAAGTTGTACTTGTACTCAAAGATAATTAAAATATATATTTTAATCTGTCTCGAAGCATTGCCCTTCCCTTTCGTCTGCCGTCTCTTGCTCTTTTGTGCACATTTTTTATTTATTTTGTGCGAACAGCCATTTGAGGTTCAATCCGATCTCCGTCTCTTTCTCTCATGTCTCGTTTTCCTCTTTGTCCTCCTGCTGCAGAAACATTGCAGAGGCCCTGGTCAGCAAAGGCCTGGCTACCATCATCAGGTACAGACAGGACGATGACCAGCGCTCCTCCCACTACGACGAGCTGCTGGCCGCAGAGGCACGGTGAGGGACACAGAACACACACGCACGCACACACACACACACACACTGAGGCACATATACGTACACACACGCACGCACGCACGCACGCACGCACGCACACACACAAACCCTCGCATAAACACTCGCACGCACACACACACACACACACACAAACACTCGCATAAACACTCGCATACACACACGCGCACACACACACACACACACATGTACACACACCCACCCACACATTCTCACAAGTACACGCACACGCATGCACGCACACAGACACACTTGATATTCCATCATGCAGGTGCAGAAGCAAACTTCAGTTTTTTTTCCGCTGCCATGCTGCTCGTTCCCAGACATCCTATAAAGGCGTCCCGGGGAACATTAAGAGAATATACGAGTAAACGACCTTCAGATGAAACATGGCATTGATTCTGCCACCAACACTGGCCCTACTATTCATGTTGCACTATGTGATTATCGTTATTTTGTTGTTGTGTGTGTTACTAATACAATTATAATTAGTATTATTGTTGCTAGCGCAGTGCCTGTTCAAAACGTGCCTGTTCGGAACAGGCCAATTGCTTTGCCTTCCGTATCACTGCTTGCAGCTTTCCCGAAAGCCGCTCATTCAAACAATTTCTTGCAATCCTCAGCAATACACCCGACAAGTGAGAAGTCGATCCAATGAACGGTTGTTGAGAAAATCGAAGGACAGATATGCACACATACAGACATACAGAGACTTCTTATTATCGTTAGACTTCTATTATTATTCAGCAGTGCTTCTGCCATGATTCACGGCCTGTGGCACGCCCTGCCTCGTTTTCTTCCTGACTTATCGCTCCCACTGCACAACATGGCACACAAACATGTAAACACAGAACTCAGTCAATTTAAACAGCCAAATCACACATAAAACAAGGTAGACCTGGTGGTTTGTGTTTGTGTGCTTTCACATAAGTACACTTGTTTAGTTTATTTTTTTATTATTATTTAATGCATGGAAGTACAAAGTGAACATGGATGGGGATGAGTGGGTACTCACACAAACACACTCACACACACACACACACACACACACACACACACACACACACACACACACACACACACACACACACACACACACACACACACACACACACACACACACACACACACACACCCCAAGCTGCTGCAAGGTAAATCACTGCTGCACTTTACAGTGGTCCTATGAATATAATTATATAGGGGTGCAATGGAGAGATTTAATACAGGCTTTATTACTCTGCCAAAGATTAAGATCTGCTGGCTATAGCTGGACCTGGTGCTCCCTGGAACCCTGCCGGAATCAGCCCTCGTTCTGTGCGGTATACTTTCCCTACATACCTTTTTCAATCCACCTCCTTTTGTTGCTTCTTGTCCTGTGTCACGTTTGCCCTTGACACTTTCTCTGGACTTCCTTAATTATGAACCTCCCTTGTCTGGTTCTCCGAGGACGCTTTTGGTTAAACTGTTGCTGCATTTCTCTCCTCATCTCTATTTGGATGTTTCTTGCTCTCCCCCTTTCTCCATCTATTTCCCTTTCTCTCTTTCTTCATCTATTTTACACTCACTCACTCACTCACTCACTCACTCAGAGACACACACACACACACACGAGGGCTGTCCATCGTCTTATGTTTAGCTACTGCTCCATCACATAGCCCCTCAGACTTTTACAGGACCACACACACACAAACACCCCCCTACTCTTAACACCCAGGCTACACCCCAGCATCCCGGGGATGACATGCGCCCCCCGCCCCCGCCCCCCACCATCACTATTGGTCATCCCAGTCTAATTCAGCCGCAGGGTCTCCTCTCGCTCGTGCCGATAATCATATCACTTTACCTCCGCAATGCTTCCGAGCAAATGCATACCCCCCGACCGCCCTCCATCACTCCATCCCACCATCCCCAGCATCATCTCTGCATCCATCTCTCAAGACGCCCATTCCTCCTCTCACTCTTCATTTCCAGGCTTATGGATTACTGGTATGTAATATGTCGGCCCGGCCCTTCCACTTGAGCCGTAATGGCAGTTACAGTAAAGGAGGTGGCGGTGTTGGGGGGGTATGAAACCGTATCCCACTTTGAGCCAAAATGGCTCCCCACTCCCTGGCGCTTTATCTGATGCATTTGGTCTCCCCAGACTGGGTTTGCCGCTCTCATAGTGCTGTGATGGTGTTCGTGCTATAACGTGTGTGTGTGTGTGTGTGATTGCAGGGCTATCAAGAACGGGAAAGGACTGCACAGCAAGAAGGAGGTTCCTATCCACAGAGTGGCTGATATATCTGGGGTAAGCTATTTGTGTGTGGGTGTCTGTTAAAAAATGCTTACCACAAGAGCTGGAAAGGCGATGACGATGTGCACACTTGATTCTGTGTTGCATTGTGGGATAATCGTGCAGGGGAATAGAGTGTTCCCCTGATGGAAGTAATGTTTTTAACCGAGCTCATTCGCACACCGATCCCTGTTACCCACCGGTCCTCCATGGTGAAACGCCACAAACGTGCTCAGACATGCACAGCACTACTTCCTCCCAAGACAGTCCTCCACAACCAACCAACCCCCCCCCCCCCCCCCCCCCCAATGTGAGGGCAATGAGGCGCCCTTTAAAATAATCAGTTTTTAAAGGGCGCTTTTAAATCACGAGATATCCCTGAGATCAAGTGCTTGTAGGATAAAGATTAGTGAGACATGAGAAACATGGAGGCCGTGATAGAATCTTCTTGACGGTGTATGTATTTATAATCCGGCCCGCGTTTAAAAACTGAAGAGGCGCTATTTGCAAAGTGTGTGTTTTTGGTTTTGTTTTTTAAAACTGGGCAAGGAATAATCCATCCAATTTTAATTTTTTTAGGTGTTGTACTCTCAGTACAATTCACAGATGGAAGTTCTGTTTTAGAAATGCAAATGTTCAAACTTGATTTTGTCTCAAAAGGGACCTGAAATATTTTTCCTGTCCCATATTTTTTTTAATGCAATGTTCAGTTCATTACAATGAATATCTACCATGGATGATACCCAATCAAAATCATGAATATTAATGGACAGTATGTAATTTACTGCTTGACACATTCACTAATGTATACACTGAGATCTTGGAAATATTGTTGTCATGCATTTTCCTACACACCTACAAGTGGTTAAAATATACTGGCAAACTACTAGGCCACCTTCTACCTTGTGACTTTTTCATCACTTCATGGTGATAATGGCGCTACTTCCAATACAATACATAATGTATGATACTACTATATATCACTACCATCAAAATACAGCACAATAAAGTGTGTGTGCGTGTGCGCGCCAAAGGCACAACTGCAGTAGTAATGCCGCAGCATTATATAAAGAAAAATACTTTTGTGATTCTGCTGTCACCACAATCTTTAACCAGAGTACTGTGTAGACTACAGCGTTATGAACGGCTGACTGGATGCTGTTGGACTGCACAGCCCCCCCCCAGGCTTCCTGTAAGGTCACACTCACCTCTTCAACTAGCTACCCTGGGTTGGGTCACGTTCCCAGTACCGTTTGGGGTCGTCATAATCATTCTCTGTTTGTGCTGCGTAGCCCAATCGACTTTTGTTCACCTAGTGGCCATATTGGCTAGTTTCTTGGGTAAACCTTCTAGAATCTTCGGGGGAAACCATGACAACTAAATAGACATAACATTCGTAATGCTATCTGGGTGGGTAAATGGAATGCAGAACTAAACAGAATGCATACAGTTGTCATAGTTTCCAAAGATTCTAGAAGGTTTACCTACCCAACTAACCAAACATGGCCACTATGTAAACAAGTTTATAGAATAACTAAGTGTTTTTTATGGCCAGCATGACAACCCCGTCTGTCTCATTCATAAGTAACTGAGATACAGAACTGTGCCCCTCATTTCCTGTGCCCTTCTATTGTCTGCTCAGTCTCTTGCCAGTGTGTGGAAAAGTGTCAACAGGACAGATTCATTACTGGGCCTTGCCACATGACTTATGCTAGTGAATTGATGTGCTGACTAGGCAAGCGTGCATCTCTTCATCAGTGGTTACACAACCAACCCCTCCTCCTCCTCCCCGTCTTCCCAGCTTTTGGAAGTAGCACTAAACAGTGTTGGAGATGGCAGTATTTGGTGAGATGGATAGAAAGACAGATGGATGGACAGAAAGCTAAAGTTGGATGTTTACTGTACCACAGCAGAGGTCTCTAAAGTATAGCCATTGATTGTCAACATTAAAACACAACAGGTGTGTTGGTGTGTGTGTGGCTAGGTTGGGCAGTGTCAATGAAGCGTTCCAATAAAATGGCCGCATCTCCAATTCTCTCCACATATTCTCATTCTCTATTGATTTCCTCCGTCTTAAATAAGATTAAATAAGTATGACAGAACCCCCCCCCCCCCAATGCTGAGTGCACATGTAAATGTGGTACTTTAAAATGTCCTAAGCTCTAAATGAACTGATTACGAATTCATTCATTTTAATTTGTCATTCTAGTTTTAGTTATCTTTAAATGTCCACTCTCTCAATACTCTTAACAAAGTGAATAAATATAGAAACATCCTCCCTTACATCGCTATACGTCAGGTTTCGCAGAAAGGGAATATGTAGTGTGGGCAGGATGCAGTCACAAATAGAGCGGTGATACATTTTTTAATGTATAGTGTGGGACTTGAACAGAGGTGGCAGGAGAAGAGCGAGGACATAGCACCTCAGATATCTCCCTCGCTTGCTCGCTCTCCATGATTCTCACTTACCCCCACTCCCTCTCAAGGTTACATAATGAGGTCCTGTCCTATCTGCTGCCCCAACTTAAACCTGGTAGCCCATACATCGCTGCTGTCTGTACATGTGGCGAGATAACCAGAATAGGAGTGTCAGGGTTGGGAGAACTGGATGAGAGAAGCTCTAAATGCGTATTCTCTTACTTCACTAATGGGTAACACGCTTTCTAAGGCTGTGTGGTCAGGGAAATCAAAGATTTTGCTGTACATATTGTGCAACTTTGAATACAAAATATTTGGCTTTTTACTTTCTTCTATTTTCAAAGTGCACAATATGCATGAATGGAATAATCAGTGATGATGATCTGCCACACCTTCACAAATACTTCGTCGTCATTCACGTCGTCTTCTCAATATCTCGATTTAACGGATGGCAGCTGTACATTTATTACATTAGGAAATTAAAGTGGAGGTGTACGCTTCACCTTCAACTCGCCAAATGATTATTACGGATAATTCAGCTCATGCACTTTCTTCCCCCTCCCTTAGAGGAATAAAACGTGATGGTAAAACTTTGAGAACATAGTCATTAAAATGGATGTGATCGGGTGACATGTCTAACTTGTCAGCCTCTCCAGGTGTTGTGTTGAGGCTTCAGTATGTCAGCCTGTAGCACAGATCAAGCCATCAAGCAGAAGGTTGACGGAGCGATGCCCTCGCGCCTCCAATAGGTGCCGCTGAGCATTACACCCCACCCAGCAGTGCCCCCCCCCCCCCCCACACCGATGTCCTCCACTGTTGGTGTATGAATGGATGAGTGTGTGTACGAATGGTTGAATGTGAAGCAATATTAGAAAGGTGCGGTGAGTGCCCCGCAAGGTGACCAAAGCACTATATTCATGCTGTCCATTAATGAAATGGATTCCATTAACAAGTGTTCAAGTTAAAACGACGACTCCCAATCAAAATGATTCACTTTTGCATCTCCCCTCGTGAACATTTTGTCATCAAAAAAAGTCGTCCTTGTGCCTCGACGGCCTCCTCATTCCGACCCCTCGCTCATCTTGATATTATTCCTGTTATACCTGTTCCGTTGAATCCACACCGCAGTAATGGACCTTCGCTTTTTTCTTTTTCTTCCCGCCAACGAATCATCGGAAATGTTCACAACACGGGCGCCACGGTCTTCCTCCTGCCTGGTTGACCTTAAGTTAATTCATCTCGTTGGTCTCGTCAGACATCTTGTAAACTATATCGCCAGGCGTCTTTACCTTCTCTCTCCCTTTTCTCTCCGTCCCATTAGGACACGCAGAAGGCCAAACAGTTCCTCCCCTTCCTGCAGAGAGCCGGCCGCTCGGAGGCCGTGGTCGAGTACGTCTTCAGCGGCTCCCGTCTCAAGCTCTACATGCCCAAGGAGACCTGCCTCATCACCTTCCTCCTCGCCGGTAGGTAGCAACCCCCTGCTCCTCCGCCTCCTCCCACTTCAAGGTCGCACCCTTGGGCGTCCTCTGCCGCGCACCCCCTCCCGCCCGTAGCCGCCCCGCTTGCTGTTGAATGTGCCCGGTGCGGTTGCCGAGAGTGATGGATGGGAGAACGCGTGTGCCAGGAATGCGTGTGCTGCCGCCCACCGGCGGGTCTTCCGCGGACTCGCATCGTTAGGAGGTCGCAGGTCATCTCCGTGGAAAATGATCCGGGAGTTGGGGAGCGAGGGAGACGATTAGCACTCACGCCAACAATGGAAAATTAACACACACACACACACACACACACACACACACACACACACACACACACACTGAGTAGAGGATGGCAATGAAGTCACCTCTGACCCCAGACTCCCGCCGCGGGATCGCTCTCTGACCCCCTGCCATGTTTGGTCCGATATAGATGTCACAGCACCATCTGTTTTGCGCTATACTATAGCAGTCCACCACATATGTATCTGGCTGCCCTCCCATATTATTCTGGAACTCACACACACAGAATATGGTATAGTGCCACACACACACACACATAATATTGTATAGTGCAACACACACACAGAATATGGTATAGTGCCACACACACACACATAATATTGTATAGTGCCACACACACACAGAATATGGTATAGTGCCAAACACACACACAGATTATGGTATAGTGACACACACACGCACAGAATATGGTATAGTGCCACACACACACACACACACACACACACACACACACACACACACACACACACACACACACACACACACACACACACACACACACACACACACACACACACACACACACACACACAGAGAATATGGTATAGTGACACACACACACACACACAGAATATGGTATAGTGACACACACACACACACACACACACACAGAATATGGTATAGTGACACACACACACACACACACACACACACACACAGAATATGGTATAGTGACACACACACACACACACACACACACACACACACAGAATATGGTATAGTGACACACACACACAGAATATGGTATAGTGACACACACGCACAGAATATGGTATAGTGCCACACACACACACAGAATATGATATAGTGCCACACACACAGAATATGGTATAGTGCTAGATTTGATCTCCCATTAACTCGCAGGGAAACTATTTATTGGCTATTTCTGGCTCAAGTGAACCAACGCTCATTCCTTCCATTTTAGTATTCACTTCTTTCCCCTGGAAACGGATGTCTGAGGAAACGGATGTCTGAAATGTTCTGTGTGTCTACTCTGCGGAGACTGTGGGATGTTAACATTTTAATATTCACCAACCGCTGTCCCTCCCCAAGTCCTTGATTACCTTTATAACTGGTCCTACCGTGTCTGTCAATCTCCTCAGACGTGGTGCAGAGGGAATCATCGCAGAAGGAAAGATTTAATTTATTTTACGAGTCCTAGGAATCCATTTCTGCGATATGGATGAAGCTTCTGACTGTGTCTGGGCCAGGCATGGATGCCGTGAAATATAGGCTCCTATCTTTTTGCAGATAGCGGGGCCATTCTTTTATTCCTGCTCTTTGACTCTGTTCTGACAGTTTATGCGGGGCAGTAAAATATCGAGGCTCTATCTCTGGCGAGTGATGAGAGGATTTGCTTGTCCTCCCAGATTATAATGATGACAGCGGTAGTTATTGCTCCCCGAGCGGATGCTATTGTGGCGATGAGGAAACAAACCTAAAAAGGAAAAAGAAAAGCACATCACGATCCATCTCCATTTTGGTAAATCAACATGTCTCGCGCAAGACAAACGTCAACAGCGAGATAATCATAAAACATTCATGACGTATAAAAAAAAAAAAGAAGGAAATAACACAACGTCATTAGGTTTAATTTTGCATGGCCAAGTTGCTTATGCGTTAATTAATCTTGTGATCTGTTTCCAATTGTCTTTCCAATCCGCATGTAGATTCCACAATCATTTTTCCCCCCATGCCCTTTGCCAGATGCTTTGACGGTCCCCCCCCCATCTCTCCCCCCGCTTCTTTGCCAATAAGCAATCTGCATAAAGTCCCATGAGACGTTATGAATACTGGCTGGTCTGCATGGCATTATCCCCTGGAAGAGTCATGGTTCATCACAGCAATGAGTGCTCATCACACGCCGTCGCCAGCAATTGCTCTCTTAGAGGGAAATGTCAAGTGTTTGCATGGACCCCTATTTATGTCACCCGTCTTGTCGTGGACTGTTTTCATTTGATCAAAAGTTATTAGCATATCACAATAAGCACATTATGCCCGATAGGCCGTGGTAGATTTGATTAAGGCCGTCCTTGGCAACAACAAAAAAAACGTTATCTTGAGAAATGTTACGCTATTTCTTTAATACACTCATTTATCTGAATTTACAGATTAATGCAAATCACCACGATCTTGTATTTGTTAATTGAATTGGGTTCGGTTTTACTTCAGTGACTTTTCTGTGTTGCCGAATCCGCTGCCTTGCATGTTACAATGTGCGTCGTCTTTTGGCAATTAATCACAAAGGGGGTTTTCGTGAGCGTGTATAAACATAACATATTTATGTTATGTGCTCAAACTGCTTCCCGAGGTAGGACTTTAATGCAGGAAACGACGTCCAAGTCCTTGTCCACGTGCCATCTAATCTACCTCCCACTCTTATCTCCCAGCCGTTCATAAAATGTTCGTCTCTGTCAAAGTTATCTTTTGCGTGTTTCATTGGGCCATCTCCCACCCCAGGCCTGGTCTAAAATAACCCATGCGATAAGGTTGCCTTCCTGGCCCTCTTATCTCCATCTGCGCATTTAAACATTCTGAAGCGCTTCCACCAAAGAGCTTTGCCTTTAAATGTATCACGTTAAGTGTGCGTGCCGAGATGGGATCCAAGGCCCATATCAATCAGATATGGTTAGTATAAGGAGGGAAATCTGGGAGAAGGAAACGGAATAGCTGTATGTTCTGCCCTATAATACACTGTTGCTCTTCAGGCAGTTCAAATATAAGAATACCAAACGAAAGGCTTAGGTCAAATAATGTTGCGTAAGGTATCATTTATTAGTCATCATTGCAATATGACAGTATGTCAACACATATTGATCAGAATCACATTTCTGCTTCAGTGGTGAAATGAAAGCCTCGGAGTTAATCCAATAGCCACGCACATTCCTTGGCGAAGATACAGGCGAAATGTGTTACTGTGGCAAGAATCTCCACAGTATCTGAAAGCTGTGTTCTTTGTATAATGTATCAGAAAATCTGATCTTAATTTCTCCTTTTTATTCCATTTAATTTAATATTATATAAAATAGTATATTATGTTCTACGCGTGGCTACGTATTAGCAGTAGTTCTACAGTGCACATTGTATCTACGTAGGTAATGGCGATCTGCAGATTAGAAAGTGTATTTGTCCTCTACATATAAACATGTTGAACAGTTAACAGTTGTCAACAGTTGGCAATATGCTTAACAAAGACCTTGACAAGTCTCTATAGCTCATTTCACACATGGAACCAGAGAGAAACAGAAAACTTCCAGCAATGCTGCTGGAACATTGGGGTATTCACACACACATCCTTTTGAGAAAAACATTGTTGGATCTCTTGACAGGTTCAGATGTGAACATCCTATGTTCCCTGGAAAAGGTGTTGGGACATTTGGAAATCCATTAAACATTCACCTTATTCTTTAAGAATGCACTCAGTGCATGCTTTATCTGGTAGTTTTCTTTCCATTTCTTTTGGGAGATTGCCCAGTATGTTACTAGGTCTATTCCAGGAAAATTGCCAAATCATCCTATCTGGCAATTTTTACTGTGGTAAATTGCTGGACCATTCCCGGATACATCTGCATGTGTAAAAGGGGCTTATTTTTATCATTTTTGGCATTGCAACTTGGATAGACTTCTATGCCAACTGCCTTTCTGCCTAACTAGCGGTCCATTATCTCCTTGTAGCAACAGTATGTTCTCTAATAAAGTTGTGTTTTTAGCTAAACAATATGTGAATAATGTACCCCTTTTCCTCTCTACCTTACTGTTGCAAACGCCATTGGAGGGTTGTCTTTTCCTTGCTTTTTTTTTTACAACACCTTCCTGTGTTCCCTCTGACCAGTCTTCTTTTCCTGCAACAAAGAAATTGTGAAAAGGGATGAGGAAAACATGGGTGTGGGACAACAAAGACAAATGAGAAAAGCCTTGAAACTTAAAGGAAAAGCCCAAAGAAGAAAAGAGGATTTCCTTTCCTCGTCTTTATTTTTATTTCCTTTTGACCCTCTCTCACCAACTTCCATTTCCTGCTGTTCAAACCTTTGTCAGTTCCGTGCCAACTCCCTTTGTAGTTGCCAAGGTTTTTATTTCCTTTTCTTCTGAGAAGGTATGAAGGGGTGACATGAAACAAGCTGCATTGTGAGACGGCATTGTTTTGATGTTGATTGATTGAAGAAGATTATACATTTGGAATCCAAACTCATATTTTCATGTCCAGGTCAGGTGAATGAAAAGGCAATTGGAAAACCATTTCATTATTCAAAATCGCGAAAACCGGAATAGCGTGGGAAACACGAAACATAAATTGGAGCTGTGCAGAGAGGAAAGAAAGGCGGAGAGAATTAAAGTGGTAAAAGGCAAGGTAATTGAATAGCCATTTAAGACTGGAGGTCAGTTTGAAAGGAGTAAATGGAAAGGAGGATGCCCGATGTCCGATAAAGGCGATACAGGCGTAAAGGTGCCAGTGCATTATTCGGCTTTGACAGCTTTGATCTTGATTTTTAGACGGGGGGGACGGTAGGGGAAAGTGTGCTTTCAAAGTTGCTCGGAAAGTTCCAGAGAGCGACCGTCTGTCGTAAAGATTAAAGCCCCCCCGTCACATGGACACAAAGATGTGGGCTGTCAGCGGGACGCAACAGCAGCTGCGCAGAGCGAGCCTCGGTGCCCGTCATCAGTTCCTGGGTTTGGATTTCTGTGTGCGAGGGCATGCGTGTGTGTGTTTGGGCATGGCGTGTGTGCACGTGCAACACCTGTGCGCGGGCAAACGGGACGGCGTGCTGAAGACTGAAAGATGGCAGGCAAGTGGACCGTGAAATGTTCCAACGGTAAAGAAGCTCACTAGTAAAATAAAGTCTTGAGAATATTGGGGAGGGAAGAAAGAGGGCAATAAAGTATGCTGCTATGGGCCATTATGGTGTCTGCTCGCACATTCCGCTTGATTCGTCGTTTCCTTGTCTTTGAAGGTCGACACTGCAGCTCATTCATATAAATTCACGGTCTTGAAACACGGGGTTGATCAGCAGATGGGACGAAGCCTTTGTAGCACCTGCCATATGTGTGCAACTTAATTTGGGTGTGCTTTCACCTTGGGGTCTGATCTATCTTTTCTTTTAAGTTGACTTTGTTATACGGGACCAATTACTATTTCATTAATTGTGTTATATTGAAAGAGAAGGGAATATTAAGCAATTCTTAATTTTTTGCCATGGTTTCTGTCAGGTTTTAAAGGTGCAAACTTTTGAACTAATGTATATTTATGGAATTAGGTATCCGACAAAATACTTAAGGTTCACGTTGCACTGGACCTTTTATCAACTGGCTGTTGATAAGAGAAAGAAGGAATGTGGATGGCTGTTCAGAGTAGACCATTGAAAAGAGAAGATTGCTTCAAATGACACAAGATAGAAAAATTACAACACATAAACAGGAGATTTTTAGCTCTACATATATGAATGTATCAGTGTGTGATAGAGCATGCATCAGTGTGTAATGCAGCATGTATCTAAGGTAAAATGGTGTACAATGTTTATCCAATAGCTCTATCACAGTCATATCCACTTGTTCATGTCCTACTTTAATAAGGTTCAATGATAGATGGCAAACGTTGTAAACCTTATGTATGCAGATGCCATGACCGTATCTGCTGCTGTACTAGTCGGCTAAGCACGACAGAAAATGTGGCCATTAGCCATGTATATGACCATAAAGAATATTTTACCGTATGCTTTCCATGTTCAGTAGTGCAATAATATTCATAACAAAGAGTTTTACAAGTACATATGTACCTCAAAAGAAAAACATATCTGTCTTTCAAAAAGTTTTATTTTTATTTTCAATTTCTTTCGCTTTTTTGTTTTTTTCTAGAGCTCATTAGTGTACTTTGGTAAGGAGGGGTGGAAGGGTCAACTCTGTGCAATTCTCATTATATGCCGTGTGAACCAATACCCCATGTAATTAAAGATGAGATTTAGGAATGTGATAAGTTATTTAAGGGTATTTCTAAGTGAACAGATTTAGAACGTTTTCTGGATGACTTTGTCCAATGCAGCGCTGCTCACCATATGTTCATGTTAATGGGATAATTGTATGTAAATTATGATTAATACTTGAGCACATCCGTAACTGGTAGTTTTGCTAAATGCCAAATATTGCCGCATAGGAAACACTGTGGAAAAGAAACAACAGGGTATTTCTGTGTTTATACACATACAGACATTTCTTTTTCTTCTGACTTTGTCCCTCACATCTCCTTGTCTTGTATGGTGGCTGTTCTTCCAGTCAGGCGGTCCCACATGGTAAACCTGGCCTGGTCCACTTCTAAAAATACCTTCTTGGCCATTGGGTCCTTCCTCATCCTCCTGCACCTCCTCCTCATCTCCACGCGTTCACTCTTCACGACTGTTTTTTTGTGAACTGCTAGGGTTTGCCGCATTTGAGAGGTGCCTACATGATGGGAGATATCCCCACATTAATTCAAAATGAATGGTTTGCTTGGGGGGGGGGGGGGGGGGGGGGGGGTCGGCGGAAGGGAATGTCGGCTGCCGATGGCTGATTCCCACAGTGAGAACACAAAACACATTAACGTTTGAATGTTCTAAGTAATGAAATAACTTGTTGGATGTCAAGCGGTGGCAAAGGATGGCGGGGGGGGGGGGGTTGTGTGAGATTTAATGAATGGGTTTTACATAATTAATTGTTAATCAGTAAATGGTTAATGGGCGGTAACTTGCATTATTGGAAAATGGCACTTGAATGCTGAGAAACAAATACAATTAAATATTAATTGTTCTGTTCAAGGGATGGTAAGATGAATGTGTCAGTGTTACAGAACTGTTCAACCCAAATTACCTCCTCTGTGCACTTTACTTGCAAAAGGGCCTTACATTTTCCTGTAATGGGCATTAGAAAGGTCTTACAATGTCATACATTCAACCCGCCTAAACTTGCGGATACCCTGTTTTTCTGCATTGCTTGGGACACACCAGGCCATTTAAATGCTAATCCTGGTCAACAGACTATTTACTTGCTATTAGCAGCTAATGGAGTTGTTGTGGTTTGCCTCTCCTTGGGAAGAACTAGATGATGTTGTTCTTTTAGGACGTGTGTGCCTGCAGAAAATTGCATTTTTCATCCCTGTTATTATTTGCAAGGAGTTTAACGATCTCTGGCTGTGCCAGTCTGTGTGGAATGGTTTTCCACTGGTTAAACTACCAGACTTAATTGCCTATCACCTCATTTGGTTCATGAGGGGATTTCTTGGTGGTTTGTTGTTGTCTGTGACACAATGGGACTGAAGTTCTGTTTCACGGTTCTCGATTTGTTCTTCCGTTTTTAAGTGATCAAGGCCAATCAGTTGTCTTAAATGGACTACTTCTCATTACTGACCCCCTTTGCCGCTAAGTGAACTCCAACCTGCTTCAGCTCAAGCTCTGGGGGTTTTAACCATAATAAACATAAATAAATGTTCTAATCATAAATAAACTATAGTTATAAACGGCCAATGGGATCGTATATAATGCACATTAAATGCAAAAATTCTGAATGAAGAGCCATTTTACGCTCTCAGACGTCACTTCCTTCCATTTTCCCAGCAAAACCGTCCCGGTTCAAATATAAAACAAATCAGCCCTCAAGCTGTAAGGGGAGAGAGTCACTGAACTTTACATTTTTTAAGTTCAATTGCAATTACTGTTTGTATATTGGCAATTTAAAGCAATATATTCATGTTAAAATACTACACGTTGTCCCTTTAAATAGAAACAAAAACAAACTTCCCGTTTGGCAGCTAATGGTGGACTGGTAACCTGGATGGAGCTGTAATTAGTCAGGGTGGATGACAGCACAGAGGATGGAGGGAATGTAGAGATTGTTGTTGCTTTGTTAGCACATTGTTGACGGGTTTATCACCTACATTAAACTATCAGAGGGTTACTCTGCATAAATCAATACCGACAATAGTGAAGCCAGTGGAGGAATGAGAACCCAGTTTGCATACCAGATACAAGATATCCATTGTACACGTACACTGGTTGTTGTCTCTTTTTAGTCTGTATAGTATAGTGTGGTATGGTGCAAAAGGAAGAGGCGCCCAACAGAACATAACACATTGCTAACTGAGCTCCTATATCCTTCACCAGTCTCAGATTCATGCATGCATTTGTGCCTGTGTGCGTACGTTTGCATGAATGTGTGTGTGTGAGTGCATGTGCATGTGGGTGTTTGAAGCCTTAACGGGTATGGGAGACAAAGGGCTGGTGTCTCCATTGAAGCAAAGGGTTATCTTCTGCTGAAGGCATCTCCTGCATCAAAGAGCCCCGGGAAGAGGAACACTGCCGAAGCATCATGCTGTGCATACAGAGTGTGTGAGTGTAGATGTGAACTTAGGAGTACTGCTGTACTTATAGCTTCCATACCTTCCTACCTTGAAACCCAGTCACGTTAAACCGGAAAAACACATTCCCTTTGCAAACCCACGCGCTCCTCCTTCCCATCTCACATAACATTTTCCCGCTTAATCTTTTTTTTCACTCCCTCTCCGACCCTCCCTGGAGAGCCCGTATGTAGAGATTAATCCTTTGTACTTGCACATCTCCTGCACTGCATCACGTTTAAATAATCCACTTCCTGTGCACTACCCCTGAACTAGAAAGTTCCTGGAAGTACACCAAGGTCAGTGACGAGAGAGCCGTAGAGGTTTTCACCGGACCAAAAACGACGGACCCGAGCCCTTATGGACCCGGTCAAATTTATTCTGAGATTAGACTAAATTGTAATTAAAAGAGAACGTATATAATATCTCAAATGTTATTTTCCGTACGGGTCGGGTTCTTGGATCCTAGAATTCAGGTAGACCCATGAAGACCTCTGCCTGGCAGCACTGCAGAGGAACAGGCCTTCTACAACCAAGCTTCACCCCCTTCCCTATTCCTCCCCATCCATTGATATAGTTACTCTGCCGCTTGTGCATTCACTCAGTCAGTCACCACCGACAGATTTCCATGTATTTGTGGAGATAGACAATGTTGACCGGTGATCCTTGAACGATGTGTGAAAGCAATGTGACGCAGCATCTGTCATGTGTCCTTGCTGTGGATTCTATGGACGTGAGTGTTTAGATCCGTGAATGATTCATTTTGTTGTCAATATCGCTGTCCATCATGTCTAGTACACATGTAATTGCTGCCACGTTTCAGATTTATGATACCCTATTTAGTGCTATTTACTATTTAGTCATTTAGCGGACGTTTTCATCCAAAGCATCTTGCAGTGAATCATTTTTAGATATGCGTCATTAATAAGGAGCAGTTGGGGGGGGGGGGGTTGGGCATCTTCCTCAAGGACGCCTGCGGGTAGTCTGCCTGCATTAGGGTTCGAACTCGGAACCCTTTGTTCGGGAGTCAAACAACCCTAAACCGTCCTACCTTCTTCTTTCCGCTCGGCCAGGCATCGAGTGTCCACGCGGCTCCAGGAACACGCCCGGGGGCATGCAGACCGCCGAACCCTTCAGCAACGAGGCCATGCTGTTCACCCGAGAGCTGGTGCTGCAGAGAGAGGTGAGTGCCACCGAAGGCGATATCCACTCTTCTCTCTCCTCCCTCTCTCCTCCTTTTCCCCTCACAAGCTCTTTATGTTCTGGCATTTTGGCCACGTGACATTCTGCGCAAGTTTCACCCAAGATCTGAGATCGACCATCTCGCTTTTGTTCACATGCAATAGGTGGTATCATTTGACAGCAGATTGCCATTACTTGGAGGCATCACTCCCGGGCCCTTTTTTTATTTATTTTTCTTTGGTTCCCTCCGCTTCCGTCACCACCATCATCTGTCAGTCCTGCTTGTATACAGATACACCCACTAGAGCAACACGATGCCAGTCAGAGGAATGGAATCAGAGGGGGTGGACAGAGCCGTCTTGTCCGTGGCTGCAAAAGACGGCCCTCCTCAGGCCCGCCCTGTGCCATCGATCCGCCCCCTCCTTGGTCCCTTCAATGAACAGAGTTAAGACGGAGACATTCCTCACAAGATCATGACAGATTTTCAAAATGAAGGCGCATGGTATAATTTGTAAACAGCTCCATGCACATGCCGTTTTTCAAAATAAACTGTCAATGTATAATAATAATGAATGTCATGGTGATAATGACACAAAATTCATACAGTGGGAAAATAAATGTACCATAGGATTTTATTTGTGTCAATCTAGTCCTAGGTTGGTCCATCCCCATCTCCCTCTACGCTTTTATAGTATTCTCTTGGCTGCATCCATTCAATTGATGCAGGGCTTTGGAAAATGTTTGTCCGCCACATGCCATCCATTCACATGATAATAGGTTTTAAATACAGCAGTGTATTTGCCCAGGGCATAATGGAACAAGCCCCAGCCACCGTTTATCTAGCCAACTCGCCCAGCTCCCCTCTCTAAACATGTATGTCATTACTTGCTTTTCTGTGGTGGGCAGCTCTGTTCTTCTCTTTTAATTGTTTTGGAAATGCATCCTTGAGGACAAACTGCTGTTGGAGAGTGACTGTGTGTTGAAGGTACAGCTTGCACTGCCAAAGCCTAACGGTACAACATTGATCCCAACAAATACGAATTGCCATTGATGCAAATACCTTACCCATGATTCATTCTGCTGGTGACAGCCACCGCCTCACCTGATTGGTTAAGACTCCTGCTTTCACCGACACTCGCACACACACACACGTCGATAAATGCCCAATTCAACATCTCTCACACATTCTTCCTTTGAACTATTTTGCACACACGTGCATGCGTGCACACAGAGCACACTTTACAACTGCACATATTATCATTTACAGTAAGTTTCTATAAAGTGCACACTTTATTACAGTCCTTTTCTGCCAACATTGTGAACCGTGTTGGCAGCATCAGCAGTTTGTGGCGCGCTATGTGGGTGTGGAGCCTGCAAGATGGATTCATTTAATAAACCCTGCGTCCGGCGTCAAAGCTGGCTGGATGACTGTATTTCTGGCCATATCTGACACACCTCGCATACTAATAATGGCTGAGGACGTATGCAGATACTAAGCCAGATACTACACACACACACACACACACACACACACACACACACACACACACACACACACACACACACACACACACACACACACACACACACACACACACACACACACACACACACACACACACACACAGTGCAGATGTACACCTGAGTGTCAATAGCAATATGTACGCACTTTCTTCTTGAAGCTAAGCTCAAGTTAAGCAAATTCTTTGTGTGAGGATTTTATTTCAGTCATTTTTTAGATTGACCACAATGTTTTCTGAGATGTGGAACCAACCATTGTATGGAAGGAAAACTTTGGATCACAATAAGTGACATCAGTGAAGAGTTATAGAGCTTCACACAGAACTAAAAGAGCTGCAGAGCGCGGAGTGACTGCGCGAGATGATTCCTGTGAAAAGCAGTCTCGAGGGCAGTGGCCGAACATTTTGGACGTGACCTCGGCCCCGCCTGCGTTTCAGCGGTACGTCGCAGATGTAAATCGCCGAACTCGCCGCCACAGCGTCTGCTCGGAGGACGAAAGGAGGCACATCCCAGGAGACAAACGAGTCCAACGGCTCCCAATGGTTTATGGCTTCTCATCAGGGCGACATTTGGCGGCTGATTCGCCCACGAATGGGCCATTTAATTACACAAGTTGTTTGTGCCCTTGAGTGAATGTCGCAGACGAGCGCCGCACGCGGGTGTCTGAATCATCACGTCGCGCTACACATGATCGTCATATTTCAGCTCTGGAGTCACGGGTGTCTGAATCATCACGCCGCGCGCACATGATCGTCATATTTCAGCTCTCGAGTCACGGGTGTCTGAATCATCACGCCGCGCGCACATGATCGTCATATTTCAGCTTTGGAGTCGTCTCGGGGAGGCAGCAGCATGTTTGATTAGGGTGGCTAAGTCCGCGTCGTCCCCGTTCACATTTGTGTCTGCTATAATTAGCCGAGGCGCTCTCTGGCTGTGGGCTGTGGCCTGTGGCCTGGCTAACACTGGTGGGGGGGGGTCTACCGCAGGCACTTACGTGGGGCTTTCCTTATCCTCTCCATCAGGCATCAGTCTATTTTCTTGTTATTTCTTCCTCTCTCTCTAGCTCTGGCCTTCCCTCTCTCCCTCCCTAATCCTCTCTCTTACGTCTTACTTATAGCCCTCCGGTTTTAAATCTGTGACCGACACTTTCTGACACCAAACCCCTCCACTCTCCCTTCTCCCCTCTCTCCCCTTCACTGTCTCTTTCCCCGTCCACACATGTCCGTCCCTCTCGCTCTCTCCGGAGCGACACACGGGTATATCTTAATTTCTCCTGATGCAGTCACACATAATTAATCTGGCGTGCCGCGCAAGGAGAGGCCCGATTTATTCGGTCTCTATTTATAAACATATCTCTCGCTACCTTTAACTCTCTCTCTCTTGCTCTCACTTTGTCTGTCCCTCTGTGTCTCTATCTATCTGGGTCTCTGTCTGTCTCGCTCTTGCTCCCTCTCGAAGGTTATTTACTTCTTTGGATTATGACTTCAAGTTCAGCACACGCATCCACAGGTTCAAACTTATGCATTCTCTCTGTCTCTCTGTCTCTCTCTCTACCTCTCTTTCTCTCTTTCTGTCTCCTCGGTTTCTGTCCCTCTCTCTCGCTCTCTCTTAATCTTTGAATAACACTGCTAAGTCTATTCCCAGCGTGCGTTACTTAACAGCCTTCACGGCTCTATGATGATCGTGTGTGCGTCATCAGAAGTGTGTCCAACGTAGACTCATAAAGTCCGGAAAAAGACATCAACCTCTGTGTTGCAGGCTGTCAATAATCTCCCTCCACATTCTCCATCGTAGGAACACGCTTTGATCCATTCACACGTCGCATCACGTCGAGGTGCGAAATCAGCTAGGCTTGTGGCGGGTCGATGACCACAATCTTCTCAATTGCAGCAGTATAGTTGTTTTGGGAACTTTCATTTGTAGTTGGTCCTGTATTGAGTGGATGCTTTGATTGTATTCGCTGCCGTCCGTCGCTGCCGATAACGGTACATGGTGCCTCTGAAATGAATGAATGAATGTAAATGAATAACGGAGGATAAGGTCGATGTCAGCAAGGGAGGTATGGAGGGTCAAGGGACAGGTGTCTGCGGTGGAAAGAGTTTGGCAGTAAAAGGACACACCAGACGTCTTTTCTATTCCTTTGAGATGCAAGAACAGCTCTTTTAATCAGAGTTCATTGTCTTGCTCATCTGAGGTTGCAATAATAAATGAACATGGTGCCTACTCTGACAAAATAGCCGCAGCATTACTCATTATATTTTTTCAAGGGATTGCATCACTTGCGGAGTGAACTTATTTTACAAGTGAACAAACGGATTAACGAGTGACCCGCTAATTTCCCTGCATCCGTATTGGTTTGGAGGAGTTCATCTCAGCTGCATTCTGGAGTCTCCCCTCTAGGTGATACTCTGGGGCCATCGCTGTATGTTTGACCATTAATAGACGGATTGAGCAGCTCCACCACGAAGACTCCAGCAGGAAGAAAGGTCATCCACCTGATGAGAGGGTTTAGGTGGGCGGTGTTTTAAAGGACCGTAAGACGTGGTGAGCTGGGCGGCCTGTGCTGACCGCCAGCCATCTTGACTTCCATTCAATCTGGTTGTCACCAAATTATACACACACACACACACACACACACACACACACACACACACACACACACACACACACACACACACACACACACACACACACACACACACACACACACACACACACACACATCTCACTTCCTCTTTAAGTCCCCATAGCAGCCGCTTTTCCGGCCTTAATACGCACAAAATCGCTACCTTTATTTTTAGTCCATGTTCCTCTGTAACTGTTTCCAAGTGCCAGTACTCGTAGAATAGATCTAGGTTGTAACAGAACAGACATGGGTTACAATAAACCCGCTGTGAGCCTTGTACCCTTCAGAATCTGAGCTGTGGTGTGGAGGGGTCGCACCTCCGTCTCTCTCTTTCTCTTTTCCCCCTCTCTCTTCCCCCCCACCCCGAGCGTGCCACACATGCTGGCGGGGGGTGCGTTCCGGGAGGATGTCTAGCGAGTCAGGTCGATGAGTCACAGCCCCCCCAGGCCTGCCCCTTTTACTTTAGAGGAGGCTTTTTCTGAGGTGGGGGGAGGGTAGTGGTAGCGGGGGTTAATAACTGTTCTTTTAGTTAGTGTACTAATGAAATAATGTCTGCCACCCATCTGAGTCACCGAGCTGGGGCGTTCTCTCCATAGTGGTTTCATTGTGTGCGTGTGTATTTTGTACACTAGACTTGTGATATGGCAAAAATAAAGTTGTACATGCCAATTTTGTGCATATATTGTAATTGATATACATTATAATTACAGTGTACATATATCGTGAGTGTGCAGATGACTTGCATGATATGGCAGAAATAATATGCTTCGTGCTAAATGTATGGATATATTGTAATTTGTAGACATTATAGTTGCAGTGTTCATGTATTGTAATTTGTATACATTATAGTTCTAGTGTTCAGATATTGTAATTTGTATACATTATAGTTGTAGTGTTAATATATTGTAATTTGTAGTGTACCTATTTCATTATGGTTCGTTGGCCACTGCAGTTTGCTTGCTGTAAATGGAGTTGCTATTTCCCAGTGGCACCTGGGATGTGGGTGTTGAACCGTTAGCCTAGCCGGCTGTGTTGACATTGTGCTGTTCATCTTTCCTTGGCCTCTAAATATTAGCTGGGAGAGAGTGGGGGGAATTCATGTTTTTTTGTTTGAAATCAGAAGTTCACAGACACGCTTTTGTCCTTATCAAGCTAGCAATTTTAATATGCGCCACGCAACATCCCGTAACGTTTTTGAAACCCTGAACGGAACTCATGCTGTGTATTGTTCACAGCATCAACGACGATGCCTCATTCATCACTCTCCCTCACTGTATCTGCTTAACATTTCCCTATCGCACTGCATTGTTCTGTCCTGTGTGTGAAAACAATACGGTCAACATTGAAAATAAAATCAAAAAAGACCGTCAGCTAGTTTGGCCGTGCGTCGCTTGCGATCCTCTGATGAATACGTTTGGGCGGCGTCAATCAGACGAAGGACGACACACGCACACACACACACGCTAAATGTCTTAGTTTGGCGTCTCACGTCCCCCAGGACAGTATGGAGTTTCCGATCATGGCGGTACTATTTTGGCGAGCGGCACAATTACACAAGTGCTGCCTCTCACAGTCTTGGACAGCCTCCCCTCTTTCCTCCTCTCATCTCTCTCTCTCTTTCTCTGTCTCGCTCTTGCTCTCTCTGACTTCCTCTATTTCTATACCGTCGTTTTATCGTTTCCAACACGTACATGACATGAAATCAAAGGTTTTAGCATCTCATGAATAAAGCACAGCGCACGCTCTCTCTCTCTCTCTCTTGCGCTCGGCCTCTCTCAGGCTTGCTCTCTCTTGTGCCGGTAGACATCAAATAAATGGCGACAAGCGGTGGTGATGGTTGAACGGTCCCATGGGGCCCCATCCCTCGGCCCTCTCCACCCTGAAGTTAAGAACTAACCCCAATGGGAAAGGTAAACCTCACCGTCACCAGCCCTTGGAATCCACCTCGTCTTCTTTATGGCTGACTCAGAAAGCGGTCCCCAGACATTCCCACCATGCTCTGGTAGTGAGCACAGCGTCAAAAACAGAGAATTGTGCGACGCCGAGCCGTGTGTAACCGGTTTTGCAGTGATTACTAATGTAGAACATAGAAGCGCACAGGAGAACGGCTGCACTGTTTGTGGTTAATCCTCGTCACAGTGTGTCGGTATTGCTATTTGACTTTGTGTATTAACTGAGCAAGCCCCAAAGCTGTGTATTGTGTTTCCATTCCATTGTAAACACAAACTCCAGCTCAGTTACTATTCAGAGTATCATTAGCACGGGTTCTTTTTCCAGGGCTTGGAGCTCCTCAAGTAAAATTAAAATGTAATGGTTGGATCTGAAAAGAAAACAGTTGGATCTGAAAGAAAGTCGTAATTGGAAAATCGCAGCATCATATCCTCGTAACATTGCAAAGGCCTCTTTCTGATATTATTGGAGTACTGATTAGATATTAGTTTTCTGTGTTTGTGTGTGTTTTCTGCACTTCCCCGCCATTCCTCCTGAGAGGATGAGAGAGTAACAACCTCAGGTGAAACAGTCTGGCCTATGAAGATATCCAGATAGACCCATGTGCACAGATATATAGCACTGGGGAGAAATGAGACAGACCTGGGGACTTCTTTATCAGACACACTAGTTTACGAGGACGACCTTGTGTGTAGGTGTGTACCATGAATTGACATCTTCACTACCCATTCTGATAATCAGACACGGCACATGCGTATGCAGGCACGCGCGCAGCAAAATCCTGTTATTCCTCCCCAGCCCTTTCAAGGACACTGCAGCAGTCCTTCCTATGGCTTCCATGATACAGGCTTGATATGATATTACTACATGCTATAATACTGTTGCACACCTGTACTGTGAAGCCTGTGCTTCCACTTTAGTCCTCTGACACCCCAACACTAGTCCCTTGGTTTTGGGATGTAGACTCCAATCTTAGTGGATTTAGTACATGTAGCAATGC
Source organism: Lota lota (assembly GCA_026745465.1). Taxonomy (NCBI): domain Eukaryota; kingdom Metazoa; phylum Chordata; class Actinopteri; order Gadiformes; family Lotidae; genus Lota; species Lota lota. The sequence goes on along the minus strand of JACYXH010000207.1, from coordinate 1,215,529 downwards.
GTTGTGTGTGTTATGCAGACACCTATGTTTTGTCAGCCACAGATACACACACACACACACACACACACACACACACACACACACACACACACACACACACACACACACACACACACACACACACACACACACACACACAGCTATGTTATCATAAAACCAGTGTAGACTACATGTGTAGACTAACCCTTTTGTAAAGAAGTGCAACCGCGATTTAAGTCAGTAGGAGGTGTCTCATATTAAGTTGCTATCCTGTACACACACCTCCTATGGTTTGCCCTTCCTCTTAACCCCCACCACCCCTCCCCTTTTCATCTTCTTCCCTCCTATATGCCCTCCATTTGAACAAAACTGTGAAAAATACCCACTTTGGCTGGTGTGCTGTATCATCATGGCAGCCCGCCATGCTACGTCTGGGTCAATATAGGTATTTACTTTTCTAATTAATGTCCCCTTATCCTTCTTCGCTCCTTTCCTCTCCTCTTCTCCTCTACTCTTATCCCTTACAGCACAGCCTCCCTCTTCGACTGTTTGACATTCTGTTGCCTTTGCCGTTGTCTTCCGTGGTATTTTGGGGCCACTTGATCTGTGTCGAGCCGTGTTGTGACATGTCTGGTGTTCCATGTCTATCTACCCCCCCACCACCACCACCACCTTCCACCCACGATCCTCCATCTTCCCCCTCCCTGTCTCTAAAGATGACTGTAAATGTTAGTCTAGTCTGTGTTGCTAAGTGACTGCAGTTCCCTGAGCCAAAGCCGAAAGATGCTGCTAGTGAGGCATGTACGCACACTCACTCACTCACTCACTCACTCACTCACTCACTCACGCACGCACACACCCAAATGCAAAATACCTACCTTCTCATGGTACGGTCACCCTGTGTGGGCTGGTAACAGGCCCGTGGGTTTTTATGTGTACACATTGTCCTCTGAATCAACTGCCTCTCGTCGTAGAGGCTCATTTTTTGTCTGAACCTTGTCTGAACCTTGGAGGAACATGAAACCTTCACACACACACACACACACACACACACACACACACACACACACACACACACACACACACACACACACACACACACACACACACACACACACACACACACACACACACACACACACACACACACACACACACACACACACACACACACACACACACACACACACACACTTGCAAAATACCCATAATAACCCCCAAAGAGGGATTTAGTGGCTCAGGTGCCCACAAAGTGTTTGTGATCCAGAACGCAGAACTCTTTCTAACCACTGGTTTCCTGGGGTTTTGATTGACATCAAAAATGTGAGAGAAAGAGAAGGGGACATTTTCTTTTTTATTCTAGTTGTGTCTCCTCAAGGTGAAATTAATTAATTAGTTTGTGAAATCTGACAAAAGCATCGTAGACAGTTAATCAATATGTTAGTCAATATTATTCATTATGGTTCGTCATTGACACAGTGTTTTGATTGAAATCTAGTAAATAATATACACTACGGTGTCTCTCCGTCAGTTTTTTGGGACAGCTCAAACGGCATCCACCTTGAATGTTCTGGTAGTACTGTGTTTGGTGTTTGCTTTGCACCAGTAAAAATAGATGCTTAATTTGGACGTGTCGGTTTTGGAAATGAAATGAAACCGTTTATTTATTTAATGTGATTATGGGAGAAGAGAGATGCTACGTGTGGTTTTGTAACCGTTTTGGTAAAGTGTGTGTGTGTGTCAGGGTGTGCGTGCCGGTGGGTGTGTGCACACACACATTCCAGGGTGCCCATCAGACTATGGCTGATGGTTCCCTTGACAACATGAGGCTTGCTACACACCAACGTTGCATCGCGGTTCAGTTGTTGACTTAACAGAGACAGCCAAACTTGCGAATCAACCTTTGGGATATATATAGATCTATACATGAATGTACAAGGGTGTTTGTACATACTCGGCATCTTCTTGAAACACAATTAAAATGGCCACCGATCAGCCGAGAGATAGCCTCGCTCTGTGCTCCATTTCCTCGTCCACATACTTGTTGAGTTTGATACACCATTCCCCTACTTGTACCTGATATTTGATTCATGCATTATGTATGAGTTATAACTCCAGAGTTCTACCCAAATAAACATTATGAGCTGGATCAGGTCCACACTACACCGTACAGTGATAAAGATGTCCGAATAATTATACAAATAGTATTGGCCACTTGAATCGAATGTAATATATACAAAAGGGTTGCTGTTATGCTCTGTCTACGAGGCGTGTGCGTGGGTGGGTGGGCGGGTGTGGCTGTGGGTGGGTCGGTGTGCATTGGTGCTCACATCCTTCGTCTCCTCTGCTGCATTCTCCATTTCTCCTCCTCCTCCACTTCTTCCTCTCCCCCGCGATGCACATCTCCACTTTTCTTTCGATTCAACCTCCACACGTATATATATATATATATATACACATATATACTAACAGACCCCTCCCTCCTCTCACTCACAGAGCTGGGGCCCTCAAAGGGAAGGCGAATGCAGACAGGATCCTTCTGGCTAGCCTTCTCTTCCCTCTGAATATCTCTGATAAAAGTAGCAACGGGGGTGGGCAAAGCATAGGTGTGTGTGTGTATAGCTCAAGTTCAAACTGAAGCAGATGGTAATGCATTTACAGTTCAAAAAAAGTAATTTCTTCCAAATGGTGTTTTGTGTGTGTCTGTGTCTCAAACTCAAATAGTGTAAGAATAACTAGGTCTGGCAGTCAAAATGCCTGCTTACCCCACTGCAATTGTTGGCATATGTTTCAGTATGTCTGTTCATTTGTGGGTGTGGTTCTGTGTGGGTGTGTTCAGCCATATCTATGCTTGTGTCCCTGCACTTGTGTGTGTGTGTGTGTGTGTGTGTGTGGTGGGGGGTCCAGATCAGATCTCTGCTTCTCTACGCACTCGTTGGTGCGGTCCAGTCACAGAGTTAATTTGCTATCTTCTGAGGTGTGTCTCTCTCTGTCGGTAAGGGCAGCGGTGACGTGAGCCCATCAGATGTAATTGGCAGAGGTGCGAGAGCATGTGGTGCTTGATGAAGATGACACGCTCCCCGTGTCGCCGACCGCTCGCCGCACCTCGTCCTAATGAAAGCCACGCCGCGCTCCGTTTTGTATAACGCGGCACAACGGTACCTTCAACACGCTAACCTGGGAAAGCACGTACACACATGCGCGCACACACACATGCTCACGCACACACAGAGATACATGCACACACACACATGCTCACTCACAGACTAACCTAATTGGGCAAGTGCACGTGTGCGTTTGATCCAATTGCTCCTTTTGAGCAACACACAGACACACACACACACACACACAGCGTGTTTGATACCTGTGGCCGATTAGACTAATGCGGTTGTCTCGGACACATTCACACCTGTTGTGCACGTGCGTCCGTGCTGAAAAAGTGCTTCCATGCTCTGAGGGTAGACTCCCATGTAATTGAGGGTCACTAGAGCAGTATGATTTTAGACATTTGTTGTTGGTTGTAATTGAATGTTCCGATGAGGGGAAGGCACATGCAGACAAACCGCCATATGTCGACAGGAAAACCCACTCGCACACACTGTTGTGGAACTCTCTCGATGATGTAATTGTATACAATATTGCTGCTCCATATTTGTTCGTCTGCCACCTCTTTGATGATGTTGGCCACTTTTGTGTCAGTCTATGTACCTACACACACACACACACACACACACACACCGCTGTGAGCAAACAGTTTGCGGCGTCTCTGCCAACCAAGTTAGAGCGTGAGCGCTTGCCAAGTCTCCACTCCCCCGGGCCTCCCCTCTTCCAGTCTCCTTCTCCCACCTTCTGTTTGTCTCCTCTCCCCCTCCCTTCCCCCTCAGGATCTTCTTCTACAGGGGAGATGGATGGACCCCAACCCCCTCATTGATCCTCTCCTCCTTCTCACCCATTTTTGGCTCCCCCGTTCATCTCCCTCCTTCGGTTCGCTCATGCTCCCTTTCTGATACTTCCCTTCCCCCCCATCCACCTCTAGAACATGAAATCCTGTTAGCTAAAAGCGTGCATGTTTTGTGCATTTCCAACACATTTTTTTATTTTGTGTTTGTGTGTGTGTGTGTGTGTTTGTGTGTGCGTTACACTATGGACATTACATCAAAGTAATCAAGTTTAAAGCAGGTCTTCTCTAAACGGCACCCTGAGAGAGAGAGAACCCCAATTATCGGTATCTCATGCCAGGCAGGTTCTCTTGTGGTTCGATTCGGCGGGGGGGGGTTCGCCAAAGGGCCCCTTGCACCATGAAGCCGCAGGGCCATTCAAGGCCGTTCAATTAATGAGCTCACGGAGTTCTTAGCTCTTGGATTATGGAACTCACCTGTCACTGTCGCACCACATTTGAAAAGTGCCTGTTGGGTTGTTATTGGAGATGGCGGGCGGGCAATACGTATGGAGGTTAGTCACAAATCAGCAGACTTTGGATTCATCTAAAGTCTGATAGCAGATGAGCTGAAATCTGGGCCGTTTCCATTTTTTTCCGCTTCATATTTGTTTAAATCATGTTGCTGGAGGTGATCTGTAAGCTTTTAATTGGCTAACGGTGAACACAAACTCGGCAACCTCTAGCAAACTGTAAAAAAAGTGTCTGTAAAGGTTTCAAATCCACACTGTGTAGACTGGCTACTTTATATATTAAAAGTCCCCTCCTGAAAGCTTCATCCACTCACGCAAATTAGTTTCTCTTTGGATAAGTTTCTCTTTATATAAATGTTTCCGTAACTATACAGGAATCAAGGTGCAACACCCTACAGCTGTTCTGCTATAACATTGTAGGACTGCTAGATACGAGATCAATGCTTACATTCCAAAGGTATTTGCAATACGTTAGTGATTTTCCTTTTACAATTTTCCCGCTGTTTATGAGGTAAATGAATGTTTGTTTGTATAGGTGTTCATTGTTCAATCAACGTTTAAATCCGATGTTGTTGATACCAACTCAGCAATGCATTGATTGGTTTGGCATTTCGGGGTTACGTTGTTTTGTTTTTGTTTTTTTATGATCAATGCATTTTGGTGGCCCTGTCCAACGTTGGCTTATGGATGCACATTTCAATGTACATTTGACTTAATTATTCAACATTTTACGACACAGTGGTGGCCGGGCGGTTGTATTACAATAATGGAGGACTTCTAGGCTTGGCTGGACCACAGGCGACGGAGGCTTTTTAATCAGGCTACTCTGCGGAATTGCTTCAGGACTTCACATGTGATTTGCACAACGGCTGCTTTAAAGGCTCGCTTCTTTTTTTTATCCTGCCTCGCGGTGCTCTCTCAGCAGGTGAACTTCTGCCTACGAGTTGTAAAAAAAAAACGGGACACCTTGGGTTCCATCAAAGCAAGTGTGTGCAAATCCCATGTCACACTTAGCCGGAAGAAGCAGACCTCATGTATTTCACAGAGAATTCCCCCCCGTGTAACGACTGTATACATTTGAAAAATAACACCGAAATGTTCCCCGACACTTCTTGAGACCCAAACGGAACTGATAAAAGTGACGTTGGAATTAACTTAATCTTTAAAGATATCGCCACACCGGATTTCCCCTCTGCGGCCGATCTCAATGCAGTGAGTCAATGCATGCTTTTACCCCGGTACTTTTGAGAAAATAGCTGTTGTCAACAGCTTCTAACACTGTCGATGCTAAAGACCCGGAGACCAATAACGTAGGGGGAGATTCACACACCGCAAAGAGTGGTCTGCTATTGATTTGTTTTGTCTGTAAAGATGACTGCTGACCCTACCACACACACAGGCTCATACACACACACAGGCGCATACACACCCACACATGTAAAATATGCTGCAGCCGCAGAATTATATCTGCCTCCATTTAAAGAAAGAAAAGACGGATTAAAATAAAAGGCTTAGTCATCTAAGCAGCTTGAGTAGTATGGATTTAAACTGGATTTCACCAGTTTTGCCTGTTCAGAAAGGTACATTACACTAGGCCTCCCTTACTTCCAGCACATGGCATGGCTTGCACGTGTTGGCACACATAAAAAAGCATTCTAGCACTTCTCCTACAGTACCCACAGAACCCACACTGTTGTTCTACCTGACGCTACGCTAACCTTTATCACTTTTGAAATACATTGCCTTTCGTCTCTTCTCGTCTTTTCACCAACCATGCCAACCGTTCCAGCGTGTCATCCTCCTGTGTCGTCTTGTTCGGCTGTCAGTGGTACCCTCTGTCTCCTCCGACGGTTTCATCTGCGGCCGTCCTGCGACGTCTTGAATCTGGGCGCCTTTGATGGTGCAGCGCTCTCTCCCTATCCCACTTTGATTTATTTGTTTGATGTGTCTTTTTTTTTCTTCTGCCGCCTACTTTGTCTCTTCTCCCTGCCCTTTCTTTGATGTCGCCTGCAACGCTGGGGATTATTTTACATCACCGACACCACCTGCACCCACGCACGCGACCGCACGCACGCCGCGATGCACTTCTTAAGTATCTAGACCCAAGATTATACTTGCCATTAGCAATGATACACTCGTCTACATTTTCTGTTTTAATTTGCTTTTGTCGTCGTTCTTTCTAGTTTGCGACGTGAATCATGTTGACTCTAGACCTTTTTATTTATTCAAGTCTTTGCTGGCTTCCATAACAGCCCTGAAAAGGAATGTTCTTAATGAGTTGGCTTATTTCCATACTGCTAGTGCACAGAGGGACAAACATTGTTGTATTTGCTGTGGTAGAGCTAGGAGTCTAGTGCTAAATAGTGTGGGTGCATACATTTACATTATATATATATATATGATAACATTTAGTTTAGTATATGCCACACAAACCTTTGCTAATAACCTGGGAATTGTGTTCCCTACCATCAAACATAGCCTGAATGAATTCATAGATTCAAGGTCAAATAAGATGGAACTGCACTAATCCCGAAGGAAATTCAACAAATACAAAGAAAGGGGTGTGATAAGCATCTCATTGGCTTCATAATAGGCCTCATGTACCTGATCAAACTGTGTTGCTTTGCTTCACATCACTGACACTCTACGGACCCTGCACTGGTCCCATCAGCCATACCCCCCACCGGCTGTTAGAAATGGTTGTTGATGGAGCACACCAGTCCTTTTATTAAGCTGTTTGTTTCTCCAACTCCTTTTTTTTTTGTTCTGTGTCTGTGTCTCTTTCTGTCTGTTTCTGTCTGTATGTATTTCTCCCTCTCTCTCTCACACTGTCTCTGGATTGATGGATATTACGTTGTTGGGCTGTTTTTAAATTCCTCTGACTTGAGTCTCAAAGGGAAGACGAACGATGGGATGTCCTCTAAGCGACTACTCATCAGATTCAGTTAATTTGTTTATAATTATTTTAAGCACACGACAATGCTGATGCGGCTGTGTGTGTGTGTGTGTGTGTGTGTGTGTGTGTGTGTGTGTGTCTCCTATGCCCTCCCCCCCTACCCCCACCCCCTAGCCACCATGACCCCTCACCCCGTCAGATCTGTGGCCCCGTCAGCACTGTGGGGTCTTTCCCTTCAGCTGACATGAGTAGAGGCAGGCTGGGGGTGAGAGGGGCAGGGGAGAAGGAGAAGGAGGGGGGTGCGCTTAGGGTGAACAGCGCCCTGGTCCTGACTCATGTTGACTCACAAGGAAGCATGCTCCCAGGCCTGCTCAGAATAGACCCTGTCTGCCACACACACACACACACACACACACACACACACACACACACACACACACACACACACACACACACACACACACACACACACACACACACACACACACTGCATGGACTCGGGGACATGGGGAATGGGTTGAAGGACCACTGGTTTTGGGCTGGTGTGCTGCGAACGCTGTCGTTCGAATGCACATTTTCTATTCAAATGCTGTTCGTTCAGAAGTCGTCACATAGACTTTCGGCCGTCTCTGGCGTACCGTGTTTCGGGTGACGTGCCGCTCTATAGGTATTCCTGACGATGTAGCGGAAGAAAAGTAGGCTAGGTTTCTTTTTCCTGAACATCTACTGCTTATTTTAGATCCTGAATGTGCTTAATTGCCTTCTCAATGTAAAAAAAAAAAAAAAAAAAAGGACAAGGAAGAGTAGAAAAAAAGGCCTGTGTGCAATTGCTGTTGGTGGCCGACTTTGACCCGTATCATCAAAGTCAATGGATGGAGTGCACCGACGTCTCTTCCTCTTATTCCTCCCGCCACTCGTCTCCCCCGTCCTCCCCATCCTCTCCTCTCCCTCCCCTCCCTGAAGTACCCCCAGCGGTCCAGTCCATTACTGGTATCAGCACAGCCTGTCTACTGTATTCTCTGTCGTAGCCGTGGTAACGCGGCCGCCACCGTCCAACCCCCTCTCCCATCACGCTGACACCTCCTGTGGTGCAGCCACGGCTGTCCACCAATCACGGAGGAGAAGAGCTGAGCTGGCTACATATATCCCCCGTTCCATCCCTAGCTGGCACTATTGCATCATGTTCGCTCCCCACATCCACCGCCTCTCTCTAGCTTTTCCTCGCTCGTTTTCTCACTCCTCTTTCTCTCTAGAATGTTGTTTTATTTAGTTTGTTCAGACCATTTTTGTATTCTTTGTTTTTGTTTTTTGTCCTTTTTTGTATAATTGTGTTATTGTTTTTCATTTGCACATTTGGTTTCTCTGCCTTACTCTAACTCTGCTTTTCTCTCACGCTTTTATCTCTCCTCCTTCCTTCATAGACACAGTTCCCTTTTGTTCACACACAAGTAGCCTGTGCTTCTCCGTCTTTTTTGCCTCCTAAACACTTTTTTTCACTCCCTCCGCGTGTATATTGGCGCCTTCTTACCTTTCAACTTTGCATTTCCCCTCCCCCATCTTCCTCTCCCCCTCTTTACTTCTTCCTCCCACCTGAGTTATTATATCCCTCCTCTTTCTCCTCCCTGGCTTCAGCTAGCCGAGGCTCGCTGGGTCTCTGTTGCACTGCACTCTCTTATTGAATGGCATCATGATTGCTAATGAAGTATGCGGAAAGTGGGGGGAGGGGGGGAAAGAGAAGGAGCCAACGGAAGGGGAAGGCGGGGAAGAGATGTTTCCCATGAACTCCCTTTTGTCTCTCTGAGACTTTTGACTTCTTTGTGTCGTCTCACATGTTCCGCCTGGCAGCAGCCTCTCCGACCAACTCACCCCAACCTGGCCCCTTCGCCCCCCCCCCCCCCCCCCCCCCCCCCCTCCATCCACCCCTCACCCCGGGTCTGATTGACCCCCACAGCCCTGTCTAATCATCGATTAGCATGCCAGAGGCATCCGCAACTGCGCGTCCCCCTAAATCAAGGGGGGGGGGGTGGCGGCGATGATGCTTTGGAGCAGCACAGTGCAGCAGAGAGACTAGCCCTCTGGTGCTGCAAGGGGGCTCGCCGCCAAGTCCAGTGCAGCATGGCTGAGATGAAATGCCATCACACAGCAGCATGTACGTGCTCCACGAGAAGAAAACGGGGCCTTTTGGTTGTTGTTCACGCTAAGCATTTGCATACAGAGCAACAATGAACACACGCACACACACATTCAACCTCTATTTGTTTTCATTTGTGCGTTAAGACACCCCAACCTGCTACTCTGACAAATGGAGAAACTTTTTTTTACAGCCACTGTGTATTCAAAACAACTACGCATTGACAATATGGTGGAGAGCGAATGCCTGCATGTCTGGGTCAGCACCAGAGAAAATGGGCTAGTTGAGTTGTTTATTTCATGCATGAATCGGATGTTTATTCTCTCTGCCTTGAAGGAACAAGTATCAAGCTGTAATGTTTAAATGCACCCTGCTGATGTAAGCCCACTTTTTACTTTTCGTTTGATCCACCCTGATCAGAAAATGTTGCTGATGCTAGTCTACAAGCTGACGCTGGCTCATGACACACACACACACACACACACACACACACACTTTCCACACCTCAATCAAATTCTGCTTGCCTTAACCTGTTACAGTACCCTGGGAGGGAGGGTGAAAGAGAGATTATGAAACGATAAATAAACGCTCACATGTCCAGGGTCTGGACATGAGTCATCGAGAGGGATAGAGTGGGATGCACGCATGATTTGGTCCTGGCCGATTTGAGCCTAAGTGTCCAGCGCTGATGGTCCTGGGTGCACTGCAGTGGGTTATATTTATCCCAATAGGATGACAGCAGCTGGGGCGCAGGGTACAACTCCAGCCTTCTAGGATCCTCACAAGGAACCGTGACGCAGTACTCTCTGCTCTTAGCATACAGCTACACCCTATCCGTTGACTTTGTGAGTGAGGGTGGTTGGGTGGGACGGGACACTGCCCTGCTTGTTGCACCCAGCAGTTGATCCCTATGATCTGTGTTCACCCTGATGCATTTCTGTTATTTAGGGGGAGGGGGGGGGGGGGGGGGCAAACATTTTGCCTTCCTTTTTCTTATTGCTTTTATCCTATTCTATATGATTAATTGTCTGCACATGTTTTCTACACCCTATACTGTGTAAGAAACACATTTTGGTGCTACTTTCCCCCCTCTCCCCTAACATCCTTCTACGCAGCAAAACACAGATGCTCGACTTAAGAGGGTGACTAAAAATACAGACATGCACCAAAACACTGGCCCACTTTAAAGTTTGACCTCAGAATGCTTCACAGTAAATGTGCACAAGCATTAAAAATGTGATGAAAACACTGCACATTTTTCTGTAAATGATGCCATTCCCGTTAACAATTTACTAGGAATCTCTGCAATTGTACTTCTTCTCTCCTAACCCCTATCTCACCTCCCCACACTACTTATTGGTTGACAGCATACTTTGAAATGAATAGAACCATACTCTTTTACTTGCATAGCTCTATTCAGCAGGTTAGAAACATCGAAACCCTTTTTACCAAAACAAAAATCATTTGTGACATGCTGACCCCTGACACCCTAAGCAGCCATCCATCGGCAGTCCCTAGCTTCCTTCTGTCCCCTTTCTCCATCACAAAGGCATAAAAAGGCCCCAGCTGAAAGAATACGACCCTGTTGTTTGCTGAGATGGCCCTGGCAGGCATCCTCGCACCGCAACCCTCCCCACGGTGCCAGCTGGGCATCACGGGGGGACATAAACCCACCCCACACCTTCAACAGCTGGTGCCTCCTTCCTCCACATATCAATGCAACCTTTACGACCCGATTCTCTGCGCTGACCCAACAAAAGCTTCCCGTCACCATTGTCCCGCTTAACCTTGATCTTTCGCACCCGTCACCGCCTGCCTGCCTGCCTGCCACCGTGTCACTTCATTCTTTTTTTAGTTATCTGCTCTTCCACTCTCATCCTAGTTTTTCTTTGTTTTTTGCCTTCCATTTCACCTCACCCCACCTGTGCTCTTTTCCCTCCTTGCATGCTAATGAGCCAGTGTGCCAACAGCACCATCCCTAGGGTCATTACGTGGCGCTGAAGACGGATGTAAGGGGACCTGCTTACGCCAAGACCAAGCGAAAAGAAGCGAGGTGGGGGGGGGGAACTGCGGCAGCCTTGCCTTTCTGTGTGTCGTGTAATCCTGTGTGTGTGTTGTGTGATATCCTTCTCTGTTAGGCAGAGCAATGTGCAGCTATATTATGATTGAGGGTGGGGATAATGTTGAAGATGAAGAATGCACAGTTAACAGCAAGACCCGTAACCATTTGTCATCATATAGAGTCCCCATGCTGAGTGATGAGGGCACAACAGCTGCTAATACAATGAGCGGAGAAATGAGAATCCCCGTTTTATCCTGAAAATCCTCACCTATCCAAATGATAAGACGGTCAATTAACAATGCCACTTGAGTAATTAAAAAAAGAGCAATATATCACACCAGAAGCTACCGTTGATCCACAAACATAATGCAATCCACATCTCAATTAGGTGAAATTAGAGAACATATTTTTTTCTATGAAGCAAGCCCGTTCTGCAAATTTCTCACTTCACACATTTCTCAGAACTCTTTGATATTTGCACAATCCACACTTCTGTTGCACTATGTCAACGGCTTAATGTCATTGGTGAATGAATCCTAGTAGAACACATACACAAGGTTTGTTATGCGTTTATAAATTAGCGCTAGGCACTTCTGCACCATGATTCATTCTGCCTGAGTCACTTGGCACACTCAGGGTTAAAGCATCGCTGCAGCGTCTTACTGCAGTGTCTAAAGCATTCGGCTGATCGCTACAGTGTAGGAGAAAGAGAACCAGGGGAGGAAAAAAACGTCTCTCTCTGATGCCTCTCTTGTTTGTTCTTTTCTTCCAAAAATCCATTTTATTGCATGTATAACATTTTGGCACAGTACAAATTCATGGTGCTTTTACAAGGTAAACCTGTAAAGATCAACACTGACCTTTTTTCTGTATTTCTTAAAGAAAGTCATCTCGGTATAAATGTTTTTTTTGTTTCATTTTTCTTTTTACTGCATTCTCCGTAGCATTGTTTAAAAATCACACAGAATGCCCCCTTATTTTTTTTTACAAGACTACCCTCATTTGTGTCAAAGTCAAGACAGCATCTTAAACAACTCGTCTCTTTAAATAGAAGTTACAAGTTAGAAAATAGTTTCAATTTATTTCTTTAATATAATATGCTTTTCTATCACCAGCCCATGGTAGGTTCAACGTTTCCATATATATATATATATTTATTTATATATATATATATATATATATATATATAATTTATTTATAAGCATGTACAACAATAAATCGTCAGTCTTTTTATAATTTTGCACTCTGTACAAAAACTTTATGTCCTTTTTCTGTTGTGCATTCTATTGCATGGGTCTATGAGATAAGTGGGGGCAGAATACGGGGGTTAATGGGAAGAGAAAAGAGTGGGCGGGGGGGGGGGTAGTTAGTTGTCACTGGCATTTGTTGGTGGCTTGTTAAATCTGAGTCTCCTGTACTTTCTCCTTGTTGTGAGTTTTTACGGCAAACGGCTCAGCCATAGCTGTGACGGTACTTGGTAAGGTTCGAGGGAGAGAGTTCCCCACATTGTTTTCTGTCCATTTCGCTCCATGGCCCGTTGGTTTGTAGGTGTTGTATTTTGGCTTCATGGTGCCATGTTCCCCATTGTTTGGACTGTAGTCCATTTTGTGGGGACTGTAATCCATTCTGGGTCTCTGTGTATGGGGGCTGAAATCAGACTTGAAAGCACTGTAATCCATTTTGTGTGGGCTGAAGTCACTCTGGACGCCACTGTAGTCCGCTGTCCTATGGGGAGTATATGGATCCTTGTAGCTGCTGACGTCCTGCTTAGATCTCTGGTTATTGTAGTCCATTTTGGGTTTCGGCTGAGTACTGTAGTCTGGTTTGTAAGGACTGTAATCAGGCTTGGGTCTGGGGTGAGTGCTGTAGTCTGGCTTGAATGGACTGTAGTCACCTTTCTGTTTTGTATGTGTATTGTAGTCAGATTTTAATGGACTGTAGTCATGTTTTGGTTTTGGTTGGGTGCTATAATCTCTTTTGAAAGGACTAAAGTCAGGTTTCTGTCTTGGATGAGTACTGTAATCTGGTTTAAACGGACTGTAGTCTGTTTTAGCTTTCGGATGATTACCAAAGTCTGTATCAAATGGGCTATACTCCACTTTAGGCTTGTGAGTGCTGTAGTCTGGTCTAAATGGGCTGTAGTCAGCCTTCTGTCGATGAAGGCTGAAATCTGGGGTCGATTTCTGAGTACTGTAATCCATAGTGGGTTTATACGTAGTATACTCAGCTTTAGGCTTATGGAGTGTGAAATCAGGTTGGGGTTTATACTCTGCCTTGGGTTTATGGAAGCCATAGTCAGTCTTGTGGCTCATAAAGTTCAGTTTGTGTATGCTGTTGTGGTCCCGGATCTCGGGCAGTGCCAGGGCTGCCTCTTGAGCTGCAGAGGCTGGGGGTGGCAGGTCCTCATCATCTACCTGGATAATCTCTACGGTGCGGGCTGCTGCTACCGTGCTTCTCTGCTGGTGGCGCTTTCGTAGTTTGTAAAAGGCGATGAGCATGACGGCAGCCAGGAGTGTCACTGCCACAAAGCAGCCAATTATGATTTTGGTAGTCTTCATCACTTCGTCTAGGCTAGGAGCGCTCTTGCCTGGCTTGCCAGTTACACCTTTGGGTCCTGGCACCAATGATGGCTTGGCTACAGCTGGTGGGTTGTCGGTGCTCTGTAGTAGTACAGTAGGCGTGGAGATGAAGACTGGACGAAAGACGGAAGGGGAGGCAGTTGTGGTTGTAGTCCCTTGGCTGCCTCCTCCGGCATATCCAGCACCTGCAGCAACAGCAGTTGTGGTGGTTTTAGTTTTGGGCAACTCAGTGGTTGGTCCCATGACCTCAACAGTCACTGTGGTGAAGTAACTTAAATTGGATGTGTTGAGCTCTGCTGCGCTCACGTTGAGATAGGCCGAAGCATTGGAGTTCCCAGCGGCATTGGATACCATGCAGGTGTAGGTGCCTGTGTCTGCTGCAAGGACATTGGAGAAATTAAGGGTCCCATCATTGAGGACTGATATTCTCAGGTGACTGGTGGCATGTGTCAGGACAGTTCCATTGGGCAGTAGCCAGCGCACCGAAGACATTGGCGCGGTGCGACACCGAACCTCTGCCACCCGCTCAGCAGAGATGTTCAAATCCCTCGGAGCGTCCCCAATGAAAGGGGCAGAACATTGGAGCCCGGATGCATCCTCCTTGTCTACTTCCACTAGTTGCCGCCCTTTCATGCTAGCAGGTGAGTGGCAGCGGCCACAGCAGGTCGAGTTAGTGGGGATATATTCCCTAAGCCAGCGGGCCAACCACACGGATTCACAGCCACAGTTCCAGGGATTGTGGTGGAGATGCAGCTCCACCAGATATCTTAGTGGGGAGAAAAGATCATGTGGCAAAGCACTGAGATTATTATGGGCTAGATTGAGTTCCACTAAGGAGGACAAATCATCAAAGGCGTTGCGCTCAATATCGGTGATCTTTGAGTTCATTACCCACAGCTTTTTCAGCGAACGCAGGCCTCTGAAAGAGCCAGGCTTTATCTCTGGGAACAGATTCTCTGAGATCTCCAGTTCTTCCAGTCCTTTCAGGGGGCTCAAGTTGGGCATGTCACCCCTTATGTTGCACATTCCAAGGTTGAGGTACTTAAGGTTCTGTAGGCCTTCAAAGGCACCTTCCGAGATGTACTCCAGCTTCCTCAGCTCTCCTAGGTCCAGCCGCATAAGGGATGGCACCCGGTTGAAGGCATAGGAAGGAATGCTCTCAATGGGGTTGTTCCTAAGCCAAAGTTCCCTCAGTTTGGAAAGATACTCAAAGGCCCCACTGGGCACCACCGTCAAGCGGTTGTCAAACAACTCGAGTGTGTTGAGGCTGGTGAGTCCGTTGAACGCGCCCACCTCAATCTGCCGTATGGCATTGCGCCCCAGCTGGAGCACCTCAAGGTGGTGCAGGTGACGGAAAGAGTCCGCCTGCACCGCCTCGATGGCGTTTTCCATTAGATTGAGGTGGCGCGTGTTGGCAGGGATGCCCGGGGGCACGCGGGTAAGTCCTCGGCGGGTGCATACCACCTTCCCCTGCTGGCTACTGCATGAACACTGTGGTGGGCAGCCCTGGGGAGCCGGAGCGGCCGCCGCCCCCACTAAGCCCAGCGAGGAGCTGCTCCATGCTCGCGCCATCAGGAAGACTACACAGAGCAGGGCGGCTTTCCTGGCTCGACGCACAGCTACCCGCCCCAGAAGACTCATGATGTGGCACGTTCATAATTCAGCATCATCCGGGGGGGGGAGGGGGGTGGAGGGGTGGAGGACGGGTATAGGGGGTTGGATGTTTTTTTGTTTAAGGACTTTATGGGTGTGGAAAATGGGAGTTTGATTGGCCTTGGCTTGGCTTGGAGGAACCAGGTCCAAGTGGGGTTATGGGGTTGGAGAGGAGAATTGGGGACCTGTGGTTTCGATGCTTGCTATCAGCAGAGTTGCCCAATCTTGGATAAAGCAACACTTATTTTTTCTGTGGACTTCACTCAGTGGAAGGGAGGGGCAGGAGGGCTTCCTTCACTTAAAACGTGTTTAGGAGAAAGACATATAAATCAACCAAATACCATATTACAAGACTGAACGGAGGGCAGGGTGTTACAAATGAATGCAAATAGGGTTTGAAACACTAGACACCTACCTCAAGTAAAAATAACACGTCCTTGAATTGAGATATATAGCTTCACTCCTTTTTGCAACCACAGACCAAGCAGTGATGTTCACATCAGCGGCGCATACATCCCCAAGACCATTAAAGAAAGCGTTTTAACGTCTGCTCTGTCAATCACAAATCAATACCAGACCAAGAAGAACCGTTTTTGTAAATCCAAACATCCAAATAGAAAGGGTTTAAAAGGCGTTTTTGTGAATGTTTTTTCTCGTCTCTTTTTTTTTTTTTTTTTCGCTGATCCTCGTTAGTACGAAGAGAGGAGGGAAAAACAACAACCCGCTTAAAGATTGGAATCCACTCAGGCTCCCGATGCAGCAGCGGTCCCCTGCTCACTCGCAGCGATCGGCTCCGCAGCGATCTCTTGTCCTTGGAATCCGAGGGTCGATTCCCTGCTGGCTAGACTCCGTCCCCAAGTCTCCATAGCCCAGGCAGCCATGCAAATGAATGCATATCCTTACACACACACACACACGCACGCACGCACGCACGCACGCACGCGCGCGGGCGCACACACACACTCACACAGTCTCTCGCAACCCACAAAAGAGATTCTTCTCCTCGGCTGAGAAAAAAAAGACACCAAAAGCAGAATTCAGGAGATGGCCGCCTTTAGTGTGTGGGTTTGGAGAGGTTGAAGAAAAAAAATAGAAATTCCACAGCCCTTTCAAGTTCTTAGTCTTTTGTTTCTGGTCGTAAAGAAGGGGGTCGGTAGGTCGAACCAAGAGCAGGAAAAAAGGAAGGACAAAAAAAACAGACCCCCGCTTTCTTTTCGTCCATCCACTTTTTGATAGTCAATCAGTCGGTTGGTCAGTCTGGAATCCTTTTCTCCGCCGCTCGCTCTCACTCTCTCTCTCTCGCTGTCGCTCTATCACTCTAGCTCTGTCTCTCTATCTCTCTCCCTCTCTTATCTTTGCCTCGTAGCACTTGGTTTGGTTTTTTTTTGGGGGGGGGGGGGGGGGGGGGGGGGAAGCTAAGCTACACACGCCGTCGTCAGTAGCTTCTCCGTATCTCTCGGTCTCGCTCTTTTCCGTAGCTCCCGCGTTCAAACCCCAACAAATCCGGCAGAGGATCCCGCGCGCTCATACACCGTGCCTGCCTCAATACACACACAGCAGCAGCGGAGGCAGAAGCAACATCACCACCAGCGAGCGGTGTCCGGCAGAAAGAAAGGAGAAGCGTTAGCGGTAGCGCGCACGTCAGCAGCTGCCTCCCGCGCACTTCCCGATAATCCGTCAATTTCTTCAGAGGATGGAGGGGCGGGGAGGTGGAGGGGTCGGTCGATTGGTTGGTTGGAAGGGGGGGGGGGGGCGCTCAGTAGAGAGACGGCGTGCCTGGGAGGGAGTCAGAGGAGCTGTTGTAGTAGGGTTGAGCTCTGAGGAGGTGTGTGTGTGTGTGTATGTGTTGGGGGGGGGGGGGGGGTTGTTAGACGGAGGTGGAGAGGGTGGGAGCGTATCCTTTTTTCTTCTTTTTTTCTGAGAGGCTCAGCAGCAATCGCGGTCTTTGGTAAAATTACCTCTCGCTCTCTTTCTTCTTCCCCTACTTCCGTTCCTCCCTTTTGGGTCCTTTTCTTTTGACAGTTTCTCACAATTCTTTTCTCAATTCTTTCTTTTCCCTGGCTGTTCTCCTCTCGGCGTGCCGGCTCGTTTGTAGATTTTCTCCGTTGCCGCCGATGCGCTCCTCGGAGAACCACTGCTGAGAGAGAGAGAGAGAGAGAGAGAGAGAGAGAGAGAGAGAGAGAGAGAGAGAGAGAGAGAGAGAGAGAGAGAGAGAGAGAGAGAGAGAGAGAGAGAGAGAGAGAGAGAGAGAGAGAGAGAGAGAGAGAGAGAGAGAGAGAGAGAGAGAGAGAGAGAGAGAGAGAGAGAGAGAGAGAGAGAGAGAGAGAGAGAGACTCACAGGCGTGACGTGAACAGCAGCGTCGACGCGGAAAGGATCCGCTGTAGCATCAAGAGAGGGAGAGAGCCTGCCCTGTGGCTTGAATGTCTCTCTCTCTCTTGCTCACGCGCTCGCTCTCTGGCTTGCGCGCTCTCTCGCTCGCTCACTTTGTCTCGCGCGCTTGTGCTCTCTCTATCTCTCTCTCTCTCCCTCCCTTTCTCTCTGTGAGTCTGCAGTGTCCTGAGGTAGTTGTGTGAGCTCAAGCCACTCAAACCCTTTTAGATCTCTTGCCCTCTACCAAAAAAAATACATTTCTCCCTCACTGTCCTCCTTCTCTCTTTCTCTACCTCTCCTTCTCTCTTTCTCTACCTCTCCTTCTCTCTTTCTCTACCTCTCCTTCTCTCTATCACTACATCTACCTCTTGTTCCGCGGCTGCCCAGGCAAATGGGTAAGAAGGACAGCGGGGTCCCCACGGCAACGGGCGGTTTTAACCCCCTCATTCCTGGTGATAATCTGGTCATCCCTGTGATTCCGGTGTTCACTCTCACGCTCTCTCTCCGGCTCGCTTGCTCTCCCTGCCTCTCTTTCTTTTTCTTTCTGGATCTCTTTTTCTTTCTTTCTCTCTCTCTTGCTCTTTCTTTAGCTCTCTCTGTCTCTCTCACTTACTCTCTCTCTGTTTCCCCCCTCCCCTCGGCGGGAGAAGGAATCATGAATGTACTGCTGACGCGATGTACATGGGTCGGAATCAGGATTGCTCCGATTTTCTCATTGAACCCTAGGTCATTAGCAGTCTCGTTAGTATCTATACGAAATCATGTGTTTGACTTTAAGAATTGCGGGAACTATAATGTCTTTCCATCCTCCCTGCAAATGTATCCACACTTACATCCCGGACCCCCCCCCCCAATCCCATCGTGGCAGGTATTCGGCCCCGCTCTAAACGGCCACAAACTGTCGCGCCGAAGCGTGTCACGCTAAGGAAGGCATGGCGAGCAAAACAACGTGCGTTTTACCTCCCCCCCAAGAAGGGCAAGAGGAAACTGTCGCACCCCACCTACCTATCTCTCGCTCTCTCTCCCCCTCCCTCCCCCCTTCTTCCTCTCATGCGTGTCCATTAAACCAGGAAACAGTGGTGGGTGATTTGTGGTCTGTTTGGGTGGCTGCGAAGGTGCGCTGAGGTGTGTAAGGGGTCTTGCACGTGCGCTGCAGGGGGGGTCGGGTGGGGGGGGGGGGGGACGTAGCGGGTACAGCAAGGTAAAGGTCACTGTGGTCGGAGCGAAGCCGGAGCTACGGATATTATTCACAGACGTGCAAATACTCGCAATGCATTCACTTTCTCCCTCACAATACCGGCACCTCACATAGGAATGGGTTATAAACAAGGGGTCACAAACAGCCCTGGTGTTAGTAAGTATACAGGTATTTTATTTCTTCCCCGCATGCCGGAGTGTAGTCTAGTGTCATGATGGTTGGTTTCATTTTTAATAGTTGAGGTGTAACTTTGATGAAAGAAAAAGTGATCAGTAGTTATGAAAGCGATAGGGCAACATGATTTGCGATAACTTCTATTTTATGCTATTAAAATATTCATTAATTAGGTCTAAGTTCACGCCCACACCTGCATTCAAACATTTGTGATTAATAACTACCTTTACGATGGACTTTCAATTATTCAACAGTGTTGAGATCAGTTTATCTTGTTTCATTTTCGATTTGGTATATGTGATAATAGGATAATGACTCGGATCACAGATTGCGATCAAATTCTTGATTTACTACTGTTTAAATTAAGTCCAACATCAGTGTTTTTGGCAGTGAGTGAAAGCTTAGTGTTAACAATATGAATACTAATCCATTGTTCAGTCTCATGTCAGTTTCAAAAGCAAATCATATTGTCATGAAGTCATATCGCACATATGTTCACACGATATACTTTTCGGAAATTGACACACCGTCAGTTGAAATTATTTTTTGGTTTGTTATCTCTCCAAACCCGTTCCCACTCCCTGCAGCTCTTGGAATAGTTATGTTTATATGTTAAAGTCATAGCATCTCTACACACCAGAACGCAAGCAAAACTGTTGGCTGTGGTAAGTGTATGTGTGTCATGTGGTTCCTCTGCGTGTGTGTATCAGTCTGTGTTTGTCCATGTGTGTGTGTGATGGAGCAGCGACCCAGAATGATTTCAGGATGCCTTCCAGCTCATGGGTACATTCCGTTCAATGGAAGTATCTGACCAAAATGGTCCACTGACCCATAAGATGACCCTGCCAGCTAGGACAGGGCTAATCCCTCCCCCACCAACCCCTGCATCCCCCCCCCCCCCAATTCTCTCCCTATTGCCACTGTGTCTCCTCCTTTATGTCCTCTTCCCATCTTTTTTTTCCTGATGAACCGCCGGCATGCCCTTCACCTCTAGGGGATGTCATAGACCCCCAACCCCCCACCCCCCCCCCCCCCCCTGGGTCTCCTGACGTTCATTTCACCCCATCTGTGCGACCTATTACCCCCTAGTGGGTGTTGAACTGGAAGGGCCAGCAACACGTCCTATCTCTGTGGCTTTGCGAAGCCCCGAGACTACAGCAAGGTTGTGTCAAGGTCTGACGTCCCCCTGTCCCCCGGTGATGGAGAGGCGGGGGGGCTGTGTGCGATGACGCCACGGGTGTCAGTCTTTCTGACACTGGCCGATGAGTCCTGACGATCGTCCCCTATCCGTTTGAATGTGTTTTGAAATTGTCTTCAAATTGTAGAATGACGCCAAGGACCTGCCCTTGTCCGCCACTTTGATTGTTTTTGTGTTTGATGCACGTTTGAGGGTGTGGATGTACCAGACCCAGACCCGCGTCCAGTAGCCCTCCAGTGGCCTGCAGTGGTCTCACACCGTCAAGAGGATATCCTCCTGTCTCCTGACAAGGGGAGCGTGTGAAAATAAACAACCTACAGAACTGGTCTGGCTGACAGCTCAGCGAGTTGTCACATGTATGACGTCCGCTCCATGTCACGTCATGCCTAACTACCGCCTCTGTCACCCCCCCCCCCCCCAAGGTCTTCTGTGACCAGCCAGGAGAACACCACTCATGGGTTTAGGGGTACCGTGTGACCTCATTTGTCAGTGCGGGTGGTCTGTCACTAGGGCTAGCATGTTCAACGTGTGCGTGTGGCCATGTGTGTCCATGATCATAGAGAGGGAAATAGAAAGAGAGGCAAAGGGAAGAACCTGACCCCCCGGGGTGAGTAATGGCGAATCTGGGAGTGCGGCCAGTTACATGTAGGTCAGCAGCCTGTGTATGTATGTGTGTGTGTGTGTGTGCCTGCAGCAGTTTCATTTGGGTGAATGGGACAGCAGTATGTTATAGCAGCAATGCTAATCAGATTAGCAGGGATGAACTCTCGAGTGATAAATCTAATGGTAATGTCATTGCATTTGCAATTGACACAGGGATTTATGCAAGTGGTCTCTAGGCCTTTTAATCGCCTCCCAGGAGGAAAAATAACCATATTTTCACTAGGGATAGGGGAAAGAATGGACACGTGACAAATTCATGATTCTTTGCCTCCGCAATACTTGCATCGTCAGGTTGACTCAAAACAACGTTGTTTATTTTCAAGCCAGAAACGTTGACGTAATCTGAGCAGAAAATCAACGTTATGTTGTAATATTTACATGAACGCAATATTTACAGAATTGGCACTCAAAAGCTGTTGTCCCCGTCTATTTTTTTTGTTTTATTTCTAGGAAGACCGTATGACTTCATTCCATTGCGCACAGTAAGTTTGAGTATGGCTGCTTAACTAAATAGAAACAGTCATAATGTTTGCCAACTCACCAGTGACCAGCGTCTTTTTCTTTTGCCAGCCAATCAAACTTTCACATACACACAGATGTGCAGACAGCACCTGCGGCTCACTCCGCGAGGATAACCTTGGAGGTGAAAGATTGGTACAAAGACTTTCCTTCCAATTTGTATTTCAATTTCCAGGAAGTTGTTCCATGAGATTATGGGCGAACACATGGCGCCCCATATACACACACACACACACACACACACACACACACACACACACACACACACACACACACACACACACACACACACACACACACACACACACACACACCTACCTTTATGTGCCAACAAAGGCTTTAACTGCTTGCTGGGGATTGCATTTCATCATTACTCTCATCTCATTCATACACAGCAGAGTCACGCACGCATCCCTCCCAAGCGTATGCCAGGTCTTTAGAGATTACAGCAAATAAGGTGCATTGGTATCTCCTGCTCGCCCTGTCTCAGTGTGACCTGAGCTTCCACACAGATGCACACCAGCCGCCGTTTGATGCACCCACCTCAGGTGACCTGTACTTGTATTGGCCCATCTACTGTTTGACTTCACAAAGGAGGGCACCGCCTGCGTCTGACTTCCATTTCTGATGTGATTTTGAAACAGCGGAGTGATTTGCCAAAGTGAAATTGACACACAAAGGACTGGCTAGTATTGTAGTGTGGTGAGACACTATGTCCATTCCAGCACTAACAGTGGGATGTGTATTTGTTTTTGTTGAGTAGGTGAAGCTTTAGGTTTAAAATGAAAAAATCCCTTGTTTTATGGATAAGAGCATGCTTACCACACATAATGTGGTATTATGGATCAGTTGGTGTTGCCTTGTTGATAGTGGGAAATAACTTCTAGCAGGGCATTACATGATGTCAGTACATGAGCTTAGACATGAACACAGCCACATTTGAAAATAATTGAATCGGAAGCCATCTTTGTAAACTATAACCAGGTAATTTGTTATACTGCAGCGTTCACGCTGCCTCTACATTTTCTGTTACCTTGAGGTCCCATACTTTTTTCTTGGATTTCTTTATCGTGATCCTTTGCACATTTACATCCTGGTCTGGGACCATGTTCCAGGAGTCCAATGATTAAGCAGCCACTTTCTGGTTGATTATTTTTGCAAAGCGATTGGTTGCACCAAGTGAGAGCTACACACTGTAGGTCTAAAACGTAACAGGCCCCATCTTGTTCTTCTCCCCTTTCTCCTCTCTATTGTCCCTTTCTCCCATGTCCTGAGGTGTTTCTGAGGTTGTTTTAGCTGAGTTCGTGGGCATTGTCTCCAGACTAATGGCTTTCATTATGTCGAGTTGTGTCTGCTGCCGCTGCCAGCGCCGGGATTAGCCCGGGCTTCATGTTCCCTGGAAGCCGAAGAAAGACACCCTTAGCATAGCTTAGTGCCCCTAACTAAATCCATGTTGGAGGGGGAGAGAAGGGAAACAAAAAGGAAATGCATGGCGAGAGAAATGCATGCGTAATTGAAACTAAATCTTGTGGCCCAGTATTTAAAGCCAACGCACACGTTGGAGGAACACTCCTTTTGTTGTTCACTTTTGTAATTTTAATGAGTTCTTTTTCTTCTTACACTCAGAAGTGAAACTTGGCACTATATTAGCACTATTCATCAGTAATTGGTATTCAAGTGTAATGATGGGATAGGATTGGTTCGTATTTAAAATAGTATTGCATTTATCTCTCATTAGGCTTTTCTTCTCTCTAGATTGCCTCGAACAGCGTCCTTAACCAATTTCCATGAAGACAAGTCCAAGGGGTACACTACACTTGTACCCCAATCCGTTTATCTTTTATTCCCTTTCTATTCTGACCGTCCTCATTTCTATTCCCATGCGCTCATTGATTTGAACCATTAATATCCATTGATTGCGTTATTATGTGGAAATTGATCCACTCTAATCCATTTAACATGTTTGTCGGGGTTCTTTTCTGTGTGTTGCTCCCATTTCTCAAAATATGCAAATACCCTTGCTCATATCCTGCCACGTCACTGGTCAGCAGATCCCATTAGGATTCACTGAGCGTCCCGGTCTGTGCGTTCATCAGAATGTCCCCTTGCAGACTGCCTGGCCATTGGAAATGGATGTCTCTTTCTCTGAGCAATGCGAGGCTAAAAACACAGTAATTCACCGAGGCCAGGGGAGTTAAATCTCTCTGACTTTTAGTCTCTACAGTCCCCCCCCCCCCCCCCATCTAACACACACACACACACACACACACACACACACACACACACACACACACACACACACACACACACACACACACACACACACACACACACACACACACACACCCCCACACACACACCCCTCCACCCTACAAACCCACCACCATTGCTTCCCATGGGTGTCTTTGGTCAAAACAAAATCCCTGCCCAAGCAGGATGTCTCGGTAAACCATTGTCATTATCATATAGGATTTATACGTCTCCTCAATGCGCCAGACTGCATTTTTACCGTCGCCGCTTAACAAACAAAATGAAATGGAAAACACACCCAACTTTTTAAAGTCCCCGTATATATTCTCTGCAGCAACTATATGCCTGCCCTTGCAATGCCCTCCGTTTCTGCCTTAAACGGTGACTCAATTTACCTCGCTCTGTTGACCATTAGAAAAAAAAGTAATCCCTACATTTCCATCAGCTGTGTGTGCGCACACACGCGCACACACACACGGATTATCCCTACCGAAGTGTGCTACATGTCCAGGGACGGATAGAAAATGAAACACGTTTTCATCCATCTATATGATAAAAAAAAAAATCCCCCCCCCAAGGCTAGCATACATACTATTATCCAGATAGAGTTCAGTGTGTATGTGTCGCTGGTTATGGGTAGTGCACGTGACACCTCATCTTTCCTGACGTGCTTGCCATGGAACTGACTCCCCAGGGATCTGGGCACGACTAAACACTGTAAATAAAACCATGAATGAGAGGCTTAATATTGTCAGTTGTCTATGTAGCTCGTTTGCATCATTATTTGAGAGTACATTTTGTCTTATTTGTCTTGTTTGGGTGTTAAAACACACAAACTGAAAGAAGGTAACTTCTCTCTAGCATCCCCTCTCTCTCTCTGTCTCTTTTTTATCTCCATTTCTCTTTCTCTCTCTGTCTGTCTTTCTCTCTCTTGCTCTCTCTCTCTCTCTCTGGCTGACTGTGCCTGTGTTCACCCCTCTTATGGAGGAACCATTTGAGGAAACCAATCCGAGTGTGTCTAATCCGCTAGCACTCGGCTGGCCGTCAGACCATCAAATGTTCTGGCATAGTGCTACCTGCCCTCCACCACACAATGGAACGGGTGGGTCAGCTGGCCGCCCATGCAGGCAGTGGACAGTGGAGGACGGCGAGGACTACGGGATCCCAGCGAGAGTTGTTAGTGCGTGGGAGGAGCAAAGAGTTTGGGGGGTAGTGGGTGCAACATAGCCTGGCGGGCGCCATTCAGACCAGTCGGTGATGGGAAGCTGAGGAAATTGAGGTGAGGTAGAATAGCGTTACAGCATTATACGTCGCCATACATAAACCCTCTACGCCGGGATCAGACTACACAGCCTTTCTCTCTTTCTCAATGGTCACCATGTCAAATCAGGGGATCATTCCGTCGTCATGCTACACATTTGACCGCACGCAGTCTGTCTTCACGACCTAGTGTCAAGTTTGATCAACCATCAATCGATCCTTAGTGGCAAGTTTGATCAACCGTCAATTGATCATCGTCAGCGTACGTCGTAGGGGCGGTCAGACAATGCGAGAACGGTAAAAAAAAAAGCAAACCTTCACCCATGATACAGTACTGTGACCATGTCACACCACACGGGGTAAGACGGCTTCGAGCGTCGTTTCCGTCATTCAGAATCGCCCACGACGCTAGAAGATTGTATACTCCTGCAGCGTCGTGTTGAACAGGCTGAAATCGTGTGGTCTGATCCCCACATTACCTCGGCATTCACTTCAAACTGGGACAAACTGGGACTCTTCTCAACCTTGCGCAAGCGAGTGGGAAGAGATATCGGGGGCATCCCCCTGTGGTGACCCGTGGGTGGGAAGGAGCAACAGTATCCGGAACCCCGGTTATTATATCAGGTGTTGGTTTGGGAGTAGAGGGGGCTGAACCTCAGTGGGTGGGTGGTGGGGGGGGGGGGGGGGGGGGGGGGGTGTGTTGTAACCGGGGAGGAAAGGCACCGGGCAGCACTTTCTAAATTGAAGTCAATAACGCAGCAGTTCATTCTATCAGCAGCGGCCGGTCCTCCCCCACAGCCAGCCCCCCCCGGTCACTAAGGAGAGCATGGGGGGGGGGGGGGGGGGGGGGCTGATTGAGTTGAGCGTTTCTCTTATTTTGTTCATTTATTTTTATTTTATTCACATTGTCGTTTTCTGTCGTCTGGACTGTTGTTAGAAATCCTGCTAATGCAGGCAGATCTGTACACACACACACACACACACACATCCCTCCAATCCCTTTTCCGCACGTTCGCAGTTCCATACAGCTCTGGGGGATTGGTTGGCCTGCCCTGAGTTGGGAGCAGGAAAAAGCAATGAGCGACTGATGGAGAGGTGTGTATGTGTGTGTGTGTGTGTGTGTGTGTGTGTGCGTGTGCGTGTACGTACGCACATTTGGTGACGGAAACATTAATCGTTTCAGACGTATCCGCAGCCGGTTAGCTTGTTTTTATTGGGGAGCAGAGGCTTTCATCACTTCCTCCCCTATCCTCTCGCGCTTGCTGAAAAAGGAAAAACAATGACTTCCACCTGGTTTATGTTGTTGACGGACGTTGCCTGTAGTCTAGAAATGCATCCCGTCCCTGAGCCTGTGATCAGTCAACAGGTAAATACTCCAAAGGTGACATCCAATCACTGGTGCTGGTCAAATGCAAATCACACAGTTGAGGTGATCAAACCCGGTTTCGCCTCAGTCATTTTCGTTGGATGTCAGGGTCTCAAACTGTCTGCCTGCCTTGACTGACTGTGAATGTTAAACTCCCAGAGCATATGGCCATTGTGTTCTTGCTTGTTTGTGAGCAGGCAAAGAGATCCTGAGAGTAACCTCATTCCCAGTTGTTGTAGTCTCACGACAGAAGGCCTCGAACAGGGGTGCTTCAAATGTGCTTTATTTGCGAGAGAAATCATATCTTGTCGCGGCGAGATGCGACGGCGAGAGGGGCTTACGATAGAGGGATATCCGTTTCCGTTACGTTTCAGATATTGCTTTGTCAAATTCTTCTATTCCTCTCGCTCCGGGGACTGTTAACTGGCGCACACAGCTCATAGGAAGTAAGAGACCGGAAATTATGTTGCAGTGGACGGGGATACCGCTACAAATCATTACCCTCTCTCAGCCCACCCAGAGGGGCAGTGTGCGGTTCGACTGCGATGAAGAGATTCTCGGCAGGAAGGATCGTGTCTGGCGCGCGATCGCATGGTGTACCGCGCGGCCCAAGTGCCGGGGACTATGGCAACACACAGTATAACGCATGGATTTGCTTAAATATTACATGGAACCGAGGGGACTAAATGAAGTGTAAAAGCTCCCTTTCTCCCCCCCCCCCCCCACCACAACCACGACGACTGTCAACCCCGCCCCCCACCCTCTGCTCCGCTCCGCCTGCCGCCATACACTCCAATCCCCTCCACTCCGATCGCGCCCTAGTCACGTGTATTTCACATTGCATTTCGCTCACTCGGCGTTGAGTTTAAGTTAAGCAGAGCGGCCCAGGTCGCTTTAACGTCGAGTCGTTTACGTAGGTACTTTGTGAACACTGCCACTAACTCCATTACCGAGTTCTGTGCTCTTTTTCTTTTCTTCTCACTGTCCACTTGGCTTGTCGTTTCCGTTCTGCGTTACTTGAGTCCCCCTCCCCTCCCATTTTTACTTCTCTGTCCTTCTCTGCCATCTCTCTCGCTCTCTCTCTCTCGCTCTCTCTCTCTCTCTCTGTCTCTCTCTCTCTCTGTCTCTCTCTCTCTCTCTTCCCCCCCCCCCCCCCCCCCCCCCCCCCCCCCCCCCCCCCCCCCCCCCCGTGACATGGTCAGTAGTGAAAGCCCATGGCCTGGGGCCTAGTGTGTTCTCTTTACCCACCCCAGCAAGACACACACACTTTAACACACCACTGTACCAGAAAGAACATAGAGAGGAAAGTGGGAGCGAGAGAGAACAAGAGATCGAGCAATGGGCCCAGTGAGCTGCTGACGACACTATTGTGTGTTTCGGTCTTTCCATCCCAGACCACTTTCTCACTCTTACCTCTATTGTAAAGGCGGTCATTATGTGTAATCTCACACAGCAACCCACAGATGCATGCCTGCCAGTCTAAATGATTAATGAGACATGGTTTAAAGGTTTGATGCCACTGAGGGGAATGGATAAGGCGTCATGGAGATTGAGTGTGTGTAGTGTGTATTCCTCTATAGGCTAAGCTGAACAGATCATAGCACGTTTCTTGGACATTTGAAGGGCAATGGAGATGAGACATCCTTTTTATGATTTTAATCGAGTTCAAGTTTTTTTTATAGGTATGTGTGGGTGTGGGTGCCGTCTGTTAAAATACCCACCTATGTGCACGCCATACGCACCGCTCCGCATCAAGAGAGCACTGGCCTGTCAGGGAGGACTCCACACACAGATAGAAGTGTTGTCATTTCTCCAGACATATATAGATTTTTACTTAATATGCCTGCCATTCACTCTCTCCCATTCTAGTTACTATTATGTCTCCGATATGGGAGGGGAAAAAGTTGTATGTAGTGCCCTGTTTGCCAAAGAAGAATTCGGTAGAAATTCTCAGTTCTTTTCTGTAGTATCTTTCATTTTCATCAACATCAACACACACGGTGCTGAACAGTACATTTTGTTTTGGAGTATATGGAGCTTGTACAATACAGCTAGTTTCACAGCTGACCAGAACCTAATAACTAAACAAGGTTCTCCCCATTTATATCTAATGTATTTCTGCATGTTTGTATGTATGAACAAAACGCACGTTACGAACGTTATTCCCGCCTAGTCCGGAGATTACTTAATTGACTTCAGACATACACCGTCACCATGGTTACCATTTGTGTTCTGCTCATTGCCCATCAAAGCCACAAAGCTCCACATTAGTCCGGTCTTTGTTTTAAAGCGAACACCCAATCTCCTCATTCCATCCATCCAATGGAAGTCAGGGAACAGCATTCCCTGGGTTCAGGCCGGCAGCGTCCTCTGTAGAAAAGCTCCCGCTGGGTTTCCATAGTGAATTCATCCGGCACTAGACTGTTCAGTTGTTTTCCTTATTTGCTCGTAGCTTCGCTGATAAAGCGATAACGATTGTTGCGGCTTGCGTTGCTCTCGAAGCCCAGAGGCATGGTGCCGCAAGTTGAACTCCGGGGGCGTTTTGCGTTGCCGCGGCTCAAAGTGGTCGAACGCACTTCCACTTAATTGGAAGAGTGTTCTCTTCACCCACCGGGCGGTGTGCTGGAAACACTGAGCAGCACCTCGTAGAAACCCAACCAAACGCGGAAGCACACTGGCAACGATTCCCGCCTTCATCTCGTATGATTAAGCTTGCCGTTACACAAATTACACAAATTGTCTACTGGGCGATATGGAAAAATGTGTGATCATGGGGAATTGTATTCAGTATCGATTTATATACCACGATATGCTTATGAGTCCGAAATACCATTTCAAACAGTCTTACTGAGGGTTATACAATGAAGTATGTGGAAATGTTAAGAAGGGTATCAGACTGAAACTAGTTTTCCTTTCTTTCTGACGTCATATTTTTATCCTTTTAATCTTCCCGTCGTAAATAATTCAGACTACAAGTCTGGGTATCAGGATGAGTCAATATCTTCATATCATGATGATACAATACCACGAAGGTGATCAACAATAGCATTTGATAATTGTCCAGCCTTTGTAACTACTATGTACAACATTCACTTCTAACAGCCATGTATTTTGACAAGGGCCATTTTGAAGGGATATAATAACCTGTGCATTTGTACAGAACCCATGTGTGTTTAATTGGCTTACGGCCTTCGTCCCACTTGGGCACGCCTTTAAACCCCTCCCCCGCTAGCCACCCAAGACTCACCCGTTAGATAATGTAGTAACATCACCCTCTTTTCCCCAAGCCGTTATGCAACGCCGGCCGCTGACTCAGCAGCTCCAATGACATCGTTTTAATTAGCGATTCCCGACGCAACTCTGAAGCTAGCCGATCAACCTCACTGGCAGAGTGTAGTGCGCCCCACCCACCCACCCACCCACCCACCCACCAAACACTTAAACCCGACATGTTGTCCTACTGAGTCTCCTATTGAGAGTGAGGGCATTGATTCTGACCTATTAATACAAAATAATTTGCACATTAAAGTACTACTGCTACAATATACGAGCCTAGTGATACTTTTACTTGACTTTTCACATCATTTCTTTTTCTTTTTTCTGCGCTCCTAATTCTCAATCATTACCGGAGTACAGAGGAAATAAATGGAAATGAAGATGGAATGGGAGCACATTTTTAGGCTCTGTTTGCTTAAAAGGATCTCAACCAACTATGTTGTAGCTGAATGAATATAGTCCACAGCATCCTCACAACATTGTTTTGCATTGTGTTTATTTGAAATTTGATGTACCCTATATCCATTGAACTTATTCCTGTGGCTTTCTAATAGGTTGGTGTTTATGTGTGTTAACATGCACAATACCTTCATGGGTTGTTGCTATTATTGTTGCTTTGAAATTATTTACCGTTCCCCTGAAATGAATTATTTTTACACATGCGCTTGCCTCAACCTCCTACACTGCTCTTGGAAAGAGGAAAAACGTGTATAGATGTGATAGTGCAGGGAATACACACGTACACACACACACACACACACACACACACACACACACACACACACACACACACACACACACACACACACACACACACACACACATCTCTCATTTGCATGTCGCCACACTATTTTCACACTGATTAGATTAGCAAGGCACAGGCTCAGTTGTCCTTAGGTGAAAGTATTCCATTGCTTCCCATGAAGATGGAAAACACAGAACCGTATTTGCTCAAGAATCATCTTTCTCAGGAGGCCTTATCTCAAAGCTTGCATTGCGGCGTGTTTGGAAATTATTTGCATTAGTTTACTGACGGATGATTGCAATCTGCACTGTATCGTACGTTGTCTGTTGAAGTGCTGAAAATAATGAAATGTGAAGGCAAGTTTTAATATTTAATGTTTTATCGATGGGGATTCACTTATTTCTGATCAAAGTGTACTTTGTAGCTCAGAGAGCGATCGATCTCCACAGCATTTGGTGAACAATTTTCAGATTGGAATTCGGTTAATTTGGATGATTTTCTTATTTTTCTTCAAATTAAATCAATTTGACTCTGAAATAAAAACGCTTAGCACTTTTAAATGTTCAGCTAAATGACAGGTGTTCCCTCTCAGTCGTGTTGCTTAATTCACAAGATGTAGTGTGGTAGACATCTCAGAATACTGGCAGCCTCAAGCCTCCAGTGTTTCCGTTAGTCTCCGTAGGGTTTATGACAACATAGAGTGCTTCTCCAATAACTCGCCACTGCCACTTTTCCCATACTCCAATTCTGGCTACCGTACAACGGCACTTGCGAAGACCAGCCTTAGCAACCGGACAATTCTTCTCCCCTTGACAACCACTCTGAAATTGACAAAAAGCCGAGTTCAGCCCCCCACCCCCCATCCACTGTCTTCCCTTCCTGGACATTTTCTTTTTGCTCCTCTCATTCGTGACAGTCCGTCATCATCGTCGTGACATCGAGGAGGACAGAAATGGCTTTTTGAGTGACACGGTCTGGCCACGCCATTGGCTGTGCCGAGGTCGTACAAAAGGTGTGAAGAAGGATGGTGATGGCAGGGCTGTTATTGTAAACCGATGTGGCCTGCCGTTATTCAGCTTTGCCATTTTCCCCTCCCCTTTTGCCCTCCTATTTTTTACGTGAAATTTCATAACATTATGTAATGGTACGTTTTAATACATGGCCTGAAAGGCAATAGGTTTCATGCTATATTTGAAAACGTTTTATTTAGAAAAAAATACGTGTTACAATTGAATATGTTACGGTGCTAGAGTAAAAGTCAGTTTACTCTTCTCTATTTTTCTTATAAAATATCTTTCCGCTGTGGACTGGTTGCCGACATATTTATACTGTGCTGTCTGTGTCTCGGTCAGGGGCACTCATTTTGCTGACAAAATAACCTGAACGGTGGACTGGGATTTCGAGATGTCAGTTTGTTTGCGGAGTGCTTCGTGCATGTACGTCATCACACACTGTTAGTCTATTGTATTCAACTTGAACGCATTGAACTGACTCAGGGCGCTGCACAGAGTCAGTGATTGATGCTGTTAAATGTATATCGGAAATGTATTTTAACAACATATCACCGTTATCGCTGCAGATTTTATCGCGATAGATCTTAATA
This sequence comes from Lota lota, assembly GCA_026745465.1. NCBI lineage: Eukaryota > Metazoa > Chordata > Actinopteri > Gadiformes > Lotidae > Lota > Lota lota. Next base: position 1,183,196 of record JACYXH010000207.1, on the reverse strand, counting down.
TTGATTTATCGTCCATCCCTACTTCCTACTTTAATGTTTTCAAAGTAACGCAAACAATACAATATACACATTATAGGCGTATTTGATTGTAGTTTGTCTTGATGCCACATTACCTTTGCATTGTAGAGGTTAACCTTTTAACTGCGTCAAAGCAAATGTGTATGTAAATGAATCTGCGGGGAAGCAACACTGCCATTTTGGGGGTAATGTGCCTTGATGCCCTCTCCAATCGTTTTTTAAACCCTTAAGTGTGCTCAATGTGGCTTGACGGCCCCTCACCAAGCTTCCTCTTCCTCAGACAGCAATTTTCAAGATTTGGGCTCTTACCTCTCATTGCTTTCCAATATCCTAGGGCCCAGACGAGCTAGGTGACTCGACTCTGAGCACGCAGCGTAGCGCTGCCAGAACAAAGCAAAAAATGTTCCTCGGAAATTAAAATGTGATGCCTATTTTAGGGGGCCTCGAGTCTTGTTTTAAAATTGTTTTATTGCTTTGTATCTTTTCCCCTTCATGGTTTCGCATAGCTATCAACGGTTAATTGATGATTAATACACATTTTAGAGTTTTCTAATAGTGCAATAGAAAAACACTTTTTCCTAGTAAGGCTTGTGTTTGAGCCACCAACACCGCTCTACCCTTTAGCAGTACGTGTTGTGTTAGCATCCCCTACTCCAAGGAATTAAATGCAATATTAGCAATATTACAAATGTAGCTCAATATCCATCGACCAGTGTCCCATGTTTCGTCCCATTTAAAAAAAGAGATAGATTGCAGTTATTTTTCCTATTGATTTTAATAAGCCAGCTCTTCAGCGCCCCACAGTTACTCTCTCTCACACATTCCCCGGTGTGCTATTCAAGTAGAAAAAACTAAACATAATCAGATCTCTAATGTAATTCACCAGAATTTTTAAATCATACCTTTAGTTTTTGTAGTTTCGTTTTCGCTCATACAGTTAGTGTATTCACTCGAAAAGCGTAGTTGTTGTACTATGCTTTGATTTCAACATAAATACACAGATGTAATAAAGCGTTGACCCTGCTCTCCTAGACAGCGGGATTCCTCCGAGGCACCAACCAACAAATAAATAGATTAATACATTGATCCATGGTCGGAAAGGGGGGCTAGATTGACTGCAACCAGCCCTAGCCGGTCATTACATGGCCGTGGGTGTTTCGTTACTCTGTCACTGACCTCTACGCCGTGGTGGGCTTTCTCAAATGCCCTTTGGTGGCAAGTTGTATGCTATAGGGGACAGAAAAGGGATTATGAAGGTCATAAAAGCCTATTACACCTGACCAGAGTTGTCATGTTTTGCCCCTGAACCCTGGCGTCTTTTTACCTGGTTTCTTTTGGAAGGAAAATCGAAAAATGTTGACACTTTGTTTGCGGGCGCTGATCAAATTTAATCACATTTGCCTTGTTTTAGATCTCATGCTATTATGGCTTTAAGCATTTAATATCTCCATGAAGCAGTAGCCGTGTGCCACAATGCTATATTTCTCAATAAAGGGCTGTCGGCTTTCAAAGGCAAGTCTGGAGAATTTACATCATTTGTCACCGGGAACGGAAAGATTTGCTTTGACAGTAGTCCACTTTAAATGTCCAGTGCAGTCAGTTGAAACCCCCCTCAGCATGAGGTCTCTTGATAATTGATTGCTTTGGGTGAGGTCTTCCACTGTAGGTCTTTCACCCAGGACAACACATTCCCCTGCCTTGATTGGCTGACTATTAACCTCTTTTTTTCGCTGCCCTCCATTCTATTTCATCTCTGCTGTTGAGGCCCCATTGTACTTTAAGGCTTTCCTAGTATTCCTTTCCTCTTCCGTCTGGTCTTTTCCTCCCCTTTTTAATTTCCATTTCCTCTTAATTTTTAATAACCCTGATGCACCAAACCCCGAGAGTTGGGTTTGATCAGGCAATCGTTTAATAACTATTAATAATTATAACAGCTCCATTTGTGACAATTACAAGAGTGAAAACGCACCTAATGGAATGAGTACAATCCAAAAAGATGTAGAATTTGTGCATTAGTAGAATAACTATCCCCACTAACACGACTGTGATCAGCCTGTTAGCAGCAGGGGGTCGAAGCGCCGCCTGGCTAGATGGTGCTAGGGTCAGCAGCTCCTTAATGCCTCCCACACCAAATCTTGCCGATGCCAATAACGACAGAGCCCAAACTTTGGTATTCTCACTCCACAAACCCCAGAATACCAATGCACAACCAGCCAGTCGGCATCTGGGAAATTTTTAAAGAGATTCCTGTGAGGCAGGAAGAGAACACAGCTTTTGATCTCGACTTTAGAGGCGATTGATATCGCGGGGTAATAAAGGCGACAAGGAACAGCGCTACATCATTTTGTCTCCTGTCTGCATGAGATAGAAGCCTATCTGTCTCTCAATCAGACTTGGAACTTGCCTTTTTCTTTTCAATTTTTATTTTTTATCTTGGTCTCTCTTTGCCATGCAATGTCTTGTGTGTGTGTGTGTGTGTGTGTGTGTATATATATATATATATATATATATAAACATATTTATAAATAATGGTCTGCCATGATGCCGGTATAGGGTTTAGATACATTATCTAAATCTGCAGGATGGAGGAGGGGGGGTAACTCATTAATGGCCAGAAGATGTTTTGGATGGTTGGGGCTCATGCTTGTTTGACTGACTATTAATTGCCCTGACCAGTTTAGATGCTGGCTGAACCCCTACCTCTATGCATACAATCAGAACACAGACACACCGTCACTCGTGGACACAATGGATGAGAGCCCTCTGACAGTGATGCAAGGTACCCCCTGAGCCAGATTGATCACCTAGACTCTAGAGAACACGGACACAGACAGACACCCACACACACAGCTGCTCGCCCACATAGGATTTCACAACCATCGGTTGCAAAGCTTAACATCTCCTGCGAAAAGTCCCCCTGGTCCCCAGGAGCAGCCCTTTCTCATGTGAGGACTCGTCAAAAGGGTCATAATCCCCCATACAAGCACATTGACCCAGTCTGTCTCGTAGTCGTGCAAGTGTAGTATTATTCCTCCAGCATAAGAGCCTAGCAAAGGCCTGCCTAGGGTAAATCTCTGCGATGGTGCCTTCGGCCATTGATGCATGACAGTCTTTGTTGATTCCCAGTTTGAGGATGGTCAGCCTATTGGACGCCGTTATGGGAGGACATGAAAGAAGGAGGGCTTGTAGTAAAATTGAAAAAGCTAGCGGCTTTTAGATGACGATTGTTCCACAAAGCCTGAAAAGGATTATCTCTCAGTATATTTGTGCTATTGTTGTGTGTGTGCGGGTTGAGCACTGACAATGCATTTATTGGGGCCTGATAAATGTTTATTGGAAAGCCTCTAAGCCTCTGATTAATATGCACTCGTTCTGAAGTGAGCGTGGTGGTCATCGATGCCTCGTCACACACCCAGCGGTGTCGCTGTCCGCTGGACTTTTACAGGATCCTTTCGCTTTGTTTGTTGGATTTGTTCCCCCTCTTCACCCGCCTCCGTCTCTCGCCACTAATGTTCTTGTGCAGTCTTTAAAACTCTGCCAGAGGTGGCCTTGTAAGCTTTTATACCTCTTATTCTCCAAAGCCTTTACGCTTGTGAGAGTTATCGCCCATGATTTACAGTGCAGTCTGTTAAAGTGTGTTTGTGTGTGTGTGTGTGTTCGTGCATGTGCGTGTGTGGCTTGTGTGCAATATTTATACTTTTCGCAAAAAGCCACTACATGAGTCCTCCTCCCCCACCCCCACCATACTAGGTTTTGTTTCACAGCCAACATGTGAGGGCGATGATGGCAGCCTTTGTTCCCTAGCCTTATGCTTCTGCTCTGGGCATCATGGGAGGCTTGAGGGATATCCTCCGGCCAGCGCGCTTACTTGCTGCCTCGCCTAGCTCCACCGCCAAGGAGCAGTCAATAACTCTGCATCCCCAGGCAGCGACTCTGCCGCTAGCTAGCAGCAAGAGAGGACATTGTGTGAAATGTCCGCTATTCCTGTCCTCTGCAATTTGCCTCCCTAAACGCTCCTATTTTTATATCTCGGATACCCATGTCAGTTCATGGATGTTCAGATATATGCAATAAAACTGCACATTGAATTTCCTTTCAAAACTCAATAATCTTCCATTTCCCTTTCGAGCCTGGCCACATGTGACATACTGCAGCCTCATATGATCTTCAAATGAAGTGATGGCCTCTAGTGATGGCCAGTAATGCAAACATTCACGGTATGATTGTCTCTACCTTGTCGAGCGGTTCGTTTAGTGCTACAGGTAGAGGCTCTTGCGCTACTGTTGTTCTCTCAGAAGCCTTTTATTTTTTTAATGGCTACAACGGATATTGCCTTGAGAGTGTGTTACATAGCTTGCCACTTGTGTTGTATCGTTAAAAAAATAATTTAGACGAGCATATATATTTTTTTCTTTTATTTCAATTACAGGCCCCATTAACACGCTATTTCTATCCTGACTGATCCATGCTATTAAAGGATCAATAGCTCACCGTTTAATTCATTCATTTATTCTTCTCTGTCCCTCTTTTTAAGGTTATCTATATTTATAGATTCCCCCCTGACCAACTGGTCTTTCCTTTTTCCATTAGGCCCCAGTGACGTTGCGTGACGACAATGGGAGCTGGGTGGTAAACAGGAATGGAGTCTGATATAAAGAGTTGCAAAGCTCTTCATCATCATAAACATACTTGGGTGGGGAAACCATAGTCCACTAGCAAATTCAATTTTTTTGCATGGGGCGTATCGCCAGTGAACGCATTGTGTATTCAGGAACGAATTCTAAAGCTAACAATGTGGCTTTAATAAAACACCCTTATCTCTACCCTCAAATGTGTAGAGATGCTTACGCCACTAGCGGACAACTTGGTTTGTATCTCTACACCTGCACACACCCATTGCTAAACAACATAATCATGGAATGAAACAATTTAAACAGCCCAGCTTGCATACATGTACACAGGCTGAATAAAAATAAATCTGACTTAATTAAATAAAGCTTTGATCCAAAACCATGAAACAGGGCCGGAAGGAAACAAGCAACCCTTGTGAGATCAACACCTGGTCCCAAACTAGGAAAACATTGTAGAGCCTCAACCACTAACAGCCACAATTACCCAAACACTGCACACATCAATATGTTTGAACTTATTGACTAGGCCACATTGTCTATTATGTTAGCTGTATGTTTGTTTTGTCAAATAAATGCTTTTGTGGTATTGTGGCCTTCTTACTAAGAACTGCATCAACCTTACAGTATATTGATTTTCATCGACGTGTTGGAAATGGTCAGTGATGTGGCATTCTCGCAAAGGGAACACAGTGTGCACTTAGTAGCAGATCTATAAGGCGATGTATGTGGCAATATTGAGATTATCGACTTTTGTTTGACATGGATATTCAATTCCGCCAAATGGAGTTTTCACGCTGGACTGGCCTCAGAGCGGCACGGGTGCCTTATCAGCATTCACCATTTTATGCTCCAGTCCACCCACTAGCTCACGTGGAATGCAATAATTTCCCTTTCAATAAGTGGCAACCGGCATAGATTTTTCCTTTTTTGGGGTGAATTGCAAAGGTTAAGGAATCTGTTTTAAGGTAGAGGTATGCTGATTATTTAACTTTTTTGCTGACTTGAGTCAATGCTTATAAAAGCATCCATTTTGTTACTTACACCCTCCTCATGATTCCTCTTTATCTGTCAGTCATTCTTTCCACACACACACACACACACACACACACACCTTCAAAGCGTTCCTTCCATCTCCCGCACTGATCACTTTGATAAATGACAAATTCTGCCGAATGAACAAAGGATTGTAGGTGGGAGGGTCTCTAGTCTTGCTCTCTTTCGCTCTCACTCTAGCTCTTGCTCTCTGGCGTTCTCTATTGACGGGGTGAGAGGTTGATGTGTGAGATGGAGCGATGGCAGATAGAGGAGAGGCGGAGGCCCATGTCAAAATGACTGATCGTATTTACCCCAAGTCGCCCACCACCTTGCCATACATGCCCTCTGCATTGGCACCGCGCACAACACACACTCAGACAGATGCAAACACACATGCACGCACACACACACACGCACTGACACACACAAATATGCTCGCACACTTACAGTGGTAATGATAATTTAGGCTATAAACACTGGATATTGTTTATCTAGGCAGGGAGTCGCTCTCACTCTCACACTCACTCACTCACACACACATTTATATATATATATAGTGATATAAGTCACAGATTGAGGAATACAGGCCGGGAGAGCCTCGCTAAATCACTGGGTGCAGTGATAAAAGCCGCCCCTCTTCTTTCTTTAATGAGAATGGATGTACAGATGCCGTTCCATCCGGCGTGTTTTCTCACATGTCGAGTCCTGCTTATGTATGCACGCAGCACTGTATAAAGAGAGCATTCCCTGAGTATATAAAGCCCTTTATTATAACACAAGTTAATAAGCAACAACAGAGTCAATTTGTGTTTATTGCCGCTCTGTGTTTGTCGCCGCATCCATTCCGTTTTCGAAAGTCAAAAGGTTGAGTTATGTGAACTAAATGGTAATGCTATATATTTCTTTTATTGAGCTTCAATTCCTCATTTTGATACTTGGAATAGAGTGTTTCTGTCATTTAGGCTGCTTCCCTTCTGTTTCTGTCGCAGAGTCTTGTGTCTGCCCATATGCGACAATAGCTTGAGCTGAATATCAACAGTGCGGCTGAGGACGCCAGCGGCAAAGCTCTGTAACTCTTTGCACCTAACCAAATGCAACTCTTAATTGATTGTGTGTAAAGTTATTTCTTTATTTAGCCGTTGCATTTGTATGAAGAGTCAATGGCATTGCTGGATTAAAATGGTCATTAGGGCAAACCTTGTGAGCCTTTAAAAAATGTCCCACAGTTTTGCTTCAAGGAGAAAACATCTCGAGTCTTCATCTTACCCGGCGAAGCCCATCACACGACGTCAGCGGAATGACATTTCAACATCGGTTGTCTGCATGGAATCACAGTGTGGCTTGTTTTGACAAGGTGCAGTCGTGGTGTGTGTGTGTGTGTGTGTGTATGTGTTTCACTGACGAAAATGATTCTTGTATTATGCAACAATCCCGAGGGCAGAAAAACGCGACCTAATTGACTGCTTGAATGGGACTGGCGACGGTCGAACGGGGAACATTTGTCACAAAGTGCATGTCTGCTGCACGTCATCTCCATGGCGCACCAATGCTATCAAATAGACACTCTGCTGTCCTTTCCGTCATTGCGGGGGATAGCGCGTCACTCACAGATGAGCTGATCGCTGCATTGCAGCATGATTCATGCGGGGCCTCCGAGAGAGCAGCGCTTCTTGTGAACGCGTCCTCCTTTATGTGTTGGTGTCCCGTTGTTTACCGTAGCTTCAAAACAAAAAGGGCAACCCGCTCTGGCATTTTTTTCTCCCTATTTGACAGCGTTTTGGCTCTGGCGTGACGTGTCACCTACCGCTGTCCCCGATACTCTCAAGCCGCTAAGTGAATTAAATCCGCTGCCATTGTTTTAAAATACGCCCCCAAGGCCAGGTTTCACTTCAATGCTACCGAATGCCAGTGTCTTTTGTACTTGTGAATGACTGCAGTGTGTGTGTGTGTGTGTGTGTCTGTGTCTGTGTCTGCGTGTGTGTCTGCATGAATTTGCTTTTTTCTTTATTCTCTGCGCTGCCTTGACACAATCCCAGCGTTTATGAGATTACCCAGGCCCATTTGTGTTCCGCCGGGACTCATCCTGGCTCGGCAGAGGCCTCCACTGGGAACCATCTGGGCTCGCCTCAAAGCGGTTTCCTGCCCCTCTCTCTCCTCGCTCGTCTATTGTGACAAATACCATTTGCTTTTTTTTTTTTAAAGGCATAGAAAAAAATCTTTATGAAAAAAACCGTTATGTAAAACTAGCTATCATGTGTGTGTGTGTTTGTGTGTGTGCCCCACCCATGTCAGTTGTGGGACGCATGTGGGTGTGTTTTGTTTGTTTTGGTGTTTTCATGGGAATACAAGCTGTGTGTGAGCAAAGGGAAGAAGATGCACTAGGAAGCCCTGGCTGAGCCATTTCACAAAGCTGGTGCTGGCCTGCCCGGCTGCTGTCTGTTCCCGATATGGGGGAGTCGCAACGCTGTTAGGGGGCTGTTACGGGGGATTCAGTGGGTATCAATAGAGAGTATGAGGACCATGTTCTGTAAACACCCAGCGCTCCTCCAGCATGTTATCTGCCAACATTCAAATCCCCTTGAATGGAAATCCCGCCGGTGAAAGGGTGCACGCTGAGCTCTGCCCGTTCTCCCAATACTCCGGGCCCCGGAAACCGTTTGTGTGGCTTTTCAAATCAACACATTTGTTCCATTTTGCGGTCTTTGTACACACTTGAGGTAAATTATTCGGATGCATACCTTATGGGGGTAGCGAGCCGTTCGCATGATGACGCGTTCCGCTGTGAGACGTGAGGAGCTGGCATGGGTGTTTCCAGCCGTTAATCTACCGCTATTCAGCACGAGTCATATCCGTCGTGCTCATGACAAGGGCTCGTCATCTTGCCACGTGAAAATGCCAGTATTATTACATCTTCCCCGCATAAATATGTGTTAATGAGCAAGACGTAATTATACATTTAGATGTTAGTAAATTTTTCTTTCTTAATTTGTTATTTTATATTCTTAATAATTTATGCAGACACAGGCGTAGCTAATGAGTGAATGTCTATATTACCAAATGCCTTATGAGATCACACTACTGTTAGTTTTCATCTCGACATGTAACTTTGAGGTGTTAAGGCACGTAATTGGTTGTTTGTGCTGTGCGTGGTCCAGTGTGTGTTTTAATGTGTGTGATTTGTGCTGTGTGTTTAATGTATGTGATTTGTGCCATGTGTGTGTTCCAGTGTGTGTTTACTGTGTGTGATTATGGCTGCTTGTCCATCAGCTTTGTGATTTGTCCCATAGCCTTCATATATTATTGATACTCCCCAGTGGGCACATTTGTTATCATTACGGCCATGTGTAGCAATCCAACGATAACATTTACCATGTGCTGTATTCAGTGGCAAGCAAATTTCCTTTCCATTAGGTTGGCAGTATGTGGTAAATGAAGTTATTCACTATAAGTAGTCTGGGGAATAGGGAGCCTCATTTGTCCAATCATGATTGAGGAAACGCATGAGCGAATGTGTTTTGTTAATGTACCTGTGTACCTGTACCATTTATTTGACCCAATCATCTTTTCTTTTCTTTTTTTTAATTTATTGTCTCTCCTGTCAAGACTGAAAGTCAAATGTTTAATTGTCCTTGTTGCGACTAGAGTGATTACGTTCTGCTGATTATTTTTCACACGTTATTGCAATATCTTTTTCTTCTTTTTCCCACCACAATGTTGGAGGTGCAGTAATTGGATGGAGAAAAACCTATCTAGTGAAGATCTCTTATAGTTTAGTAATTTACTTTTTGTCAATTTTCATGGCGATATCTTGATATAAGCAGAGTGAGAAACGACAATATTAAGTGAGGAAAACCAATTCAGGAATGGTTTTACCAAACAGATGTCTTTAATAATCTCCCTAATATAGCAAAGGTCAAATGTGTTATCACTTTCTTTTGTTGACCTTTTTATTAAATATCTATGCCTGATTTTGTAATACATTTGATGCTTTCAAACTGTCCAGGTGATGCCACTCACTAATGCAGTGGATCTAATAAGGTGTGTGATCACCAATTTTCCGCTGTCCTTTCTGTAAACACAAGGACGATCATGGTAGCATGGTAGGTTTTTGTTGTTGTACTGATTAGTAAGGGAGTCTTGCTCTTCCACCACATCTCTCCTTACCATTTCCATGTCAAATGAAGTGGTCACCTGGGCACTGACATCTCTTGACAAATCTGCTTGCCGAGCGTAGGACAATAAGGCCAGACTGGGTGATTAGACACATGGCTAGCCTGTCACAGTCCACTTCTAGCTCCTGGAGGAGCACAGTAGCGACGGCTCTGACTGTTGGAACCTCCCTTTACCTTTTTAATTTGTTTTTGGTGTTCTTGAAGGTTGCTTCTAGGTAACTGCCGCGGACAGCCTGTCTCATTTAAGTTTCTGAGATCACCACTTCTCTGCATCAAGGATGATCCAAAAATGTGTTTGCTTTGGGTTATGCCTGTTGGAAAGGTTTATGTCTGTAAGCAAACATGCGATTAAAGGGTTGTAGTGGTCTTGCTAAAAGAAAGGTCGTAAGTCTGGAACAAATATTTGAGTCCTCTGACCTTCTCGTTGCTGTGCGTTTGACCTCCTGCGCGGTCCAGCTAGCAGGGGTTGCTGGCTCCGATCATTGCAGACCTTTCAGTTTCGGAGGTCTTTGGACCTGTGCCAACCGTGCCGACAATACACGGCTGATCTTGGTGCAGTGGACCCCCTTTAGTCTCCCCCAGGCCATTGGGGAGTCTAGGGGGTCGGACGTCCTCCGTGCCCTTACCCTTGCTGTTCCTTGCTAAGCCGTAGTTCTGTCCATCCTCTGTAAAACCAGCGTCAGTCTTCCACCTTCCCCTTGTTTAGCATTTGAGCGCTTGGAGCTTTGGTGACTCTAATGGCCTAGTTATATAAGAACCGTTGAATTTGGAGAGAAAGAGAGGGAGACAAGAGAAGACGTAGCCAAAACTGGGCTAGAAATGCGGAAAAAGAGGAACGCATGTAAACATGGATTTGACAAGAGGCAGATAAGACGGGAGAATCTCTGGCAGAGCAACTTTGAGTCCTCTCTCCCAGCCACTTATATTCTGAGCGTCACACATTTCTGTTTGTGTGTGTGTGTGTCTGTCTGTCTGTGTGTCTATACGCTGCCCATCTTTTATGCTAATCGTGCGGATGCTCATAATTGCGCTTAACCATATCACAGAGGATTTATATGTGAAGTTTTGAGTGAGCGTGAGGCAGAGCAGTTCAACAAACCAATCGTGCGTCAGATTTCCCCTGGGGCCTCCGAGGCTAAGCAGCCTACGTCTTAATCACTTGACTTGCGGCTATCTCTCCTCTACACCTGCCCTCGCTCGCCTTCCTGCTGACTGTGGAAAGTGAGTGAGGATAGGAAGGGTGGGGAAAGAAATTACACCTTTTTCTTCCCTTTATTGTACTTATTTATTCTGCTCATCACTTGTGAAACACAATGTAATGAATACATAATGAGTCTGAACAGGCATGCGTTGCATTGGGGAAATATGGTTAGATCAGCGCTACTCTTGTCAGCAGGGTCGGCCATTTTCCTTGCCCTACTATGGGAACACATGGGACTTGTAATATGGCTTCCACTAATTGTGCATAATTTAAAAGTGTGGTAAGGAATTCAGGGAGGCGCTATAGAAAGTCAGAAGTCAAGGACTACTAAATTGCAACAAGGCTGATGTGTCTAGTAATGCTATTTTATTGCTGTATTTAAAACAAGATCATGGTTCGGATTCATTCAGGCAATTTATGTTGTCACTACTCCTAATGAATTCATCGTACGCACTTGCAAACAAATTTAGACTTCTTTCTATATACTCTGCTTTCTGTGTCTCTGTCACACACACACAAAATCCCTCAGCCACCTCACCCCCTGTACAGAGCAGTAATGTAATCCATCAGCCGTGGGCCTGAGACAATGCGGTGGCTTTTAATCGAGAATGTCAGAGACCAAAGTTGTCGGCGCCCCGGACACGGCCAGGGGAAACATCTCTCGGGTGTAATTGCCTGCAAAAGATGTGCAAAGTGGGTGACTAAGACTGTGAGACAACAAATATCTTAGATGGCATGGGAATGAAGTATGTGTGTGGGAATGAATGCGAGTGTGAATCAATAGCGCTCAGTGTTATCTCTATAAGGACAGGAGAAAAACCTCTAAACCTTAATGGCATCTCAACTGTAATCCCTGATGCAGTACATTAACCGCCCTTATCCTTTTTCCTCCCTCCCTCCCTCTGCCCTACCCCAATCCTTCCCTTCTCTGTGAACCAGGTGGAGGTTGAAGTGGAAAGCATGGATAAAGCAGGCAACTTCATTGGCTGGCTGCACATCGAGGGGATGAACCTTTCTGTGGCGTTGGTTGAGAATGCGCTGTCCAAGGTCCACTTCACGGCCGAGCGCAGCTCCTACTACAAGACACTGGTGACGGCCGAAGAACCCTGCCGCGAGAGGAAAGAAAAGGTGGGTCCCGTTTGGTTCGGCTGAAGACGAACAGTCGAAAGTCTGATGGCAGACGAGCTCAAATCTGGGTGAACAGGGCGTTTCACTTTCTTTAGCTTCATATTTGTTTAGACCAATCATGTTGTTGTAAGCATGTGATTGGCTGTAAACATCGAACACAAACTCGGCCAACAGCAGTAAACTGGAAAGGTGTCTGAAAAGGTTTAAAATCAACACTGTGTAGACTTGGTTATTTGTTTCTCTTTGGTATAATATCTCCGAAACAAAACAGGAAGCAAGGCGTAGCTCGGCCCCCTTTCCGATTTTTGGTTTCTAAACCAAGCTCCATGCAGTCTCTCTTCCAGAAGTTTTGCTATAACATAGTAGGGTTGCTTGATCCCATACTAGCTAAATACCAATGAAATATAACCACCAGGGTTGACGTCACCGTCTCCGGTACGCATTTGGAAATCAGTCTGAAGCTGCAATTGAAATGTGTTTTCAAGGATCATGCAGATCAAATGTACTGGGTTCAAGGTACTACTCCCCAAGCATGTCAGCCTCTGTGCTCCAGCGTTGGGTAACAAAAGGACCAAATAGAATTCAGTTTGTTACTGTCAGGTTTTGCTAACAGCCCTAATTATGACATGATATAGATTGAAGTCAAGGAAGGTCCTGCGAGAATCGAGAATGTATCAGCAGCTGTCCGTTTGTCTGTTTCTGGCTTTTAGTTTGACATCATCCCACGGCACACGATACGCCATTACCCATTCCCCAAAAGCCGACAAAGTGAGGCGATGAAAAACAATGTTAAGTTTATGGGCAAACCGTTTAAATGATTATCGTGGTCTAGCCAAACACGCTGGCTGCGTGCTACTCTATCATAATGCCATGGAGACATTAATTAAGTTTTATGTACACAAAGGACTGCCGGTTTAATTTGAGTGTGTCCATATTAACCTTAATGGCAAACCACAACGTGTGGGAACGCCAAACACAATGTCACGTCCTTTATAACAATGGCGGCAGCGGCACTTTGTGACATCCATGTCACTTTGAAACGCATTTACAAAACACAGTAATTGGTGAAAGCCGGGCTAATGTAGAGATGCTAATACACCCCCTGTAGGACTGAGAATAGCCACATATTTGCCACCATCACTGGAGCCTCCCCTGCGCTACGGGAGCCTTTTGATGGATGGAGGCCTCTCTAGTACTGATCCCAATCTTGCCCTCCATTTTCATTATGGCTCCAACAGTCGCCCCTGCCAGATGAATGAAGTGCCCGGCCAGCTGTCGTCCTTGTCCTCTCGGTCTGCAACTCCCCCAGCCCCGCCTCCTCCCTCTCGCTCCTCTCCCCCTCTCTTTGTTTTTCTCTATTTTCCGCGTACTTTTACCTATCTTTTGGCTCCGGAGGACCACCGTCCTGCTCTCCCGTATCAGTGTGATCTATTGCCAGAGCCAAGAAGGGCCTGTGTTCTCTGTCCTTCCTCTAAATCGATCATGCCCGCCCTGCTCTCAGCTCGTCTCAAACTTCTTGTTCTCAGGCTCATTATCTTTGGCTCTCGTTCTTTCTATCTCTCTATCGCTCTCTCCCTCTCGTTGTCTCATCAATTAGTCTCCCGCCGCCTCACCAAAGAAACAAAGCCAGTAAAAATGACGCCTTTCTGGTAGCTTTCCATCAGTGGGCGTCTTGTCTGGTTTTTCACCGAAGACAAAAAAAAAGAAAGAAAGAAGGAATCACTCACACCTTAGTGAGAGACGGCAGCAAAAGCCAGCCCGCCTCGCTCAATCTCCCGCAACGAGAGGGCACGGTTTCTGACACCTCCGATGACACGCCGTTTCACTCCCCGGTGCTGACCCCTGTCACTGCGTCAGACAGATCGTCTGTTTAAGACAGTGGCTCCAGGCCTGACCCCGGGTGAGCACGGCCAGGATGTAGAGGGAAGACCGCAGGAAATGGGGGCCCTGCGAGGCCAGACGGATGGTGATTATGTTTGATAGGAGGTCGCAGCGTGTACGGCCTTGTTTGATGTTCGACGGTAACGGCAGGGTTTGTGCTGTGCTTGCTAAGCTGACATCAATTGGTTGTTTGCGTGTTTGGGGGGGGGGGGGGGGGGGGGGGGGGGAGGAGGGGATTCATTTGTGATGTAAGTTGCTTAAAGGCAGATGAGGTGGGGTCTATCTGTTCTAATTAACCCCCAGGGATTCACCAGCAAAAGTGAAATCTTGCTATTTTTTCCCTCAAGACTCCTTTGTTCTTTTGATGCTGTTGGCTGGCCTTTTGTGTGTAGGGTTAGGTGCACTACCCCCCCCCCCCCACACACACACACACACACACACACACACACACACACACACACACACACACACACACACACACACACGCACGCACGCACGCACGCACACGCACGCACAGGTACACACACACGGTAGGGCACCTCAACAAAAAAGTGTCTTGTACCGAAGTGAACCCCCTCTATGCATTAAACGAACATTGCAAGTCAAACAATATTAAGGGCAATTGTCTTGCTGAACTAGCATTCACAACCAAAACCACTTAGTTTCAGGGACTTTTTTCCCTTCTTACAGTTCCAAAAGGTGGCTGCGGTTCTCTCTTACTTGAACTTTGCATATCCCATATATCAATGTCTTTTAAAAACGTTTGCGCCTCTCAAGGAATATAATATGCCGGATTGTGAGCTAAGCTTTTGACCCTGTTTAAGGACCCTTTCTCAAATAAATTAGCATTCACAAGGTCCAACCAAAAGGTTGGTGATGGTACATAAACACACACACATAAAATAAACCAGAGAGATACTTCAGCCAACTTGTTCATTTGACTTCAGTATGGATGCATATAATTATCTTCTGGCAGGTATGTACACCCTGATCTCTGCTTAAAAGTAGTCTCTTAAAAAAAGTGCTTACTGACAGCGCGCTGACCGTTCAGTTTATCTGTTTGCCTGGTGTCAAATAGGTGTAAGGGGCAAATGCCTAAATTGGTTTCTCACAGTATTTTGTTGACAACAGCATATCCATGCTACTGCTCCTAGATTGGGTGCCCATGACAATTTGGATGAGTTATTGTTCAACATCTGGTTGTGCCGGAAGGAAAGAAGTACGGAAAACTTGAACATAATCAAAAGAAAAGGCACCAAGAAAGCCTGGATTGAACAGCTGTGGGAAGGCGGAGAATCGATTTATACTCCAAGTACAACTCTTATTCTCTCACTGTATTTCAGGGACTTTACTAGTTCCCTTAATGTTGCATTCATGTCAATACAATGTCAATATAATACAATAATATGAAATTGTCAGGGGGAAAGAGCCTCCAGATAATTGGTTTGGCCAACTATCAAGATGGGAAATCGACAGTCACTTATCCAGGGCTTGAGTTTCTGTTGAGCAAAGGGTTTCTACTGTAATTACCCAGTATTGAAGGAGCTAAAGACACTCTGATGGGCCTTTGAGAGAGAGAGCGAGAGAGTGAGAGAGGACATGATTACACACATTTGAACACCACCCCAACTCCCTAGTTGAACATAATATGTACACATTTAGCTTGGTTGCAACTCTCGTTGCCCTCCTACCTTCATCTCATTATCTTGTAATGTGCTATGAAGACGATCACTGAATGTTGTACTCAAATAGGAATTGCATATCCTCAGAATTGGGGAAAAGTGACCCAGATGTGCCAAAAAAACATTTCTGGGCATAATCAAGACCTTTTCTCAGAGGTGTCAATGTAGGACAAACACAGCTCATAACACAAATGATGGATGTGCTACATATGTACCAGGGCATGGTTGGTAGACTAAACTAGTCAAGATAAGTCTACTTACGATGCCCTGGTATATAAAAGGTGCAGACCCATAATTGGTGTTGTGAGCGACGTCTCTCACAGGGTCTATCACCCTAACCTTTGCATAATTTGCATTTGCAGTATAAGCTTGTAGATGTGTCTGTTTCCTAGTTGTCCCTGGTGGAACTAAATGTAAGTTAATAATCAATTCAGAGCACATTCAGGTAATTTCCGGAGTTACAAATCCAACCAATTACACTCTGAGGAGACTTTGTCTGACGACATGTAAAACCAGTTTAGGGAGGAAACGTTTTTATGTTTAGTTTGACTGTTTTATGTGAAAGAAATCTTCCTTTGTGTTAACGATGATTGGCTGAAGAGCACGGTAAGCACGTCTTAATCTGTTGCTACGTTGCATTTTTTTCTCCCATTATCTCTCTTCAGTCGCTACTGCATCTCTCAAGGGTCAAGGGGTTTGTCTCGTAAGCCAAAACGCCTCAACATGTAATCAAAATCTCACACACAAAACACACACATACACACAATCTCTCCATCAAAGGCAGATTTTTGAAAGTGTGCAAAACCAACCTCTCCCCATTGTCTCTTCTGGGCTGTTTCTTCTCAGCAGTCAGCACATCACACACCTGGCTAAACAGGAACACGCTGCGGATAAGTCAAGATAATTGGGTTTTTAGTGTAGATAATGGGTCTTTGTTGTCTCCAAGTGGAGGGTTGAGCAGGCCAACATATTTCAATCCTTTGGATTGAGAGGACATATTTCAATTATTTGGATAAGCGATAATTAGCATTGTATTGTTGCCTCATTAAAAACAATTCACAGTGGTATCGTGTATCGTTTTCCCATAATTTGATGAAGCAAGACAAATTATTTGGCCAGTGACTACAATGCTTGAAGCTTCCTTAAGGACTGTCTTTATTGACTGTATATAGTCAATGAAGGCTTGGCTTTATTATTTATTTATTTTCCATCTGCCTCTTTGATTAACAAAACCTGTTCCAATCACCATGGACATATCCCAATGAGAGCCATAAATTACATTTAAACTTGCAAAAGGCAATTTTGAATGATTTGGTTGTAAGTTGTACATCCTGACACCTCCATGTTGACTTCATTCTAAATGTAGGTCTATTTAAAAAAGAAAAAAATCACTGCCCCAATTTAAACCTTTGAATTACAGCCAGGCAGTCCCAACTTCTGTTTATCACATCGTACCCCAAAAATGTGTACAGTGAACATGAATTTACTAGTTAATCCACTGGTGTCGTGGCAGGTTGATGCCTCCCGAACGATTACATTGACCATGTCATTGTCAACACTACCTCTGCCCCTTCATGTCGCCGTCATCCTCATTGCTTAAGCTGTGGCTTTTTATGGTCAACACTAATAACGTCCATGACACAATGGAAAATCACAAGCAAGAATATCCAATTAAGGAGCAGGCCAGACACCTTTCAACTCCAGTGAAAGTGAGTGGAGCGAAGCCTCGGTTACAGAAATGCTGCTCAGTTCTCAAGTGGAAGGCGGACAGTGCATGAAATACCTCATCGTTACGTAAATGGGTTTCGAAAACTTGCGGGGAGCCAAACCCTTTTATGCTGGTGTTGTTGGCTTTTCGACAGTTTCATTACGTATCCCGTTGACAGTTTCTATTTTGTTTCCACCAGCGTCTTTGCAGAATGTGTAATCACCCTTTTTTTGGGTGCAGTGAGCAGACAAAGATGCACCTCACACTGTATGTCACAACATATATATATATATATAATTTTCTTCTTTGCTGGTTGCCTAATTAACACATTAGCTAATCAAATTAGGTGTGTCCAAATATGTGTTTTCACATCTCGCTTGCTTTGCGCAAGCGAGATGTGAAAACACAGACTGCCACCCAACCATTCGAAATGGGATGAGGAGACGATGAAAGCACATTAATTAAAGCAGTGTAACTCATCGTATTAGCTGCCATTGTCTTTCCCAGGTCGCCAAGTTGCCAGTGTTAGGATTATGCGGAGTGCTCTCTGGAACTGTGTCAAAGCAACGTTACGGGTGCACAGGAATGCACTTTGCTGGGACAACATTGAGCCGACTCTTGCTAACCTTCTCATTTAAAATGAATGAGCATGGATTGCGGCCACCACTGTTGGAAGTTGTTGTGTTTTATTTATTTATTTGTTTATTTGTCACACCGGGAGAGTGGGAACTCTTTAGTTGAAGGATGTCAGGGTGTGAGGGCAGCCAAAACATCCTGTGTACTTCCTGCAGACCATGTATAATGCAGGCCTTCCACTTCCCAATGACCATGGCAAGGTCACCCAATGGGACACTAAACCCAGCACTTGACACATCGCTATTACACATCAGAAAACGTTTTCATCCGTAACAATGAACACACTCAGAAATGTGAACATAATGAATCAGTTTATTTTAATTGATGTTCTGTACCGTTTGGAGTTGGTCATGTTCCCCAATTCTGTATGGCTACTGGGGTCAAAACTTATGCTGCAATAGATACAAGTGGTCCACCAGTAGTTTTTAAGGGGTGTCATGGGCCTAGGCCTCCTCGAATACCAGATCCAAAGTGAAACCAAATGGTATTAAAATAAATTTTCTGAGGCAGCTTCTTAGTCTTACCCTTATTTTCTTGACCTTTTAAGGGGATGAGTGGCAGAAACCCATGCCAAAGGTCACCATACATACCTTAATACAGTGCCAATGTATCTTTCCAGCACTTCCCAGTCCCTTTCTGCAAGCTATACACTGAATATGTGAATATTTCATTCTAGCTATTTGTTCAGATTCATTGATTGTTCTGTTCGGTACCTACATGCCCTAAACCCTGTTGCTTCCCACATTCCACTTTCAATGTCTACAAAGCTATTTTGGGTCAGACCTGTACCCATATAGTTACCAATGATCTTGTTGATTTGGAATCTGTGAGAGTGTAGGAAATGGCTAGACATCTTACATGTTTACCTTAAAAAAAACAAAATAGGCTATCCACAACATTTTAGAGATAGTTGAAAGGGAGCGAGTATAATGTGGCTGTGTGAAAGTGCTCTGCTTTCCCTTTGTTGTGTCTCGGTTGAAAAATGTTGCCTGTGAGATGGTTCTATTGTTGGTGTCAGTTGTGAAACGATGGCTGCACGAGTGGCCATAGTGAGGCAAGATGTAGGCACAATAGGGACATGATTATATCGACACCGTGGTCTTTGTGTATTGGTTTATTTTTGTATCCACTACATGGCAGTGTTCGTGAAGCACACCCTATTATAGGCGTGTCTGTGTACGGTGTCCTTTCTCGTCCGAGTGGGGGTCGTATCTTTCCCGTGCGTGCGAGCCCTTAATGCTGTCATGCATTTACTATGCGTGTGACAGGACACTCCAGTCTTCATCTGTCATCTCCAGCGGCACCGCGGACCACCCTGCGACACAAAACAGGCTGACGGAGGCTTTTCTCTTCGTTTTTTTACATTACATAATCTGCTGCTAACTCAACTGTTGCATACCCACACACAAACACTTACAGGAAAATGTTTATGCCAAAACACACACACACACACACACTGGCACTGAGCAGAAGTGTTGATACGCACGTCATACACGTTCGGTCTGCTGCTGCCATACTTAGCATCTGGAAATAAACGGATCAACTTTACCCCTTTATAAGTGATGAGGAAAGCCTCAAACCCCGAGTTGGGAATCAGTTGAGCAAACATCTATGCTGCTCACTCACTCTTACTTTCTCTCCACCTCCCTCTCTCTCTCTCTCTCTCTCTCTCTCTCTCTCTGTCCCTCCCATTTTTTGCCCAGTGGAAGGCTGCAAATTCAGCAATCTGTCAGCGGCCCTGCCCGTGGCCTTGTGGATACCCACACAAGCATTGCTCTCTCGCTCTCTTGCTCTCTCGCTCTCGCTCTCTCGCTCTCTCTCTCTCTCTCTCTCTCTCTCTCTCTCTCTCTCTCTCTCTCTCTCTCTCTCTCTCTCTCTCGCCCCCCTCCCTCTCTCCCTCCTTCCATGTTGTTGAAGGTAGCTAAATTTGTGCACAAGCAGTCACATGCATGGTTGTGTGTCTCGTAGGTAGAAGCTGACACTGATGAGAAGGAACATATAAACTCCTATTAAACGCAGGGGAGACTTACGTAAGAAGTTCTCACCCTCCGCGTGCTGAATTATACATCGGCAGGATTTACAGGGGCTGCATGGTCGGTCGTTAGTCTTTTAATTTCCACAGAGGGGGGAGAAACACCGCAGGGACTCGCGGAATATCAGGAGGGACACACACACGCTGAAAGATATACACACGCACTCTTCACAATTAGAGTAAATTATTGATCGTGCACATTGGTGTAAACAGGGTGTCACCTTTTATGTCCCGACAGCATAATCATGTTTTTGCTTATCAGGGTTTGTTTGTGTCTGTTTGGCCTCGGTCACATGTCAAATTGCAGGTTGAATCTCTTATGCACTGATGTGTGTGTGTGTGTGTGTGTTTGTGTGTACGTGCGTGTGAGTAGAGGATTGCATGCATATGTCTGCATCATTCTGCTTTCCACCCATCCCCCCACTGGCTCCAGTCACGAGTGGTAAGACTCCAGCTAGATCTTAAAGGAGCCCCCCCGGGGGCAGACTTACACTTGCCCTTGGTCCGACAGTGCAGTCAGAGCTTCACCTCTCTCTCTCTCTCTCTCTCTCTCTCTCTCTCTCTCTCTCTCTCTCTCTCTCTCTCTCTCTCTCTCTCTCTCTCTCTCTCTCTCTCTCTCTCTGTGTTTTGTCTGTCTTGCTCTCATGTCTTCTCCCTTTCTCTCGCTCTTATTTTCACTTTTATTTTGCTCACATGTCCTCTCTTTCTTTTGCTCTAATCGTCTCTCTCTTGCTCTATGGTCTTTTCTTCCTCACTCTCATCCTCTCTTGCTATGTCCTCTCTCTCACGTTCTCTCACTCACTCACTTACACACACACACACACACACACACACACACACACATATTGGGGGAAGGGCGGGGGCCAGAGAGAGTCTGAAGGCAGCGCAGTGTATAATGCTGATTAACGCATGCTCTGCGCTGCTGTCTGCAAAGCAAAAAAAAAACGCCCCCCCCGTCACCAGCTACGCCAGTTTGAGTTCAATTTTTCCATGTTTCTGTCTTCCTGTTTTTGGCTGCCCAACCAACCGTCTAGCTGACGCGAGTGAGGGTGAAGGACATGCATGCACTACAGTCCTGCTGTTCTCTCGCTCTAGCTCTCTCTTTCTCTGGTGCTCTTTCTCTCTCACTCTTTCCCTCTGAGTCTCTCTCTCGTGTTCTCTCTCCCTCTCTTTCTCTATTTCTCCCTCGTTCTTTCTCTTATTCTCTCTTGTTCTCTTTGTCTATCATTCTCTCTGGGAAAGAGAGGAATCTCTCCATTCCTATCTATTGTTCTCCCTCTTTCGTTCTTTTTATCGATCATTCTCTCTGGGTCTCTCTCCGTTTCTCTCTTTTGTTCTCTATCTCTCTCTGATTCTCTCGCATTCTCTCTCATTCTTCCGTTCTCTCTCTTTATCTATCATTATCTCTAGGTCTATCCGGCCGTTCCTCTCCTTCGTTCTCTCTCTCGATCTCTATCTGTCTCTCTGATTCTCTTGCTATCTCTTTCTCGTTCTTTCGCTCTCTTTAACTATCATTCTCTCTAGGTCTCCGATTCTCTCTTCTTTTCTCGCTCTCCCCCCTATCTTTTTCTCGCTCGTTCTTTCTCTCATTCTTTCTATTGTTCACTCTCGTTCTCGTTCTCTTTATCTATCCTTCTCTCTGGGCCACTCTCTCCGTTTCTCTCTCTCTCTCTCTCACTCCCCCCTCTCTCGGTCTCGTTCTCCCCGTCTATCTCTGGCCCCCAGAGACACCGTAAAGGGACATTTTTCCACTTGGCTGGTAGTGCTCACTTGCTCGTGGTTCGCTGCCTTTTACCTACATCAGGATGACACAGTGGAACACAGTCGCCCTTGATAAGCAGTTTCCACCAGCGCTTTTAACCAACACGCAAATTTCCCATCAAATTGCGGTACTTTGATTACAGATAATCCCCCGAAAGGTCACTTTGTGCCACGGTGGTGTAAAGCCGGGTGTTTGTTTTTAGTGCTCTTGTTAGCTTAGCGTTTGTTTCAGTGTTAACCGCTTTTCCAAGTGGTCCATCCACTATACAGTTTACCCTTCGTTGGACTATGCAATGCAAACCGCGTCCCCAAAGCAATGAATTTCATGTCAACATGCAGTCATGTCTTTTTTTGTAATTGACAACATCATTGTACTACTGGTGTCTAAAGAAGCGAGCATGAATGGACTACTCTGGTAGTCATGGTAACGTCCCTGTAACCTTGTGGGAGTTTAGCGTGGAACAGCCTAACTCTCGGTGCGGTGCGTTGGCAGTGGTGGTCATCCGAGTGCCCTCCATCAGTGTCAGACGCGCGCACGCACCCACACAGCCGCACGCACCCACACAGCCACACAGCCACACACACACACACACACACACACACACACACACACACACACACACACACACACACACACACACACACACACACACACACACACACATACATAGAGCGGTGACATTTCTCTTGCGGAACAGTGACATTTATGCATTTAGGCAGTCATCAGACCAACTCTGTGAAATCATCAAGACTCTCTCTCTCTATCTCTCTCTCACTCACTCACTCACACACACACACACACACACACACACACACACACACACACACACACACTATCATCTCGTCTCTTCAGGTGCCCTCTCCAGCCGCCCGCTTTTTAATTAAAATACCTTCAAATAAGCAGTGGCAATTCAAGTTTGTTCACACACTGTATCTGAGAATAAAATACACACACACACACTGACATTTTCTAAACGTTCTGCTCACAGCCATACTTAACGCTGTTTAATCTGGGTTGGCAGTAAACGGACCCCCTCCCCCGTATCTCTTCCCTCCCTCCCTCCCTCCCTCCCTCCCTCCCTCCCTCCCTTCCATCCTCTTCTTTCGCCTAATGAAATGCTAAATATTTGCATCTTCAGGGCACTGTAAAATAAAGTCCACTTGTAGGGTTCCTACCTCAAATCCTCCTCCCCACCCCCCAGTCTCAAGCACTCAAGTTGCTGTTTCCATTATATTGGATGTACGGAGCGGGTGGGCCTAAGGTGACTTTGTCCCCTCTGCTATGGCTGCCAAATATGTCAGTCAGAGCGCGAGGTGTCCAGCGCTAGTTGCCTCTGACACCTCTGCTCTGGCTGGCTGTGGAAAAGAAAGTTCCAGGGACTTTGGCCGTGGATCTCCGGAAGGAAGATAACTTGGGAGGAACTTGGATTGAATAATGCATTGGAACTATGACTGGACCATTTTGAGTTGTATATCGTTGACCTGCAAGCTATGGTCCACCATACAATAGCGGATTATTTGACCAAAGGCTGAGACGTGATATACATGCTGTGTAATGGAGTAAAAGTAAGCAATGTGCTATTAGAGTGATTCAATTAATGTAATATAATGAGCTAAATATATCTAAATGCATTTAGATGCGACCAGTGCAAATGATCACGGCTTATTTAATCGTAATGTGTTCTACATACACACACATGTAGGTGTGACCTAAACGTGATATGTATACTGTATACTGGCTGTCCTCCCAACACGGCACATAAAAAGGAGTACATGAAAACAAAGAGATCCGGCTACAAGACCAGACTGGAGTAGGAGTCGCCTGTAGCTAGCGCTAAAGATAACACCTCATCAATTCTCTTTAGGACCTGCTTACAGACTCACAGAGAGAGAGCGAGAGAGGGTCCTCTTTACCACCACTCGACATCCCCCCATCCCTTTTATGTCCACTCCCACATCGCCACCTCCCATTCTTTCAGGTTTTTTTTCCTTTAGCTTCTCCTCTCTCCCTCATCCCTTCATTCCCAGTGACGCTAATGCGCATGCTTCTGTCGTTCTCCCGCGGCACACTCCATCCCCGCTTCAGGCTTCCAATTCAACCTCTGTCGCTCCCTCTGTGCTTGCTTCTCATTCACATTCCCTTCCTCCCCTCCTCTCTCTCCATCTCTCTGGTTCTCCTGTCCTTCTCTCTGTCCTCCTCCTCCTCCTCCTCCTCCCCTGTATCTGAGCTCTGAATTAGGTCAGATGTTTTCTTCTGCGCACTTGCCTTCAAGCATTCTCTCATTCATTGTTTTATTCGTTTTTTTATTGCGTGGCCATGAGACGAGATGAGCTATAGATAGGTACATTGATTTTACTACAATTTCGATTTCACATTCGTCCTTAAACATTTCCATATTCTTGGCTTTGGTTGGTTTTCAACCGGTTCTGGCGTCTCTTGCAGACTCTGTCAACCGCATTCAAAAAGGAGTGTAACTTCTCCTGTTATTTCCTTTAGAACCATAGCATTACGATATGCTATACATAGGTAAGTTGGTCGGTACATGTATATACCTCCTATTCTACCGGTCTAGTAAAGTTCCCACATCAGTGATCATCTCTGGGCCACTCTTGGTATTCGTACAATCTGTTTCCTCCACCGTCACAGACGTGGATGCCTTCTTTAAGAGCTGATTTGCTAACCAGGTGGGTGTGTCTGCTGAAAAGGCTTCCAGAGTTCTTTATCTACCGCCACACAAACTACCACACACCACCTTAGAGAATTGGTAAGGGAATGTATTTAGTGATTTTGTAGCGCAAGCTAGCCATTAAATTGCCACAATTCAATGGGATTTGTCCCCCCCCCCGCTCTTTTTATCACCCTGCCAGAAAGCCGAATGACGCACTTTGAATACAGAGAATAAGGCCACTTTGTTGGTTCAACTGCTTATTGGTGGCATCAATGCGTTATGTACTTTCATGAAAAATCTCTCTCTCTCTCTCTCTCTCTCTCTCTCTCTCTCTCTCTCTCTCTCTCTCTCTCTCTCTCTCTCTCTCTCTCTCTCTCTCTCTCTCTCTCTCTCTCTGTGTGTAGCCTGGAAGAGAGATGGTTACATAAACATGCTCTCTTGTCCTCTCTGTGTTCCCCTGCTGCAACACTGCTGGTGTCCTTCCCCCTGTTCTCATCAATGTTATCGTGTATTCTCACTCCCATCGCCGTCTTCCTGTCACCCATAAGAATTCTAATGGCGTTTGTGTCCACTACTCACAATAGATGCGATGAAGGCCCTTATTTTAGGATTTCAATAAGGGACGTCTGTCTCTCATGTTATTCCCGGCCAATGTCACTTCCACCCCCTCCACCATCCCCCTTGAACCACTCAATCGCTCTACCTGCCATTCTGTTGCCTCCTCCACCTCCCTCTTCCCAGACATTGAGCTTCATCCAGATCCTTGTCAGCCACCTTTTCTTGATGGACAAAAAAGTGAACAAAAGAACCAGAAGGTGAGTGATCAGATAGAAAAATGACCAGGAGCCTGCTAGAAAGAGGGAGGGAGGGAGAGTGAGCCAGGGACAGGGAGTGAAGGAGAGATAACGCCAACCTCAGAAACTGGTCGCCATGGCAACACCCTGGCAACCAGGCGGCAGATTTCACTGGTGGTTAATTAAAAAATGTTGATTAATAGCCTTTTAATATCATACTAAATACATAGTAACATGGAGGTAGTTATTTCTTAATTTGTTATTTTTCGGTGCTTCGTTAACCCTTTTCCCCCTATGTTTCTACCCCCCCCCCCCCCCCCCCCCCCCACCCCAACCCTCCCAACGACCATAGCCCACCCACAACCACCCCCGGCTTCAATACAACCCCCACCCCCCCTCTCCAGGTCAGAGCCTGCACTTGATAAACGCACACACACAATAAGCCGCTCGCTTGTGATAAACAGATCGCACCGCGGCCAAGATGAAATGACTTGAAATAAGTGAGAGAGCGCGATAGAGAGAGCGAGAGATAGAAAGAGCGAGCTAGGGGTAGGAGGGGGTGTGGCGCAGGCACGTCCATTGTGAATTCTCAGCCCACTTTCTTTTTTTTTCGTGGTGGTCTGCCTGCCGCTGCACGGGCCTGGCGGGTGTATAAGCATGATGGAGATAAAGACGTTCAGCCATTTTGCAGCGCCAAGGTCACTGAGCGGGGGGAAAAAAGAGACTTTTGGAAAGAGTGGGGGAGAAAAAGAGGATGATGGAGGGGAGGGTAGAGCGCACACAAGAGAGACTTGTGACAAATGTAGAGGATACAGAGGGATCTGTGTGTGTGTTTGTGTCTGTGGCTGTGTGTCGCCGTCTGATGATCGATAAGTGTGCCCCTTCGCGCCTGCAGCTGGCCTCCTTTATTCTAATTCCCCCGCCGCGTACTTTAGCATCTTCGGTCTGACGATACCTCGCCAGGCTTGATTAGCTTTTAATGGCAGCAGATAGACGCTGTGGGCTGCGTAACACCTGAGTTGCATACGCTTCATATGCTAAAGTGACTCCGCCGTGTGTGTGTTTCTCGATTTGTGAGCTTGTCTTAATGTGTGTGTGCTTCTCAATGTGCATGTGTCTATTTGTCAATGTGTGTGTGTGTTTGTATGTGTCTCAATGTGTGTATGTGTGCATTTCAGTACATCTGTTTATGTCTGTGTCAGTAAACGTGTGTGTGTCTCAACTTGTGCACAAAGCTCGTTGTGTACATCACGAGTATGCTAGCTGAATGTTGTGGGCACTACCAGCAGTGGTGTGTTGTGTGTACATGTGTACGTATGGTGTGTGCACAAAACCATTTTCACTTACACACTCACACACAACTCAATGCTGTTAGGCCAAATAGCTCAGAAGGTGTAACTGGTAAGCCGATCGCACCTTTGCTGTGCACATGCATGTGCATTGCTAAATGGATCAGTGTGTGTCAATTTAATGTGAGTAACAGGTAACTACCAAGATAGCCTATGGGTGTGTGTGTGTGAATGAGAGTGAGACAGCACAGTAGGGGTCATATTAGCCGTGTAAACTGGGGTTGAGTGGCCTTGCCACCTGCCTGCTGCCTCTTTGATGGGAGAACATCTGTTGGTGGCGATATGAAGCTGGGGAGTCTCTCGCTCACTCTTTCCCTCTCCCTCTCCCGCTCTCTCTCTACCTTCCTCTGTTATAAATTCCCCAGCTGCTCGGCTGCCTTCCCGTCCCCTTAAAGCCTTGTCCCGTGCCACCTGTGCAGTTTTAATGCATAATATATCTTCTAAGTAACCGCATTGGCAAAGGGCTCATTCCTTCCGTCATCCCTCCTCACTGCGGCCCCGCTGGAAGTTTGAATTCTCTACCTCTGTTGTTGATGTCCAAATCCGATTAGAGCTTGTTTGGGCCGCCGGCACCGAGCGCTGTGACCGAGTGTACTAACCCACTGTCAGTTAAGCCCCAGTGCAAAATCTGCCACCTACCTTCACCTCGCCTCCCTCAGTGAATAGTGCATGGACACATGCATTCCTAGAATCTGCTGGAATGTGTTGCTGTGCATCTTTTTCTAAACTGTGGCCTGAATATATGGCGGGATGTATTGACATGTGTATCAAAGGTTGCAACGATGTCAACGCTCCGTCCGACCCGTCCCGCAACCTTGCAGCGTCCGTAATGACGTCCATGTTTCAACCCGGGTTGTTTTGTCTTGTCTCTGTGACCAGCGAGGCGCCTTCCCTTGTATCCTACACTAACTGTGATATAGCCGTTGGCTGTGTGTGCTCTTGGCTTTTATAGGATTGTCAAATTGGCCTGTGTTTGCCTGACATGTTTTGTTACCGTGTTCCATGTCGGTGGCCTTGCGGTTTCACAAGCGGCCGTATTCCTGCCACGCCGTAGCTTAACGCGCCATGCCGTTCCCTTCCCAAGGCCACAGCTCTGGATGCCTACGCCTTCACGGCAGTGTTGTGACCAAGGCGCTCAAGTGTTGCGTTTAGAATGCGAGCGTCGCCGCGAAATGGCGGGAAGGTTACCGCTCTCCTCGCGCCGTCACCCGCGCCAACCCATACCGTAAATCATCCGCAGGACCCCGCCGTCCCGGCTCCTCCCCCCATCCCCCCGCCCGTCCCTCACTTTACCCCACAGAGTGCGGTGGGCCACCGGGGGTTAATGCACCATCAGCGCCGCCTCTTAACCTTGGAGACGGTGCCGTCATGGCGGCGGGTGGATAGGGTTAACGCCTTTCCCCTAACGGGACGGCTCTATCCATCTGCCCGGCCTGTCAACCATGCTTGTTTGTCAGTCGCGACCCCAAAAGAATAACCCCCGCATGTCTGGACCCGGGCTCCTGTCATTCAGAGATTCCCACCGATACAGAATGAGGACGAAGGCGAGATGGAGGGAGGGAGAGGACATTTCGTCGTGCCTCGCCTTGCGTTCCGAGCGCGGAGTTGCCATGGAGACTGAAGTGGCCGCGGGTGTACAGAGTGACAAATGTCACCGTCGTTTTACCCCGGTATCAACTCCGATCAGCCGATAAATCAGACTTACAACCCATGACGTCACCTGTCTTGTCAGTCAATCAAGCACACCGTGCCGCTATGGGGCCCCCAACAGACCCATTGACACGGAGGCATATTGATTGGAGAGAAAAAAGCTCTTGTTGAAAAAATGGAAAGTTGCACTTGGTTAAAATAGAAGGTGGGGGATGGGTATTTTAACACACTCCCACATATACACTAGATGGATGGATTTTACTGAAATGTTGATTTTAGGTGTAGGAAACCAATAAGTGCACTCACACAAGTTTCCCGGGGGGACGATTAATCTGCATCCAGAGTGCTGTCTTGTTTTACACCTACGGCCCCCTGAGTGTACGCGTTCCCCTCGGCAGCACCTGATGATTTGCTATTTTATGTAATGGCGTAGAATAAGCCACCCCCCCCCCCCCCATTTGATTTATGGATTTCAGCATCCATCGGCGTCTGACCCCCTCATCCATTCATTAGTCTGTTGTCGTGGCCTGTATCGGCCTCCACTTGGATATGTTGTATATGTCTTTGCCTAAGAGGTGTGATTTGCTTTGTCAGATAGCCTTAGATGCTATCTTGGGCTTCTGGTGCCGTTATCCGTAATTAGTTTTGTTGGACTTCCTCAAAGGGCCTAACACATACCCCTGTGTCTGTGTGTTTAATTTATTGTGCCTCTGTAAGGAGACAGGATTCCCAGGTCCTGCATTATTAGAGATATTTCAGGCCTGCTCTGACATGGTGCAGATGTTCAGGGACCACATGATAGCATAGTTTAATCCAAGTTTCAATGTTTCATATGCATTCAGTTGTGGCTGTACTGTGTGGATAATTGTGTGCCTCATTTGAGATTGAAGATATTGTTCTTCATTACAATAGTCCTGCAGTTGATGTAGTATGATTTGCTGCTTGTGGTTTCATGTTCATGGATTTCGACTGTATTTTGTATTTTATAAAAAAGTCTATTTTGTTTTTAAATGACAAACCTTTTAATATGCTTTAAGGTAGATTGTGTTAGCAGGGTCAGCTTTACAGGCAGTCGACCGTACGATCAGAGAGCTCGGGCCGCTGTGAATCCGTCGTCTGTCTTGTTAATTCTCCGCCTCTAATAGCTTCATCAATACGGACAGCATCATTGAGCCACGGAAATCCAGGGTCTCTCACCCGTCTCCCTCTCCGACCCATCTCCTCATTAACACACCATTCGGATGCAGATTCCTAATCAGGCCCCTTCTCACTTTGTATGCCAATCAGGTGTCTTTGCCAGGCCCTTTCTTTGTATTCTACAGTAGAGGTTGTTCTATTGCTGATTAACCGGAGAGAATAATCTTCATTGAAGAGGTCTACGGATGACATGTTAACTCACGGGTGGGTGTGCTGAAGACACATTACAACCATGTGAACAATTTTCACTTTGGGTCCCTAATTTAGCCAACATGTGTTTCCTTTCCCCTTCCCGGGTTCCCAATGGTCTACATTAATAGAGATACAGGGATTCTGCTATTTATTTTGATTATGGTCCTCTAGACCGCACAAAAGGTTGCTAATGTGAGCGATCGCATGTGGCGAGTTAGAGCTGTGGGTTCATTCAACTAAAATCAACACCTTCCTGAAACAGCCTGTAGGTCTTACACTGGAAGAAATTGTTTAAATAGCTAACACATGTGAGAATGGGCCCTTTGAGTGCTTCACTTGCGATGTAATACAAATAGTTAAGATGCATTTTTGTGTGCTTTCTTGTCGATTCAGTGCTCTATTATTGCTTATCGTTTGGGCGGAAAGGTCTAGTGTCATACTGTCAATATCTGAGCTTTAGCGACGCAGGCTCAAAGTGAAGCACATGCTGCGCAGAAGAAAGAATAAAAGAGACACTACCCCATCAATTGAGTTAATAAACCATTCTTCCCAACTGGGTATCATCTGGAATATAATGGGGAATAAATTGATCTGCGGAGTGAACCCACATGAGTAGTGCTCTCTTATTGATTTCAATTGTACTCTACATGATGTTCAGTAATGAATTAACAATGGCACCATCTTGGATCCCATGTAAGACGAGAAGCCACTTCAGTTACTTGGCCTGGCTTGGCTTTTCAGTTGGCTGTCGCTCTCTATTCCTGAAAATTGGACCAGCATGATATGCTTTACAATTTGATGTAAATTGGACTAAGTTGGTAAAGACTTGGATTATGGACTGTATCGTGTTGTCACTATGTGATGCTGTGTACAACATTGTTAAAAGAAGAAAAAAAGCTGGTGTGTCAGGTTGAAATGCTGTGTGCTCGTGGGTTAATCTGTGTTGCGCTAGTGTGTTTGTCTGTGAAGCCATATAGCGCCTTTCCCAGAGACGCTCTCAGTGGCTTGGTGATCTGTCAGCTTTTAAATGTACTCTTGCCACCAACGCCAAACTGCTGCTGCTGCATTTTATGTCTCAGTCGTTGCCCAGAAATATCCATATATATTTATACGATGATGAGATTGAGGAAAGTGTCATTATTATGCGGTTGTACTGAATATGCATGAGAGAGTGACAGGACATCTGAGCAGATGTAGGGGGGAAGGGGGGGGGGAGAGAGAGAGGAGAGGGCTTAATCTCCAGCGAAGGGCACGCAATCTGAAATCTGCTCCCAGCATGGGGCTGTCGGTCACCAGCCTAACAGTTCCAGCCAGCCTACTACTGAAATAGCTGCTCCACTCTATC
This sequence comes from Lota lota, assembly GCA_026745465.1. NCBI lineage: Eukaryota > Metazoa > Chordata > Actinopteri > Gadiformes > Lotidae > Lota > Lota lota. The sequence continues at coordinate 1,152,115 of JACYXH010000207.1, read as the reverse complement.
CTGAAGTGGCTGTGTGTGTGTGTGTGTGTGTGTGTGTGTGTGTGTGTGTGTGTGTGTGTGTGTGTGTGTGTGTGTGTGTGTGTGTGTGTGTGTGTGTGTGTGTGTGTGTGTGTGTGTGTGTGTGTGTGTGTGTGTGTGTGCGTGCGCACCCGCAGTGTTCAAGGAGTGGTGAAGGTCACTCTCTCGGCCCCTTATTACCTCAACCTGTGGTCCTCCACATGCCTTGACCTGCCATGGCGCCTCACTCCTTCTTTTTCTCACTTTCCCTGCACTTCCCTCCGTCTTCCTTTACCGCCCTGTCACCAAAAGCTCTCTCTCTCTCTCTCGCTCTCTCCCTCCCTCTTCTCCTCCCCCTCCCCCCACTACTTCTCACAATTTGTCCTCCACACATTTATTTCTCCATTCTTTCTTTCGATGTACTCCACCCCCTCCTCCCCAGTCACCATGGCATGCTAGTTGCTCGTGGCCGACTGGAGTTGCAGTGCGACAGCAGCAGCAGTCGCATACCTGCGGTCATGTGGAACAAACACCGATGGCTGGCTGCTCACGGAAGGTCATCTGCCCTGGGCTCTGTTTGTGTGTGTTCTGTTAGTGTATGTGTGTGTGTGTGTGCGTGCGCATACTTTTGCATGCGGCCGATTATTATTATTATATTATTATTCATTATGTCTAAGAGCACTCATGTAAGCTCCAACCATGACTATAAACCCTGGTGGTTGCGGTTGTGCCCGTAACCTCTGTAAACCGCTTTGTGCATAAGTAGAGAGCTCGGAGCGTAGTGGTGGGGGGTGGGGGGGGGGGGGGGGGGTTGCGCTGTGTGTGTGTGTGTGTGTGTGTGTGTGTGTGGCTCGTCCTTGCCCAGCCGTTTGCCAGTCTGAGGGCAGGGCACCGGGACGGCTGTGTCTGGCGTCCGTGGCTGAAAAAGTCCTAGCACAACACAACACAACGCTGATGGTCACCGCAATAATGAATGGTGGCACGGTAATCTGTGTCAGCCCTGATTGGTCATCCAGGTTTGATTAGGAGCCCGGATGTGTCACCTTGACTTGTGTGTGTGTGTGTGCGTTTGCTCGTGTTTCCATGTGTGCGTTTGGTATTAGCACCAAAGAAAGAAGTGGATGTGTGTATTCGTGCTTGCTTAGTTAATTTGTGTGTGTGTGTGTGTATGTGCCTATGTGTGGTGTGCAATCAAATACTTTGCGGCTAAAGAAATGGTGTAGCTGTTGAACTTTGTGAAGCGTAGCTGCGTTTCGGCTCTTCATTAACCTTGGTTGGCCTCAATCCCGAGCCTTCAGCGTCTTTTCCTTTCCTATTCTGTTTTTTATTCCCTTCCCTTCTTTCCTCCTTTTTTTCTTTATTTAGCGATGGTGGGATGACTAATTGAATGTAATTATTTAGTGTGTCTCTTTGTTAATGTGTGGGCAGGGCTCGTTGCGTGTGCGACGTGTTCCACGGCTAATAAGGTTTTGCTTTTCGTTTCTTTTTTCATTTCTTTTCTTGTTGCAACACATCATTAATCGCAGGTCCATCTCTGGCCACATCACATTCCTCCAGCGGTCGCTGTGTCTAATCATCGTCCACCTCGATGTGGAGATGGCCCATGTTAACATACCAGGGAGCTGTATTAAAGTCGACCCAGTCACAATGAAATAATGGCCGTAGAGGTAATTAGCTGGCTCTCCTAACGCTAGCGCTACGCCCGACGAAAGAGAACGGACAAGGGGAAACAACGCTAAAACTGAAAACGTTTATTAACTGTACCGTGCCGTTTCAATAATTGGCAAGGAGCTAATTGGCTGATATCACCATTCTCTAAAAACAACACTGGCTCTTTCTCTCTCTGTTGTTTTTGTTCTTCTTTGCATCTCTTCATCACTATCCTATTTATTCCATTTATTATCCAAAATGTTCCCATCTGCAGCCACGAAAGGCAGCAAGTGTCGCAGTGGCTCGTTGCACGAACAAGCAGGCGGCACTGGGATGCAACACCATCGCGTCCAATCCCAACCTCTTTGCATCTCCCACTCTTCCTCTTCTTCTTCTCTCTCTCCTTTAGCCCATCGTGTTGCCTCGCTCCCTCGCCGACCCACCCTTTCTCCAGGGTGTTCATTACGTGGATCCCTTATCTTCTTTCTCGACCATAGGTCTTACTGTTTTGCTACCATAGTCCTTGAAATTGTCAAATTATTTGTTTCCGCAACACGGTACACGGCTTTGGATGAGTGCACGCACACGCTTACACACACATGGGCATCGTAGCACAAATAGCGAATAGCGGTTCCGGTTAAGCTTCCTTGGCCTCCTTTCCATCCGGGGAGGTTGAGAGCTAACCTTAGTGGCTGTAGCATGAATGCAGTGCAGTGGCATTGAGAGTGAGGCGTTTTGTTCTAAACCCTTCTGTTTTGAGACCTTGCAAAAGGACATATACATTTTATTTTATATATATATCTATATAGATATAGATATAGATATAGATATAGATAATGTATTCGCAGAAGGCTGTTCTTGAACTAGATTCCGGTGAATGGAGGCATTAACGTTTCTTTTTCTCAATGGCAAACCATAACCTTAAAATCTGGATGTTCAAACTTGATTCTTTGCAATATGAAAAGATAAATAGATATGTGTGCATATGTGTGGTGACTGTAGTTGACTGAAATGGGGATGTCACATTGTACAAGCCAGGGGGGGCCTTTGGAACAGCCCTACCCAACGGGACATATGCTATTTGCACTCATCTCCTCCTTCCTGTGTGTGTGGTTCCTGTCAGGTCTGGGCCAACTACGAGGAGAAGCCAGTGGAGGAGGTTGTCCAAATGACGGAGGAGAAGGAGCGCGTCACCAACTACATATCGGCCTACGTCACCGAGATCACCGATAGCATGCACTTCTACGCCCAGGATGTGGAGACAGGTAGGAGGAACGCCTATGTGTAGAGAGCCTGTGTGTGTGTGTGTGTGCTTTCTTTGTTAAATTACATGATATTATAATATTTCAGTGACCATGGCATCTTTTTTCTGCCAGTATTAAATATATATATATATATATATATATATACCAGGGGAATGATTTAAAATTAAACAAAAAACACAGCCCCCCCAGCCAACAAATAGCAAAAGAATTGTGTCTCTGATGTTTCTGTGACTGCATACCATGCGTACGGTATAGGTTTGTATTGTTTCTTACTTTTTGCTCCTGTAGCCCTACTGGACATGTATTTGCAGTATTGTGAATGTCAGCTTCCACTTGCGTTCACCCCCACCCATCCAGTCTCATAGCATCTACACCGGCATCGAGGGACATTTCTATTTTTTATTAAAAAAGGTAACGCTGTTTTTATAGGCGAATGGCAGGAATAAATCACAGCTGCTGTCAGTATAAAGAGGAATGGAGGGAAAGTTTACTGTTGGAGAAGCTAACAATCCGTGTGTGTGTGTGTGTGTGTGTGTGTGTGTGTGTGTGTGTGTGTGTGTGTGTGTGTGTGTGTGTGTGTGTGTGTGTGTGTGTGTGTGTGTGTGTGTGTGTGTGTGTGTGTGTGTGTGTGCATGCGGTCAGGCGTAGGGGTGCACTGAGCTGTATGCTCACACGTGTATATGCTAATAAGTCCTCACACAAGACATCCCCTTTCCTGTTTTACTTTGGGTAATGGCCCATGCTTAAGGTAGTCTGGTTCCCTAATAGCTATGTTCTGAACAAAGCAAAGATGTGGGTGTGTTTCGTTTTCGGTGTGTTTGTAGCCATTTTGGATTCAAAATCCCCCCCAAAAAGTTGTTGTTTGATCGGTTACCCACATCCACCCAAACCAACGAATTGGAACTCTTCCGGTGTTCCATTGAGCAGTTCCATGATAATAAAGACGAGATGTTGCGGGAGACTTATGAGAAGAGCGGTTAAGTTAATAACTCCATGCACACACAACTGCGCCCACACACACACAAATCAAAGCTTTCGTCTTTGCCGTGTTATATTTCCGAGGAAAGTTCATTTCGCGGTGCGCGCGTTGATGCACATAAAACACAGGTCACCTATTTAATCTTGTTAATGATTCTCCCCGTTATGTTTTTGTTTTGGTTCGCCTTTTCCCGACAAGGGGTTGGGAAGTTCCAATGAAAGTCGACTTTAGCAGAGGCCATGAAATTGACTTTGGCCGCCTCCTAATTAGCCTTAAAGAGCCAGTGTTTTTTTGCTTTAGACGTGGTCATTTGTCTTATATGATCAACATAGTAATCTATGCCATTTCATCACTGTTACTGAAATAAGTCCCCAATTTAGAGAAAAAAGGGGTAAAATCCTAGGTTTTTGCCACTCTCCCCAGAACGCTACGTCAACGTTCCACTCCGCTGCGAACGCGGGTGGCGTTCTTTTCGTGACGTCAGACTACCTTTTCCGAGGTGGTCTGACGTCACGACCAAGGGGCACCGGCGGAGCGGTTTGTGTGGACAGAGAACCGAGGGGGACGATAAAGTTGGGCTTTTTGGACACTTATAGTATGACGCCACGGTGCGTGTGGATGGTGAAACTCTGAACAGCCATTTATTTAATACCCACGTCCGAGGTTAGGCTTTCCGGACACATATACTAGCCTATAACGCTGCTACGGTGTGTGTGGATGGTGAAGCTCCGTTTGAGCAGCTATGTATTTAATGTCCGCGTCTGAGTGAGGGTTAGGCTTCCCGGTCACCTTTAGTATAACGCTACGGTGTGTGGCGCGTTTCATATACAACATTGCTTATTATAATGCTCATAACAGATACACAACGACGATACTAAAAAAGTATCAAAGTTGGCGTGGGTCATTACCATGGGGATAACACACTTTTTGTTTTTTTATCACAGTGTTCGAATTACAGCTGAAACAGTCGGTTCACTGACTCTTTAATGCTATAATTAATTAATGTTTCCCCAAGCCTACGACCCAATCTGAAGCTGGCCATCACGATCGGCATGACAATCCAATCACGTTTGAGCGTGGAAAGCCTTTGACCACGGCCCCACCAACCCACCCCCCACCACACACACACACAGAAACACACACACATGGTGGCATGCACACAAACACACACATACAAACAAACACATACACACACACACACACAACATCCTGGTTCCTGGAGACCCCCAGCAATCTCCTTCCTCCGGCTCCTTTTATACCCCTCCTCCCAGTTGTAGATTCAGATCTTAAGCTCTGTGTTTAGCCCTCCAGCCGGTCCTCTGTTTCCCCCTGGTTCTTCCTAAACAGGGGGGGTGATGTTAAGTGAATGTGTCATCTCCCACTGCCCATCGCCACCATGGCATTGTGACGCATGGGGCTCCAGGAGTGATGCAGGGCTGGTTCAAGGAAGGTAGAGAACGTAAGAGCCGTCACGTAGACACCAACAATTGTCTTGTGGGGAAGCAAACATTCAAAAATTAGATTTTCCTCTTGTATGAAACGGGGGCGGAAGACTGTGGAGCCACACGATGAAACCCCTGAAAAGAGCTGTTGTTAATTAAACAATACAAACCATTCAAAAATGTCCCTTTAAAAGATTTTAGTTTGGTGGAGGGGTGGGTAAATCTTGAAATTTTAATGAAACCTGATGAAGTAAAGCCCCTCCCTAGCGTTTCCTCTGGAGGAACATAAATGATGCATTCAAAGGAATTGTACACAAGCTGCACTTTTTAGTTGCTGTTCTCAGTGTGTTGTGACGGGGAAGGGGGAGCCTCCAAAGTTATTCAGCCTTCTCACTACTAAAGGCTGACTTTCAGATCATCCAGCAGTGTTTAATACCTTCTTTTTTTTTTCTTTTTTTTTTGGCCCACAAGCCCTCCCCACACACACTCCCCCACACCCACCCAAAGACCCCATGTGCTTATGAGGAAGAAAAAAAGAAAAGAAAGGGAGATTATTCAGGTCCCCCCCCCCCCCCCCCCCCCCCACACACACACACACACACACACACACACACCGCCTTCCATCACCACCACCGTCATCTTATTAACACAGTGCCCAGCATCCACCCACCTTTCATTTTCTACCTCTCTTCCCTCTCTCTTTTCATCTCCCTCGGTCCTCGTTGTTCCCTGCCGATGCACTCTTAAGGCTACATTAAGTCGTACAGACCCCTTGAACAGCACATCAAAACCGGCAGGCCCTGCGAGCGCCTAGCGAGATGAGCGCTTTGCGATATCGTTACATGTTCCTCTCACCCTGGCCACCCACCCACTCCCCCTCCCTCACCCCCCACCCTTCAGTCACATTCTGGGTTGAAATAATGTGTTTTAAAAGATGATTCCATAACCATCTTTGAGCCCGTCAGCGGCCGAACTTCATAACTCTTGAGACGAGCATTTGATGAATGTATTCGCTTTTTTTCTTTTATTGGTTATGATGTCCAGGAAGTCGAAGAATCCAATAAAGTGAATGTTCTCTACACGTCAGCTAGTAGTGGATATCAAACAACATGCTGTAGTCTTCAGTATAGCGGAGATCCCTAGGTCCAAAACTCCCTAACCAACATTCTTCAGATCGATATCGGCAAACTATTTTCTGCATCCAGGGCGCTTTTGTTTCCTTCTCCTCCGGTTGCTTCTGCGGAGTGTGAGGTCACAGCATCACGAGTTCACCTCCAGTCTTGTGAAAGGTTTAACAGGAGCGTAGCTGGCAAACCTTATAACGAACTAGGTGCCAGAATGTACCTCTGGCTCTCATCTCCTTGGTCTAAATACTCACACACACACACACCCTGGCACTGTCCATCGCCCACTGCTACCGCCTCATCTTTGGTAAACTTTCTCACGGTGCTGTGTCAATTCCCTCGGGTTTGAACCCAATAAATAAACAAATCAGTGCGAGATCCAGACGTGTAACTATTAACATATGTTTAAAAGGAGAATTCAAGAAAATGCATATGCTAATGAATGTTTTGTAGTAGCAGGATACTCTGCATTTTAACAATGCTGGTCTCTTAGGAACTGATGCATAGAGACACAGCTAGAAAATGAGTTATAGGCTATATATATATATATATATAATATTTTTTTTATTCCTGCTAACTATTCCAGCTCTCTGGTGCTGGCAAAGTGCTCGGTTTGTAATAACGTTCCTCAGTAGCGTTTTCGCCTCGTTCCTCTTCACACATTATCGCACATTTTAATTATTCACTGTAATTGCTGGATTTTAACTGCCTGTGTGTTTCCTGCATTCATACCTAGCTCGTTTGAGATTAAATTACAGGCGGGAGTTTGTTGTTGTAATTAATATTTGTTTGAATTGGCAAAAAAGAAATTACTTATTTGCAGGTCCCGTTTTCTTTGGCTTCTGTTTTTTAGTCTGCTTTCCATTTCTGAATATTGTCTTCCCCTCCTTTCTATTGCCTATGCTTTGTGGCCCTAGTAGGCTGTTGTTAATTACTGCCAGAGGCTCTGCCACTGTAGCCATTCAAACCACAAGTGACTGCAAGCACTGAAATGGATATCCACTGTTTTGGAGGTTTTGCTTTTCTTCGGACGCTGCAAAACACAGCGCTGGACACGTATCTCAACTGTCACAGTTGAAAAGAGAGAAATGAGGTTGTTGATCTGTTGTGCCATGTAGGCCGAGCCTTAATGGCACCACGTCCACGTGGTACTGCGTCAACGGGCTCGGAATGCACAGGAGGGGTTGTGGTTGTGCCACGACATGCCCGGTCCAGGCGGGCGTGGCTGGGGTCTGTTGCAGGGGAACAGGCCTTGGGTTACACCGGGCCTCTCTTCCACCAGCATAGCTCTCTCTCTCTTTTCTCTCTGCCATTGCATCATCATGCATCATCTCCTCCACTGGACCGCATTGCGAGAGATGACCTGGACCGAACCAACCAGCACACACACACACACACACACACACACACACACACACACACACACACACATCCTCTTCATCTAAGCACCGTCCTCAGGTGTAGGACAACCGGCGTTGCTGGTACGACCCGCCGAGTGCTCATTTCCTGGCTGAAACACAAAGTCATAATGATCGCAGCTCAGTCCCCCCAGCCAGGTGCCGCTCCCGCCACATTATTCACACCTCTACCCTCCATTCAGAGCAGATGCTCCTCACATAACGATGCTGGTCTCTCTCTCTCTCTCTCTCTCTCTCTCTCTCTCTCTCTCTCTCTCTCTCTCTCTCTCTCTCTCTCTCTCTCTCTCTCTCTCTCTCTCTCTCTCTCTCTCTCTCTCTCTCTCTCTCTCACCCTCTCCTCTCTCTCTCTCTCGGCTGGAAGTCAGATAAAGTCCTCCTCCCCACTTGGCACCCTTTTTTTTTTTACTTTCTGATTGCTTGTTAGTTGCAATTGGACTCCGTGTTCGGTCCAATTAATGATGTCCTTCTAAATCGTGGGGCCCAGCAGGAGATGTCTTCGTTGCGTTGGCTATTTTGTTCATATTATTAGTCTCTCTCCTTAAATGTCGCAGCTCCCAGGTCGCCATCAATCAATCAATCAAATCAAACTCTCCCCATGGCTCTCTTCGTCTGCATCCCATATCCTTCACGGATCCTCCTCTTCCTCCTCTCCTTTTCAGTCTAAGTCGCCCCAGTTCCCCTGTTTACGGCGAGGGGTCGCCTTTCGCTCGTATTGATTTCAATAAGAGGACATGCGTTGGCATTCCATATTGATTTCGCACCACACCTCTTTTCTAATTGGGTGTCATGAACTCAAAAACCACACGGCGGCACAGAAGAAAAAAGTAAAAGTAAAGTATAACATTTGTCATGTGAGACGCCCCGCCCTGTCATTGTTGATATTTGATTCATTCGGTTTTTTTTCTTTATTTTCGTGTCTTTGTTTTTGGAAATCCATAAAAGTCTGCAGAAATGGTTTATTGAAGCAAACCATAAATCCTCCCGTGCTTGGATTTCCTGTTCTTGAAAAGGCCCCTCCCCGTCTTGTACTTTACTGCTCAAGGGCTTCTTTCCTTACACTCATGATTTAGGAGGACTCTTTCTCTCCACAGTAAACAAGCACAGCCCAGGCCCCCGAGCATCCTAAACAACCACCTCCCAGCTCCCTGCCCACTGCAGCACCCTGTGCAATATTTAGAGGTCATAAAGTCCTGCCCCAGTGACCCCCGCCCCCCCACCACCACCACCACCACCGGCACCGCCCGATGAAGCATTCATTATTGAATCAGATACGCAGCACAACTTCTTAAAGGTCAGCCCACCTGTCGGACGAGGTGGAGTGCGCTTGATTTTCACGGTGCAAAATAAGCCTGTTCGTCCGGATACTGCATTCTCTCTTCCCCTTTTCCCCCCCCCCCGCCCCCCCCCCCCCAACACACACACCCTCACCCTCACCAGCACCACCTTTTCATGAGCTTTGATTTTATTTCAGTGCCAACGGCCGAACTCTTACCTCTAGCCGAACTACACTTTTCACAGCGGTTGAACCATTCCCTCGCCTGCATGGGGGCATTTTTCCCTCGCAATGGGCCCCCGGCTTCTGAAACTCTTACCCCCAAAACGTGGCTCCGCCAAGCAGGGGATTGTGGGTATATTTGGACTCTGAGCAATCAAAATGGAGCATTAGCTGCACTTGATGAGGCTCAACGGGACTGAGAAGGAAGAGAGGAGGAGGCGGCGTGTGAGAGACTAAAAATGTAGAGAGAGCGAGCGAGAGAGAGCGAGCGAGAGAGAGCGAGAGACACAGATGCTGTCTCTGTTTAGGTTATTTTTTCTTTTCTTTTTTTTTTCTCTTCCTCCCAAAATGGTTTTTCCAATTACAGAAACGGTAATTTAGTGGAATGGGCTCCAGACTGTGTGGAAGGGTAAAATGGAAGAGGGAGGTGGTACAGAGAGAGAAAGAGCGGACTAGAGACACTGCACAGAGTGTAATCCATATTGACCGTCTGCCGCTGTGGAGCACCATTAGTCAAGCTGGGTGATCATGTTTTTTATGGTCCCACCCCACGCTCGGCAACTGCCGACTCTCGCCCACAAGCGTCACTCAGACCCTGGACTATATTTCCCCCTATAAAGCCATCGCTCCATGCCTCCATCCTTCTCCTCGCCCTCCTCCTCCTCCTCCTTCCACCTGTCACGCTGTTTGTATTTATTTGGTCTTTGGACAGTGGATAAATACCCATGCCTGATATGTGATCCCAGCGAATCGAGTTCCGCTGCGCCGTGCAGCAGGAGATGCGGCAGGTGGTGCTAAAGTGGTGTTACAACAACAGGTGTGCGCAGGTACGGTGAGCGTAGGTGGGTTTGCGTTCGCGGAGCGCTTGCGATTCAAAAAGCTGCGCGTCGCCTTCTGTCTGTTGCTAGCGAGGTATTTAATCAAGAGTGTGTTTTGTGGGGAAAGGAACTGAAGGGGAAAAAAACAGATGTATATAAAATAACCACTGCTCCCCTGGCCTCCTGTTCTGTCATATTGTGATTATTTACCCTACTGCGGTTTAATGGCTTTCATAAACCGCCTAATAGAATTCAGCATAGCCTAGGGACGCGTAGCAAAAGGCCAAATGATTCACTGTTTTCATTGGCTTTTTTTCTTTCAGTTTTGTTTTCCCTCTTGTCTGTGCTCACACACCACGTGCCACAGTGTAATCAAATGTGATCCCAATCAACCACTAAAATGGTCGGTCTTTTGCTTTCTCTCTTTCTCTCTTTCTGTCCACCACCCTTCTTTTTCTGTCTCCCCCTTGCTCTAATTTTCTGCTTTTTTGAGCTAAATTGCTCTCTAATTCTGCGGCTGGGCATTCACAATGTAATTATATATGATTTACAAACAGCTGCAGCTATAATGGTGCATAAACAAATTACAGTCCAATGGAAGGGGTGAGAGAGGAATGGGAGATGAGGCAGAGAGAAGGAGAGAGAGAGACACAGATTGGCCAGGTTCAGACACAGTGAGTGGTCGGTTGAGCCGTTAGCTTTTTTGGACGAGCGAACTGAATCCGCCGCTGAGCAGAAAATGGGCAGTGGCGCCGCTCGACACTTTAGCCTTGCTCGCGCGCATGTTTTAAGTTCAGGTGTGAATTGCTCTTCAAGTGGCTGATATTTCAGCGTTTTCTAGTTGTTTTTTTGTAACATTCGATTCGTAGCTGCTTGTGTAACTGGGAATGTGCTATGTCTCTTGACTAGTCCAGGGTTGATTCCAAACATGAAAGTAGTGCCGTTTATATCTCATGACTCTGTACTTGGTTATACTTGGCGTCCAACATGCAAACGATTTGATAGCAGTCGTGAGGCCTGCGCGTGTAATTAGCCAATTGCTAACAGAATAACATGCAGACTAGAGGTCTCCATGCCATGGCCGCTTGGTGATTTCATTTGACTGGTTGACTCGGTTAGCTTAAACTCAATAGTGAAACGTTTTCACCATTGTTGCGGCAGCCAGCATCTTTCACGTCCATGAAAGATGTCCGTAGTTCATGTTTACACAATTTCAATGCAAATTCTGGCAGCATCTGTTGTGAAAAGCCCATTCCTCTATTGTTAAATATGTGTTCTCGTAGAGGCGTTTTGGAGGTCAGGTGCCCCTCGTCGATAGACAGGCTATGCCAATCCCCCTTAACCCAAGAATCGTGTAGCATACACACGGGAGATCTTGAATGAGCCGATGCTGAATCAAAATATGCCTATACTAAGTGGTCTTTTGTGTGGTCTACCACACAATGCCCAGGATCATGTGTGAAAGGAAGAATATCGTAGGCGTTTAAAGGTGTTAGTTCACTGTTTAAACAAGATGCTACTTTAGATGAGTAGGATGGGGAATGTGTGCTTTGGTGCATGTTTGGAATAGCTAATTGAACCTTGGTAGGTGGGTGTTAATGTAGCTATACACACCAAGAGATTTACGTTTGTCTTGTGCATTTGTTTTCGCTGATGCTAGCTAGCTAGCTAACAAATCCTAATTAAACCACACACTCTGTTCCCTTACCCCCCATATCTACGGTCAATGTTGGTTCCGTATTTAATTGAAGTTGTATCTTTTCCTGTTTTTATCACGCAGCAATATCAATCAGATTTTATCCTAAACATTGATCAAAGTTGTAACTGTTACTTGTCTCTCGTGACGTAACATCGATCAGAATTCCTCCTAAATGTTATTAAAGTTTATTGAGAAAAATATAATCGCTTGCGCTCTAACCACAAAATCCATATCAAATTTACCATTGACCCATCTCTATTATTTTCATTTATTTATTTTATTTCCTGCCGCAGTGTGGCTTTTTTCGAGGGCCATGGATTTACCGGGTGCGTGGCACTGGACTTGACCTGCCAGTAATTAGGGTGAATCAAAGGGTCACAGCGCCTCATAAATTAGCCCCGTGAAACTGGCGATCCACAGCCAGTGGCCTGTTGGCCTTTGCCTTAACTACCTGACACCCCCCCCCCCCCCCCCCCCCCCAGAAAGAACCCACAGACCCAGGCAACTGTAAAAAATAGAAAAATTAATAAAACTTGCTTTACCAACTTACTTGGTATGCTTACCCATCTGTGGTAAGAAAAAAAATGCTATGGTCTTCTAAAATGCTAAATGTAAAATATGCTGCACGATAATAAAAAAGACCACATGCAATTAAAACAATCTTTCATAAAATAATAACTTTCATAAGCCATACTGTCTTTTAAAAAGTCTACGTTAATTTACAGTGCCTAATGCCTTGTGAGCCTCACGTCTGTTATTTTTCTGTTTTTGTACCTACATTCACATTCGTCCATTTGAGTTACAGTAGCTGCCCTATAGTGTAGTGTCTGTAGTGCTTCGGAGAAGCTCCCAGAACAGCATTGGGAAAGGGCAAAGCTCTTAACAGGAACAATACAGGCTTAAAAACACTGGCGTCATTCAAATGTGCCTATTGGTGATGCGCGACGCATCCCCAGTCCTGCTGCACTGTGTTGTGTACCATTCCACTCAATTTCTCTAGACGACCTGACGTCAGTGAAGTGCTTGCTTGCTACAGCAGCCAGTTTAATATGAGAGCACGTTTTCATTTAGATGTTGGTGTCGGATATGCATTTTATCCCCATAGGAACAACAGCCCAAGGGCCTTCGACTTGGAATCACTGCAAATCAACTTTTGTTCAATATTCATGCCAAGAGAAATTAGAAATGTGGGGGGGAAGGGGACACCAGATCTATTCTATCCGGCTTGTACGTCCAGAATGAAACCTATCACATAAGGGGGGATAATACACTGGATCTGTATAGCTGGAGACAAATTGCAAATAACAATAAAGTACAACATTGCCATTACAACATTAAAGATATTGGAAAATAAACCCATTGTACATTGACATACGAAGTTTAAGGGCAATGTATAAGTGTTTTAGCGTGTACAATTCTGTCAAAACAAAGTCCTCTTATTGTCTGCAAAGAACTATGTATTGTTTCATGGATCTCTCTGATCTGGCATTGGAAGTGACGTCTCGGCAAATTAACTAAAACTCAGCGTAATGTAAAGATATTGCCTAAAATGTCCCATATAACATTTGTTGAGTCATATTTACGCAGTGCTCTTCTATTCTCTGTTCTACTGTGGGCAAGTACAACTGCATTTCCCTCAATAAATAAAGCATTGAGTATACACATGTTATATCCAGCTATGCAAATGTAGAGTATTGCTGTTCTCTTAGTTTAAGTAGAGCCTAGAAGTAAATAAGGCTGATGCAGCACACTGCATATCGCTTAATGTTCACATGTTAAGGCTGGCTCGTCAATTAAGTGGTGTGTGTTTGTGTGTGTGCATGTTCTAGTACGTGTCTGTGTGTGTGTGTGTGTGTGTGTGTGTGTGTGTGTGTGTGTGTACATCTTTATGTATGTGCACCTGTGTGTGTGTACGTGCAAGCATGCATGTCTTCGTCCATGTGTGTGTTAGGGTTGCAAGACACACATCGAAAGTCAGTTTGAATTTTTTTATACAGTATGTGTGCGATACACCCACGTAGCTCGGTGGGTCAGTCAGTTTTTCATCCATTTTCGGATGCAAGAAGGAGTTTTCAAAAGGTGATTTTAACAAATTATTTTCTACAGTGGCCATTCTTGATTATTAACCTCCACACACACTTTGACCAAGGACATTGTTCTGGACACGATGTTAAAGCTTGTATTCCCACCAGCTACGGGAAACGTTTTGCTTATCAGTGCTGGCCAAGTTTGTGTTCGTGGTTGGCAAAGGAGGGATACCGATAATAATTTCTATAACAATATCTTTGTAATTGTTTATGATTTGCTTGATGAGTAATTTACTCAAGAACACGTGAGGTTTGCACCCGTGTGTGTGTGTGTGTGTGTGCGTGTGTGCAAGCATGCATGTCTTATGTGCAAGCGTATGTGCATGCGCAAACTTCCCAGACTACATATGGGTAGCAAAGACCACATGGGTGTGGTCATGTCGCCCAGCCCTCCTCAACCGCTTCCACCTGGAAGCTCAATCGTTATGTATGAGGATGATGAGATGCACCCAGAGCAAAGCAGAAAGCATCACGCCCCAGCATCATAGCACACTGGTGTTAATACACATGCAACCGTCCAATAAGCCACTTCCACTCACACAGCCCACACACACACACACACACACACACACACACACACACACACACACACACTCACTAGCAAACCCATATAAACACAAAGCCCACATGCTAACTCCTTAGCCTGAGCAAGCAGGCCAGCAGGAAGGAAGGCATGCAGGTTTCCTTTGCTTTTTTTCCCCCCTAACTATAATTAGATTAATAAATCAAGGAAGAGGTGGTGCTGACAGCAGCAGCCTCACGCCATTCTACCAAGTCTGCACCACTGGGCCGGCACTGCGGTACCACTATGAGCGTGTGTGTGTGTGTGTGTGTGTGTGTGTGTGTGTGTGTGTGTGTGTGTGTGTGTGTGTGTGTGTGTGTGTGTGTGTGTGTGTGTGTGTGTGTGTGTGTGTGTGTGTGTGTGTGTGTGTGTGTGTGTGTGTGTGTGTTGATGAGGCGAGGAGTTCAGGAAGCGACATGTTTTCCAAAAACCGCTGCTTCTACAGAACCCAACGCATCTGTTAGTGCAAGTTTGTTTATGTGTGTGTGTGTGTGTGTGTGTGTGTGCAAACACAAGAGTGTTGTATGAATGCATGTGTGCTTGCTGTGTTTATTCCCTCATTCTCTCTTTTTACATTCTTGGACGTTCTGTCCAGCAGCGTCCAATGAGCTGATGGGATTCTTAAGTCCTGCCTCCCTTACCTCCTCCTCATACTCCTACTCCTCCTCGCCCAACACACACACACATAGACACTAACCCGACCAATCAAATTGAGCTCCAACCTGCCTGGCCTTCGCACTATCCTCCTTTAACAAGGCCTACTTTCTCACAGCACACGCGCACCAATTTTTGGTCCTTCATACCCCCTGTGGATTCTCTCTCTTGAGCTCTTCCGCTCTCTCCCTCTCTGTCTCTTGCTCTATCTCTCTCTTGACCTCTCTCTCGCTTTTACCCTCTCTCTCTCACCTTCTCTCTCTCGCCATCTCTCTTTCTCGTCATCTCCCTCCCTCTCTCCCTCTGTCTCTCGCCCCTCTCTCTTGAGTTTGACACCATGCTAATGAAGGTATCTCGCCCAGTAAAAGCTGGCGGGTGCCAGGCCCTTCCAGCACCGATAAACGTCCGAAGCACCAAGATTGTTTGTTTTTTTGCCTTCTTTTCTTTCTGTATTTTTCTTTATTCTCTTCCATCCACAAGCAGGTGAACGCTGTTATAAATAAGCATAAATAATATGAGGTGCTTACAAGAACCTCTAGAGCAATGGGGCCGTCTGTTGCCGCCGGGTTGTTTGTTTGATTGTAGCGCACACACAAACACACACACACACACACACACACACACAGAGTAAGCAGAGCCTGCTAATTCTACACACACGCGCTGATGCACTGACGCATGCATGCACATATGCACACACACACACATTATTAGTCTTTCACCTTTCTCTGTTGTTGTCGTTGACAACGTGATTACCGGCCCTTAAGCCACGCAGCAGCTCTGAACCACGGTTTTGTGTGTGTGTGTGTTTGCTTTGTGCACGTGCGATGTATGTTTGCGCATGTGTGCACTCATGCTTTGCTAATGAGTACATAAGCCTGTGTTTTCTGCATGAGTATATATGGGCTATATGTAGACTTTATGTATGGGCATCCCTCGGTGGTTTGCCAGGGTGGGCAGGGCAGCGTGTTGGGAGAGAAAATGAGAGCGAGAGAGAAGAGAGAGAGGCTGGTCTTCCATTACCCATTGCCCTCGCCTGCCCAGTCCCATCCCTGGGGAAAATCGATGGAAATGGGCTGTCAACAAATCACCATGTAATTTAAGATTTGCCACTTTGCTAAACTAGCTGCTGCAAGTGCTTCCGTGCACGTCACAGTGGCCTCAAGACATACGCACGCACATACACACAGAGCGACCCACAGGGACGCAAGCAGCTCTCAGATTGCAACTGATTGGTGCAAATCATGCGGTCACATCTCGAAGCCATGGAGCACTCAGACCCCTGAGTCATGATCTGATCCTGCCCACCATCTCGGTATCAACAAGCACATTTGAGTTCACCATGGTAACGCCCTCCCCCGACACTATGGTGGCGCTGCCACTTTAAGGTCCATCGATAAGGCCATCTTTTTTTTATGAACTGGTTTGCGGTTAGCAACGGTCGCGTCGATGCGCCAGCGACTGAGCTCACCGCTACAGAGACACCGACACTATGATTAGTGACCTTTTTGGTGACAAATTGTCCCTGTGGTTTTGGGGGGAGATCGTCTTGCTTTTGAGGCTGCTCTGGCCTTGCTGCCGTGACGGCGTGTCAGGATGGGCAAGACAGATTATTGACAGCAAACAGCGGAAGACATCTCGTCTGGCCACAAGAGAGATGGATTTCTGTAAAAGAAATTGTGTTGCCCTTCAATTGGAAAACAGTTACATTGTGGATTATTTGAAAAGACGCAGGGATTTGCTTGTAACATGTACAAATGTATACTTAAGCTAGTGCTTACGTAGTTTAGAATCCAACAAGCCATTAAGAACTCTCCTAGTTCGAAATAAATGGGCGTAAAACGTCAAAATCTGACAGCGAGGGCAGCACCGAATCCTATTGGCCGTCTGTCATTTTCCCGCCAGTGCTCAGCCAATCATTTGTGTTCTCTCTCTTTCTGTGTGTGTGTGTGTATCAGGAGCCCAGTTGGAGAGCCTGATGGAGACCATGCGGGCGGAGATCGCTGCCCAGCCGCCCGTGGAGGGCTCCTACGCCCCCCGCCGGGGAGACTTCTGCATCGCCAAGTTCGCAGACGGAGAGTGGTACGCTCCTCACCCGTTGACCTTTGACCCTCCCTCCTCCCTGTCCACCTCCTCCTCCTCCATCTCTACCTTAATGGTGCTTTGGTTGAACTGGGGGCCCCCCCTCCTTCTCCCTCTACTCTCGCTCCCTCTTCTTCCTCCCTCTCCGACTCCCCCCTGCCTTCATGCCTTCATGCCTTCACACCTCTAACTGTTCCTTAATGGTGCTGTGGATGTGGTTGAACTCCGTCTTCCTCCATCTTTCCCCCCCACCATGGGGCTAATTGCTTGGAACATGGTCTTGCCTCTGGTGCTCCCTTCCAGCTCACCTTCCTCCTCTCACCTCATTTGTCTGTCTGGACGACCATGGGGGGGGGTGGGGTTTGTCAGGGTCAGGGTTGGGCATTGGGGAGCTGGACCTGAAGGGGGTGGGGGGGAATGTTCTTAAAGGACTGCCGTTTTTCCAACCGCTGTCTCCCAGCTTTTTCTTCTCGTTATATCGCACGGTTTGAGTTTCCCCTGCCCCACTGAGTATGTAAGACAACGACATTATGTTGGCTTGTAATGGGGCACACGCCACTCCAGAGACCATGTCGTATTCTGTGTTATCGTGTGTAACCCCCCCCCCCCCCCCCCCCCCCCCGACAGACCAACATTTGTTCCATGGGCGCCATCACACACACACACACACACACACACACACACACACGTCTCGGGAGATTCCTATTGACCTTTTACTTAAAGACGTTAAAGACCGCTGGAGCGCTCTCCGCGGCTGGATGTGCGGTCGTCGTGACAACGGCAATTCAAAGTTATTTGCCGCCAGGTATCAAAGTTGAATATGTAGCGTCCCGTATAGCGTGCAGGGTGGGAGTGGGAGGCTGTGAGGAGTTGCTGTTCAATTTCCACAGCTCCAGTGTAGCGTACCTCCCTCCGTCTGTCTCCCTCTCTCCCCCTCCCTCCCATCGCTTCTCTCTCACCACCACCCACCCTGCTCCTCTCTGCTGATCACAACAGACACGTCCTCCCGCACCCTCTCCCAAGGGAAATAATCCTGGAATCATTTACTCATCTCCACTCTCTCTCTCTCTCTCTCTCTCTCTCTCTCTCTCTCTCTCTCACTCCCCTCCACCTCTCTTTCTGTCTCCTTGTTTCACTTTTTATCTCTTTCTCTCTCCCCCCCCACCTTTCTGTCAACTTGTTTCACTTTATATATATCTTTCTCTCCCCCTTCCTCCCTTCTATCACTCTTTCTCTATCTGTCCATCTCTATCTTTATATCTGTCCGATTGTTTCACCTTTTATCTGTCTCTCTCCCTCCCTCAACTTTGTCTTCCTCTCCGTCTGTCTTTCTGTCTGTCTGTATGTCTTTGTCTCCTTTTATATCCGTCTTTCCTTGTTTCTGTCTATCTCTCTTTGTATATCTGTCTATCTCTGTCTTAATGTGTATCTGCCTCACTATGTCTCCTGGTTTATCTACCCATCTGAATGCGCCTCTCTCTCTTTTTCTCTCTCTTTTTCTCTCTGTCTGTCTGTCTGTCTGTCTCTCTGTCTGTCTGTCTGTCTGTCTGTCTGTCTGTCTGTCTGTCCGTCCCTGACTCTGTCCCGGACTCTCTTCCTCCCTCCAGGTACAGAGCCAGACTGGAGAAGGTGGAGTCCACGTCGAAGATCCATGTGTTCTACATAGACTACGGAAACGTGAGTGTGTTTGACTGCCGTCGGTGTGGAGCATGCATGACACTGACGTCTCTGCACCTCTATGGCAATGAAATGGAGGGAAAAAAACTGATTGTGCATTGTCATCATTAAATGAGTTTCCTTGTCATTTTAAGGCCCAATAGAGGCAAATAAAAGAAGATTGTGCACACACTTATTGTTGTAGCTATTGATCTTGCAGAACACTGCACTTCAGAAGTCGAGATTGTGGTTGCGTATCCTAGTAATTTTTCCATATTCCTCAGACCGTCACCATCCATCCATTCAACTCGTGTTTTTCCGTACAACTCTAATGTAAGGTTGTTTTATCCGCTTCTCCTGTGTGACCACAGCAGAATAATGACAATAGCTCTGTTCTATTCGCCATCCAATCTCTAGTTGACATGTGAGTACATATGCTTAACGCTTGCATAAGAACGGTCTCCGGTCTAGCCAGCCCCTAGCCCCCTCGGGAGATTACCCATGATGCAGTGCGTGGTGGCATTGGTACGCCTGCGCCTAGTGCTAATGACCTCACGCGAGGGGGTGTGAGGGGGGGGTTTACAGGCAGATGCAATGCATCCTGGCATGTAGCTGAACGTGTGATTCTCCCAGGCAGAGCATGCACACGTATGTGCATGTATATACACACACATTTGTATTATCTATGGGGGATGGGGGGTGAGTTTGATGGCATGTCATTCAGTCCTAGCCTCCAGCGATGCAACTTTCTATTTTTAAAACTCCTCTAAAACTTAAAACTCTAAATGTTTTCGCCAATTTCACAAGTCTACGTCAGTACCTCAAAAATATCGCTTTGTTCGACCTCCATCATGGAAAAAAGCCCAGACTGCTTCAGCTCTTATTTTCCCTAAGCCCATATTTTTTTCTCTCTGTACAGCCATTCAAATCTATTTTGGATAAGATGAATCGGCCGTCTTCATCCTAATAAATGTTTTAAGGTCTACCCCTGACTAGCCAGTATAGACCAAATAATGCATTAACCTCAGATACAGGGGCCATTCAATTTATCCCACATCCATAATGGGCTATACTCTGTCCGCCGGCGCTTCAGCCGGGATCTACCTGAGGTCATTCTCGGTGTGCCTGGTAATGATGTTTATAGTTGGAATACAGTGCAGATTGTCTTTCGTATCAGATACATCACAAAAACATTGGCAGGCTTCAGCCTCAAGGTTGCATACTATTAATACCGATTATTAGTGAATGCTACTATGTAATTAAGTTACGTAATTGTTATGTAATTTTTCCAAACCTGTTTTGAAGCAGGCTCTTTCAGGCCAGGCTTGGTTCAGCTTGGTAATACATCATTACTTCCAATGATGCTTTGTACCATGAGTGAACACAAGGTTGGCTTTTCAACACATAAAGCTCAGGGCTTTCATACAAAGCTTGTCTGATATAAAAACTCAAAGTCTGATATAACATATTTCGCGTTTTCCTCCTCCCTAGCTACTGCTAGGCTTGACCATGAAGCTCTACTTGAACATTATTGGTTTAGCTCAACCTTTGTACGGGTGGGCTAAAATCTTGAATGACGTGTTCTTTTTCCTTTTATTCTATTCTCCTTTTTTTTTAAACAATTCTGATTTGAAACTTCCGATTTTCGCGTGATCGATTAGTTTAAGCTAGCACGCAAATATCTGTTTGTGTCTTCTGATCTATCGTCGGGGGTGCCCGGGGTCAGGCGCCATGTCTAGGGTTGTGCCCCCTGCCATCTTTCATTGCTGGTAGTTGCATATGTTAAAAAACGCAGAGCAAACCCGACCAGATGGAGTAGGGTATGGTGCCATGCAGCATTGTGCTCGCCACGGAAAAACAGCTGCGACACAATCGCTAAGGTGACATGTACATAAGCCCTTCGCTCAAAATGGCACCTGCTCCGCTTATCCAAAACTGTAATCTACAGTTTTATCGAGATATTGAGATTTCAAGAGTTGTGATAGCGGTGGAAGAGAACCAGGACTCTTGTTATCGTCGTGTGGTATCACAGCATGCAGGCATGTCTATGTGTGACTACTGAGCCTTACATCAAAGACGTCAATCCTTAATGCAGAACGCGGCACCTAAGACTCGCTGATTTGGCTCACACACATGCTGCAGTCTATCAAAACATCTCAATCACATCTCTCGTTTCTCTCCTCTGTCTTCACATCCCAAGCCACACATGCTATTAAGCCAAATGCGTTTCTGCAGCCTTTTATTCCAGTTAATCTGTCAGAGGGATTTATAAAGTCTGACAACACTCACCACTAGCCCCTTAACCTTCATGACCTTAGACCAGTGGTTTCCAACCTTTTTTCCCCCGTGACCCTATTTCGAGCTCTGAAAATGTTTGTGTACTTAATGCAACTTTATCTTTTGTGCATCTGCTTCCACACAAATTTTGTTTACCCAATCAATGTCCTGGCGATCCTAATCGCATCACTCTACTACACACTAAGGGATTCAGTCGTGGCTATGAATCAAAAGGCAGTCGGTTTGTTTGTACAGGACATCTGGGACCTTTTGAAAAAGAAAATGGTTTGATAAAATGGATCATCAAATATCTGCAGCTTATGTCCGCAGTCTCCTGCGACCCCATACGCAAATCAGGGGACCCCATATGGGGTGCCAGCCACAAGGTTGGGAACCACTGCCTTAGACCTTAGACAGTCATGGATCAACTTTGAAGAACTTCTTGGAGAATAGTGAGATACCTTTGGAGGGACATGCATCTGTTCCTCATTCTGTGTGATTTGTATATGCATATTAGGTTAGAATGGTTGAACATGCTAGCACTAAAGTTAATTATATAGAACAGTGGTTCCCAAACTTTTAGTTCCAGTGTACCACTTTATCGTCATCAAGACCTTTCACGGACCAGCTCATAAGCAAACTGTAATAAAATTGATAAATACACATGCAGTGGCTGAGCAATGACTGCCAGTGCACAGACAGACAGACAGTGGAAGGAAAAAGGTAGCAACTCTGCTGATGCTCCCAGTGTGCTTTATTTAGCAAACACAAATTAACACAAAATATTAATGGAAAACATTACATTGGATAACATATGATGGAATGCACAAAGCAACATTGTTTGAAACATTAAAAAGGCCTTAATACTATATTTACTGAACAATATTCATAATATATCTATTTTCAATTATCTATATTGTTTTTTCTATTGTTTTATTTGTCTATTTCAGGAATAAAATCCCACACAGGATGAAAAACACTGATTTAGAAGGACATAAATAGCACAAAACATGTAAACAAAGTATGCAAAAGTAAAACATATGTATATACATAATGACACTGTAAGAATGGAACACCCCCTTTGATGATTTTTGTTCTTAACTCTAGTGCTGTGTTTGTTCCATACTACCATTGCTGGTGTAGCCATCCAAGATCGGACTTACAAAAGTATAAAACATTATTTGGCACCACATGCTGTGTAATATCTTTTTCCCAAACTATATTCCCAGCCAGTATCATAAAGCTACCCTTTTTATGTTTAATTGGTCATGAAGCCTCAGAGCGATTGAAAGAAAGAACGCAACGGAAGGGTTAATGGTTGAAACCACCAATTTCCCACAATATTGAAGTAGTATTAGTGAGGTGATTATCCCTAAACACAACCAGTCTGTTTATCTAATGTTTTCTCATCCCATGCCAATTGTTGCTTTTCAAATCGCTGGTGCTTTTCAAGTGTGTGTGTGTGTGTGTGTGTGTGTGTGTGTGTAACGCCTTTTAGACACCCGCCGAAAACCCATTGTGTCTTCTTCAAGGTTCCTTTGTCTACGCTGTTAATGGCGGGGAAAAACAAGTGTTTCTGCTTAATTAGAAATGTTCCATTCAATACTTTTTCAGTGGAATAATTAGTTGTGCTCCCATTGTGTTATGCGTCGCTCAACCCAAAAAAAGATCTCTTGAGTAAGTTGTCCTTTTCTTATGCTGGTTAATCATTCAGTCCATTTGTCTCCATCTGTCTCTCTCTCCTTATCTCCGTCTCTGTCTTTCTCTGTGTTTCTTTTTCTTTTCTTTTTTTCTCTTCCAGAGAGAGGTGGTCTCTTCGGTCCGTCTGGCCGCCATGCCCCCCGCCTTCAGCACCAGAATCCTGCCGGCGCAGGCCACAGAGTACACCTTCGCCTTCATACAGGTCCCCCAGGATGTAAGTGTACATACTCATCCTCACTCACTGTTCTAAGGGCTTCATTGGCATGAAAAACATTTACATTGCCAAAGCACAAAAAAAGCGTTAAATTCACTCACTCGCTCTATCTCTCAGACACACACACACACACACACACACACACACACACACACACACACACACACACATCCAAGCCTGTACGGCATATCACTGCATCTTCACTCTCATCCTCTTGGTTATAAGTGTCTTTTAAACCCCTAAGTGTGTATGTGTGTGTGTGTGTGTGAGCGCTCCTGCTCAGTGTGCTCTGTTTTGACCCTGTTTGTAGTATTTTTAACTCTGGTTCAACCCTGCAGGTTGCTCCCGCGGCAGCTCTCTGGCGGGCTGATAAATAGGTTTAAATAGGCCACAGACAGGTTCTCAACTGAGATGTGCATAATTGATGCATTGCTAAACCCCGACTTCCATTGTGTGTGTGTGTGTGTTGTTTGTCCCACTTACCTAATGTAATGCTTGGTGAGTGAACAAATGTGTCATGGAAACTCATGTTTTTGCGTATGATCACTCGCTGAGGCACATGATGTAAGTTTTAGGGTACAGTGTGTGTGTGTGGGGGCGTGCGTGCGTGCGTGCGCTTTGTACTTACATGCTGACACCTGTCTCGTGAGTCACCCTGAGCCTCCTGAAGGGTGAAGCGGCCCATCTGTTGGTCCAGGAGTGTAGGCTCTGCTCCCACGACAGACCCCCCCATTGAGACACATGTACGCACGCACACCTCCCTCTTCCCGCTGTCTACCATTCTCTTTTATAAACCCCTTCTCTTCATAGGTCATGGTTTTGTTTTTCTCTTATCTCAGATTTCACTTCAGTTGAGTCTGTCTCGGTCTCTCTCTCTCTGTCTCTCTCTTGCTCTCTCTGTCTCAGTCTGTCTCTGTCTCTCTCTCTCCCTCTCTGCCTCTCTCTCTCCCCCTATTCCTCCTTATCTCCCCTGTACCACATAAGAATGATATCTGTTTCCCCCTTGGTTCCTTCCTATTCGCTCTTTTCTTTTTGTCGCCACTATCTGTCTCTTCGCTCTCCCCATCCCATCACCTGTGACGCGTTGGCCAAAAGACGTGCATATATATATATATATATATATATATATATATATATATATACACATACACAGTGCTTCATAAGATTAATACAGAAAGATAATATAAAAAAGAAAATCAAACAGAATGAAACCCCTGACAAGGCACTTAGAACTGGGCCCCTGAAACAAGCCACCCTGCCCACACATCGACACGATCCCCTCGGCTCACTTTTTCTCTCGTCCCTCTCGATCACACACATGGACATGCACATGCATTCACACGCACACACACACCCAAGGGTGGCTATCTTGAGGGTGGAGTTGCCATGGTGACGAGACCAGGGCGAGAATGAAAGGAGGCGGAGGAGGAGGAGGGATGGTGTCAGGAGGACTGCGGGATGATGGCCACAGAGCGATGGCTATGAGATTTGCTCTCTTTCTCTCTCTCTCTCTCTCTCTCTCTCTCGCTCTCTCTCTGTCTCTTTTCCTTTCTCGCTCTCTCGCGCTCGTACTTGGTCTCTCGTCTTTGAGTCTAGTCTGCTTTCATGTCCCAAACATCACAAAATCCGGACCCCCCTCCCCCCACCCCATCTGTTACCCTATCCCTTGCTCTCACACATACTGTAGACTAGGGGTGAAAAGGAGGGCATTACCCTGTTCCGACTGAATGGAATTAAAATGAGTGGGTGTGTAGGTCTTTGGGTCTGTGTGCGTGGGTGTGTGTTGGAAAGGAGATATTTGTGGCTTGTTATCTTGACCCTGTTATGTGTATGTGTGTGTTATTGTGTGTGTGTATGTGTGTGTCACTGAACGGAATAAGAAAGAGTGTGTGTCCCACATCCCATTTGGATGCACCTGTGTTTATTCACCGCTGAGTGCAACGGCGCGAGCTTAGCAGCACAGATGCAAGTCTACACAGGTGCGGGAAGACATGTCTGCATACTAATTTCCCCCCTCTCCTTCACCTTTAACCTCCCTTCCCCCGGGCCTAGCCGTGGAGAGAAATGGACCCAGCCATGCACCGATTAATCGTAGGCTTAGCCAAACAGATTGAGGGACGGTTTCTTTATTTATTTTTCTAGTCGTATAGTGATGCTATACGATATAGTGAAGTCCGAAATTATTCATCGTTATCGACACGGGTAATCCATAGATACATTTGATTATTACTTGTAAAGATTTGATTCTGATGAAATTGCAGAATCCACAACTCTAATAGTTCCTGTACTGTTCTTCTATAGATTCTGGAGATAATTATAAGGCAATTATAAAGTAACAGCAGAATACCCTTCCAAGATTGCATATTTGTGATTCACAATCAGTTGGTAATTGTAAGGTAATGAAATGTGTTATCTCTCTCTCTCTCCTCCTCCCTACCTCTCTCTCTCCCCCTTCCTCTCTCTCCTCCCTCCCTCTCTCCCTCCCTCTTGTTCCCCCCTGCTCCCTCCCTCTTTCTCATTACCTGTGACTCTCACCCCTCTCCCACCCACTCTCTTCCCTCCCAAATTCTCCATCTCCCCCTCCCTTCCTGTCTCTCTCTCCCCTTCTCTGTCTTTCCCCCTCCTTCTCCGCTTTTCCCACTCCCCTCCCTCTCTCTCTCACTCATGCTTCCCTCTCCCCTCCCTCTACCTCTCACCCTCTTCTCCATCTCTCTCTCTCTCTCTCCCCCTCCCTCCCTCCTTCCCCCAGGACGACATCCGGGCCGAGGTGGTGGACAGCCTGGTGCGGGACATCCAGAACACCCAGTGCCTGTTGAACGTAGAGTACGCAGGCGCCAGCTGCCCCCACGTCACCCTGCAGTTCGGGGACACCAAGGACGACGTGGGCCTGGGCCTGGTCAAGGAGGGCATGGTGATGGTGGACGTGCGCAAGGAGAAGCACCTGGCCAAGATGGTACGTGGAGGCCGGGTTGGTCGGGCAGTGTGTGGTCCACCCTTATTGGATCTGTGTGCTCTTGTGTGTTGCTCAATGGTGGAGCTTTTTTGGGTGACTTTTTCATGGATTTTGTTTGGTGTTTACGATGCAAATCTTTTGTTATTAGACACTTCTGTCTAAAGCAACTTACAGTGATAACACAAGGTAATGCATAACATAATACGCCTAATACATTACCCAATGCTATTTAGAAGATGTTTTAATCTGAAGGGATTTACAATGATAACATAAGGTAATACGTAACACGCGTAATACAATACCCAATACTATTTAGAAGATGTTTTACCCAAAGCTACCTACAGTTAAATCAGGAATCTGTCATTAAAGTGCCAGCCTATGGGTAGGCCTACCGGTAGGCTGCGGACATTAGGAATCGAACCCAGTACCTTTCGGCTGGGAGTTGTACACTAACTATGCGTCCTGCAACATATTTATTTTCTAGGGCTGTGGGTAGGGGTGGTGGTCATATTTTATGTTTGGTCATATGCACCTTTTTGCAAAAACCTTTGGTTGAGAAATGTGAGCGATTAAATTTATTTTTCAGTGTACATTGCCATTATCATTTGTATTTTCTTTTTACGTCCTACCAGCAGTTTGTCTGTGTAGCCCCCCCCCCCGCGTTATAATAATGTCATAGAACACCGCGTGTTTTATAGTGCTACATAATTTTTAAGGAGCCCAGTGGCGACGCAGCGTTTCAACAAACTCCTGTAACCGCCTCTTTGGCAGCGCCTGCGTTCAGTCTCTCTCAGCATTACCCCCCCCCCTCTCGGCGTTCTCCAGCAGACTGCAGCTGAGCCATCGCTTTCATCGCTTTTTTGTCGCTGTTACATCGCTGATGTACAAGAGCAAGCGTTTGCCTAATTTACCTCACGAGTCCATAGGCTCGGAGTGCGGGCTCAATGGCCGAAATATTAACAAAACACCCGTGCACCCAAACAACACGGCTGACACGGTGGTCACTCTGTAACCTTATGACTCAACGCTCGTTTGCTTCCCAGGCGTTAGGCTAATGTGGCCTGACAGTCAATGCCACTCTGAAACGTGATGGATAAAGAAGTGCAGGTATTTCTCTCCGATGCTCGCACACCACTGCCGTCAGTCGGGTCGGTGCCATTCCCTTCCAAAGTGACACACACACACACACACACACACACACACACACACAAAGGGAAATACGCTCGAGGCGCCGCAATCGTGTCCATATTGACGAGCGCTTTTTGACATCATAGTTGAATCAGGTAGAGGTGAAAAGGCGTGTGAAGTCTTCAGTCCCGCTAATTGTAGTGTGTGCACTCCCTGGGCCCTCGAGCAAAGAGACGCAAACATGGAAATATATAGTCGGTGTTTACTGACTCGCTCTATCACAGAGGATAGAACGGACACATGTCCGACCGGGGTCAGCCATGCAATCTCTCTAAGTACACATACATGCATTTATACATGTGCACGTACACAAATACACACACACATACGTGCATCTAAACGTGCATAATAGCGATGCATGGGTAGTAAAAAAGGAAGGGGGCTGTTGGGCCAGTTAGTCAATAATGCAGTGTGCATCACTGTGATTTTACTGTAGTGACCTCTGTCCCGCAGCTGGTAGCCAGGGATCATAATACAGCCGGCGGTTAATGGTCCCTATAGAAGAAGGTCAGTGATTAAGCCCTCCCAGCCGCAAGGCTAATAGGCTTATAGACTATGCAGATTTTAGACAGGGGTGGGTTAGAGCAAATGGCTTCTCTGTGATAATTTGGCTGTGGCTAAAGCACCAGCTCTTTAAGCATTGTCTGTCTGCTGATCTTATTGGGAAACCCTTCTTGTTTTTTTGTCCTCTCTTGAAGATGCACCGGAGTGTACTAACGGTTGTTTTCATATCGCACTTTAGAGAGCAAATATAATGAATGGCTGGGTCCCACTTGGTCGGGTCAAGCAACAAAAACCCAGCAAAATAAATGGTGTTTTGTTTTCCCGGCCGATTCATGCTAGCACCTGCTAGTAGGCTTCTCTCTGTTGTTGTTCACACTCTGATGATATTTGTTTTCCTTTGGATGGTGTTGCTCACTTCGTCAACACTCCTCTCTCACTCTTCCTCTTCCTCTGGCCGTCTCTTTACCTCTGCAGACCGTCGGTAACCTCCTTAAACGAATGTCTCTCCCCCCCCGTTGGTTCCAGTCTGTCTATATTCTCGACTCTTTATCCGCGCCTGGGGATTCGCGCGAGGCCTTTGTTATCAGAGGTCTGCTGTTAAGTATTGCATAGCAGATGGGCCGTAATGTACACTGGCACGTCGCAGCCATAGCAATAGACCGCCGCAAGAGCCCTGAAGGTGAAGTGTGAGCTTTAGCATCGGCACTGGGGCTGTAAGGGTAGGGGGGGAAGGTTTTATTTATTTGTTTATTTTTTAATTTTTTTATCACTTTGAGTTATATACTTTTTTTACGCACTTCAATTCTTTATAGCAATGTCTCTGGATCCCTATTCTGCACTTCCATATATTCCACATTGCGGTTTCCTAATGCAGCAAATACGTATGGCTTGCCACTACTGTCGTAATGGTTGAATAATGAAAGTGAAATTGGGTTATGGAGTGAAAGGGTGCAGGTAAAAGGATCAGAGTAGCCGACCTGGATGGAAAAATCTTTAGAAATGTATATCCGAGAGGCCCAAAATGTGGCTAGAGATACTGTATACCATAACTAATGGATCTCTCATTAACGACTTTCTTAACTATTCTTTCACCTAAATGCTAGCAGCCAATATCTATATTATATAAGCCTATTGGTATGTGCCGCCTATAGTTGTAGGCTAGCACCCTGTACCATTGTGCCAGCAGCCTAAACCTGTATGCTAGCAGACTAAAGTGCACTGCGATGCAGAGGACACGACGAGAGAAATGAGATGACTCAAATATAGATGGGGTCAGAGGCTGAGGACAAATGTGAAGGAAAAATGTTGAGTCGAGGAGGAGTTGGAAGTCGAGAGTGTTTGTACAGATTGAGCGTGGCATTAAAGTATTAAAACATAACCCCAGCAGATGGAGGAGTGACCCAAAAATGTACATTTAAATTAAACCATGGTCACTTTGGTCACATACAACCTAGGGTTCCCATATTCAAAGTGCAGCCTTCACACTGTCTTTTTTTTTAAAGAACATTCACAATATGACAGCCGTAATCCCATAGTGCATATTATATTATATTATATTCATCTGACATATCGTATATGTGGCCACACGGCCGCCCGCCATGTGGTTTTAACGTGTAGATAATTCCCTCAGAGTGATATCATTGCCTCATCCGTTATGGAGTCAAGTTGAAAGAACCATTGTGTTCTCAGACATCATACATACACAGCAAAGATCACATGAATAGATAAACATCGGAACACAATAGCTCTTTTCGGGCACCGTCGCACGCTCTTAGGCTATATAATGGATATGGCATTAAAGATATTCAATCCAAAGTATAAACCCCTTCTCTGATCTATAAACCGTGGGCCAGCGGCTTTAGTGATCTTGTGCTTTGCTTCTGCTCTGGTTGTCTTGCAATTGATTGCGTCTTCCGATCAGCCCATAGGATTTTGAGGTGTCGGGAAGTCTGCTACCCGGGGTGATGTATAAATCTATATAGGTAGTGCAGTTTTGTATTCTGAGTTGACAGGTCAGCAGGGGATCTCTCTACTCCGGAGGTTAAGGAGGTACTGATCAATGTCAGCCCAGACTACATTAACATATGTTCCAGACCTTCCTCCAACATAGTCATTAATGAGCTTTGTAAAAAAAACAAAAATTGGACTCCATTTAATTATCCGGTGTGTCAAGATGGATTTTAATTATCCAGCGAGAATCGTGGGAGTCCTTTTTTTTAAAGATCTTTCGGGGAGTCTCATATTACATTTTATAAAGCTAATATTTAAACGGCCTCTGTGCGACACATACACCCCCCTTTAGGGCTACACCTCTCCCCTCGCTTATCCAAGATCTGGGCATGAACCAAATCAGTTTTGGAAGGAAATGTCCCACCTGACTCGACCACCCCTTGTTTTTTCCTTCCTCGCCAACAACGAAGAGCAATAGCCTCCTCCTCCTCTTGGCTAGGATAGCCCAAGGCCTTCCCAAACAGACTCCTGTCAAGGCCCAACCGCCACAACAGTGGCACAGTGCCACCCCTGGCACCCAGCCACCCTCCTACCTATTCACACTCTCCCTCTTCCCCTTAACCCACCTAATGTCTCTCTATCATGCGTCGCCGTCCTGCCTCTTTGACTCGCCTCTCCTCTCGCTCGCAACCGTCCATCTCATGGCGTCTCACGTCTCCCTCAACGTGACTCTTTGTTTCCCTATTACCTCTTTGAACTCGGTGACTCAAGCACCTTAACGTGCCACCGTTTGCTGGCGATTCTGTCCTATTCCTTTTGGATGGTTGTGTTTCATTTATTTTCATTTTGTTTTATTAATCTCCAGGAAATATAACATTGGAGTAATTTGCACCAGAGCTAGCTTTAGGCTTCTTGGGAGGAGCTGTGATTTAAAACGCCATTAATGATTATTTGTGCCTTGCTCAGCATGTTCTGCCCTGTAATGCCTACGTGTCATATTCATTTTTTAAGCGGTGGCATGAGAAGTATGTGAGGTGTGTGTGTAGCAAGTTTGTCTGTGCAAAGTCGTACCCAGCGTGTGCAGGTTTTTCAACATTGCGTTGCGCCGGCGGCAGACAACTTGACATGTTGAATTCGTCGAAGGGTGCAAAGTCATTAGTGGTACAAGCTAATCATTTGCCATTTTCCAATTACAAGTCAATTGGAAACAGGGAAGTGTCTGTCTCCCTCAATTTCACCAGCACAATTATTATCAATCACTAGCAGCAATGTGGCATGAAGATCTCATATCGACCACCGCTTAAAAAAGGTTTCAAATATCTGTCCCGTCATTAAAGCTGTGACTAAAGAACTAGCATTCTGATGCTGCTAATGATGGATAGGTGGAATACTGGTACTAAGTCGTTTTGCTATTCTTTTTCAATTCATTCACATGAAGACTTGTTCTAAATCTAGAACTGACATTATTGCTGTCATATTGTGAATGTTCTTTAAAATGTATTTATATGGAGGCAGTTTTGCTTTTTTTTAATACATGTGCATCTGCAGTGTCAGCACACTCTTGGGAAGTTTAGTTCTCTGTTTTGCGAACAGGGCCCCAAGCGGAGTAATTAGCCCTTCAATGGTGCTGTAATTGGGATGGCCAGTGTAACCCGAATATGGCGTTTTTCCGAATCACCAATGGTTTTTCTTTTTAGGCAACAAAAATAAACTCCCACAGGAAATTAGGAAAAAAAAATGCTTGTACTGATGATGGCTCCTGGGAATTGTAGTTCCATTTATCACAGTACAATTGCGCTGTTGAGCACAGGTGTGAAGGCACATGGGATCCACAGTTTACAGTCGCCATGCTGTTTCAGAGCTTGGAGGGGGTGGCTGATGATCGGCCTCCTGGGAGTACGGGCTTCCTGCAGAGCTGCTTGGTTGGAGGCGATCTGTGATGTAGTTTTCTTTCATTTCCCATGATATTTGGCTTGAGGGTCGCAGACAGTAGGGGGACTACAACAGGGCTCTGTGGAGGGTTTCCTCATAACCTTCAACCAACCCACCAACCAACGCCACACACAGAGACAAACTTGATGTATGTTCACCACCATCCCCAATTTAATTGTCTTAAGCAGCATACCGGGCCACCAGTTGATTGGCTGAGAGCTTATCCCCCACTCTATACTCCGCCCTCACCACCAAACTTTCCTCTCTCTTTCTCTTTCTGTCTCTGTCTCTGTCTCTGTCTCTGTCTCTGTCTCTGTCTCTGTGTCTATGTCTCTGTCTCTGTCTCTCTCTTTCCTTCTCTGTCTGTGTCTCTCTCTCTCTGGGACCTTTTATAGTGTGTGAAAGCGTGACCAATGGCTCAATATCTCATTTGAGACAGTAAAGTTGGAGATGGAACATTTTAATGGACGTTTTTTCTTCTCCTGTGTTATTGACTGTTGGGGTGTGCATGGGCACGTGCATGCACTCACACACACACACACACGCACAAACAGCCGGTTGCCACGGCGCCTGCTGAGGCGGTCCCTTTGATGGGGCCCTAGCCGACACGCGCCACTACCCAAACTCTATTCCTACCTCCACAGATGAATAAACACACACACACACACACACACACACACATGGACGTACAAACAGGCACACAGAGACAGACAGACACACACTGTAATTTCCCTTTCATCCACGCATTGGGGAGTCGGCATCAAGGGCCAACCCTGCGCCAAGTCGAGGGTCCACTAACACTTCCCTTACCCGTCTCTGTGTCCTCGTTAACCTCGAGTGCTGCGCTGTAGCACTCTTTACTTGCCACTTTGTACTTTGTGTGTACTTAGTCATTTGACATTGCATGTACAAAGAGAGGAAGGTTTGGGATCCTGCACGGCATAGCGATGGGTGGGCACTGACACACACACACACACACACACACACACACACACACACACACAGTGTGGCACACAAGCTTTCAGCATGCATCTCGCACATGCTTTATTTTTCAAATACATTGTCGGCACATTCAATGTCAATCTCAGAGTGTGGCCTTCACTACCATGGCCTTGCACACACTGCAGGCACGCAGGTGGCAAATCGCTCTCCACTTAGTACATATTATTCTTAACGTGTGCCCCTTGCCTGATTCATCTTGTGTTTTGTTTTTGTTGTATAGATTGATGCGGGGGGATTATGCTTTGGGATTAAGTGCTCACACTTCCCCAAATACTCTGCTATTGTACTGTTGCATCCTGGGTAGTTGGCTCAACTCCACAGTGGCCTCAGACTACACTTATAAGAGAAGCAAACACACAAATCTATTCACTTATCCTGTGTACTTCTGATTTATTATTATTCAGGAATGGAAGATTCCTGGAACTGTCCTTACATTGTTGTTTTTTTTCATAACGTCTTAAGCGTTTTAGTGTCATGATCCGTTTACAAGGGCCTGAATAACGATGGTTCAGAAGTACACAGAATGGGAGGTCTCTGAGTTGAACTGCTCATGTCTCGGAGACCGTGCATATGATTCTGCTTATTGTGAATATGCGGTGTCCATATATCCATTGTTCCCCATCAGCAACGGTGGCTTTCACATGCCTTGACATCCCATCAGTAGTGAGAGAACAGTGCTGGAACATTCTCTTTCTGTCCTCACATTCTCTCTCTCTGTCCTCATATTTTTTCTCTCTGTCCTCACATTCTCTGTCCTCATATTCTCTCTGTCCTCACATTCTCTCTTGCTTTCTCTGTCTCTCACTGTCTCTCTCTTACTGTCTTTCTCTTGGTCCTTAAAATGCTCTGTCCCCACAATGCTAGCTGTCCCCCAAAGGTCCCAACAACATATCCATACTCTAGCTTGTAGCAGGCTTGTTTGTTTCTGTATTTATTTAATTGATTTTATTCAGTCTGTGAAATGAGACGAGGGCAGCTCACCTACGCACCAGACGTGCACATGCCCCGTCGCGAGGCTGCCATCATATCCATCACTCCTCGCACCACGCTCTACCAGAACACCACCTGGGCACAGCATGCCCGCCTGCCGCGCTAGCCGCTGATCAACACACACACACACACACACACACACACACACTGGGATACACACACTGACTCAGACAGACACACACACTCTCTCAGATACACAGACCAAGGCACAGACACACTCGGATACATAGACTCACACAAAGATACACACACACACACACACTCAGATACAGACATACACACATGCACTTGGATACATACTCTTTCTCTCTCTCTCTCGCTCTCTCTTTCTCTCTCTCCCTGATACACACACACACACACACACACACACACTCTTGGATAGATACACTCACTCAGACAGACATGCACAGACACTGGAAAGCAGGCAGACGCTCACAGCCAATCAAACACACGCCTCCTCCTGCCAGAACACCAGACTTGCACCACCTGTCAGTAAAGGCGCCTTCATGTGAGAATCACACGTTCACCGCGACCCTCGTTCACGGCTGCATAAAAAAGAAACAAAAACTGGACCGAGTTGTACTCACAAATGTATTTTCCATCTTTTTTGGTGCGTAAGTCTGCATGTTTAACAAGTTAAAGTAAAGTATACAATGTACTTCTGTTAATGTCGATCCGCTTTCAAGTCCGTGTCAAACGGCCGTCCCGAGAGGCCCATCCCACTGCTTTGACCTTCCAAGCTTTTCAGAATGACATACTTTACATGGTAACAACCATAGTTCCATGAAAAGGTCAGACACACACACACGGAGAGCATCTGTCCCCCACACTGAAGTACACCTGCTCACACACTGCTCTGCCATCTTCCTGATCAAAAGCAACATATTCATGTGTGTGTGAGTGCCGAATCACACATACACACACTTGTGTGGCTAGGACTCATGTTGTCCACCAGTCAGAAGGAAGGGACATCTGCCCACCATATGTGGACTTGTATGGGGTCAACACACACTTTTGCTACGTTGCCGATATTGTTTTCGCTTTCAATTGAGATGCATGCCATTAAGGAACTTACCTGTTAGGCTGCAGACATGGGGGGGATCGAACCCTGTACCTTTTGGTGAGAGGGTGTAAAACACCCTAGACACTACATCATACTGAGGTACTCAGGTTCTCAGGCTCTGTATATTTATTGGATTGGATTCACCTTTACTCACTCGCTGTGAGATCGCTGATTTCCCCCCTAACTGATTTGGGTTTGTCTTCTTGTTCTGGTTCTGAATGAAGGCGTGCGTTTCCGTTTTCTCTCTGCCACTCTGAAGCAGCGCTTATAAGGACCTATTCACATATCTAAAGCCCCCCCACCCCACGCGCCCGCCAACCTTCGGGCTGTGCCTCTCCCTGATTGGTGCTTGTGTTCCGTGGTGTGTTCCCGTGGTCGTTGAGGGATAATAGATGAGCAAAGGGGGGGGGGGGGGGGGGGGTGTGTGAAATCGCAATGTACGCACACTGCGTACATTGTGCAAAGTCGTAATTCTCTCACACGTCCTCCTGCAATCTTGCCGTGTTGTTCTGCAGCGCACTTGAATGAAGTATCGCAATTGGCTTTTTTCACTCTGCGTGTTTCTGAACAGTCAAGAAACTTTGCTTTCACAAACATTTCTACACTTGCGCTCATGTGAGCAAAAATACCTTGTGGTGAAGGCCACCCTATGTTTTGGACAATGTGCCGGTCCAGCATTCCAAGGAGATAGATAAACACACACACCCTAAAACACACAAATAGCAAACACACACACACACACCTACACACACACACAAACACACACCTACACACACACAGACCTACACAAACACACACACACCTACACAAGCACACACACAGACACTCTCGCTCTCTCACACTTCCTCGCTGGAAACAGGAAGCAGGAGCTGCGCACCTCACCGTGTCTTTGTAATACAGTCAGCACCGCGTCGCCATATGGAGACATCTGTCTGACAGGCCTTAGACGCTGTCCTCCCCCCAACTCGTCCCCCTGTCCCCAAAATATATCTCCTTCCACTGGCTTTGATGGATGACTTATGCAACCACAGCAACTTTTCTTGTCCTCGCACACCTCACACACACCCGCAAACACACACTCACACACACACTCACACGTGCCCGTGCAGGGCAGCTGTACGATCCAGCTGTACCTCTTGTATTCTGGCGGTGATGTGTGCAGTGCAGCCATCACATCAACCTACATACACCGGCTAGCTAAGCAATTAAACTTCTGCACTTCATCTACTTTATGCACTTATAACATCTGGACGCCTTGCTTAAGTGTGTGTGTGTGTGTGTGTGTCCATCTGTCTGTTTGTGTGTGTGTGTGTGTGTGTGTGAGAGAGAGCTAATCTGTTCCATGAATAAGCTTGATACATGGGCTTATCCTGCGGACTCATCGCTCACCATGTGTGTGTGCCTGTTTAGACACTGCAAAGGAGATTCTGTTCTAGCATTCCAAAGCCGCTATATACACACACACACACACCAATTTCAGCTGTTGCTCCTTCTCTCTCTCCTCAGTTAATTAATCCTGCTGTGAATCATCGCTAGTTCAGTCAATGACGCTAAATGGCTCCTGTAGCAGGAGTGGTCAATATGTTTAACTTTCTCATTGGCCTCTCGCTATCCCTCTCTCAATCTCCCTCTCTGTCTCAGTACTTTGAAATCAATTTCCACAACTCGTGTGTGTGTGTGTGCGCGCGCGCGCATGCATCCACAGTGTTCATTCCTCTGCAAGTTCCACACCACTGTTAGCGTTCTCTAAAGTATCTCGTACGGGTGAATATATTACAAAATCTGAATGCTGTACGCGCTTTAGCTGCCTTCTGTAGATATTTTGATGTCACTGAAAAAAAACAAAGATGCACCTGCTGTTTCTTCAGCAGAGCTTTCGTCTCCGTTGGAGAAAGCACAGCTTCTGATGGGACGCTCACATCGTCCTCACACACACCCTTACATCGCAATGCCCCACCACTGCCATAACAGAAGCCACGAGGCGGCAAGCCCTCGTGCTAGCAGCTGCGGCATGCTAGCTTGCTGATGGGCACACTGTCAAGAAGCAATGGTGCACGCTACCTGGGTTTTTATATATACAACCTTCCCCTGAATGATCCGTAAAGTCCTTTGTTTGCCCTACATTTATAGTGTGTGTGTTTGTATTTGTGGGTGTGTATGTATTTGTTTTTGTGTGATCCTGCTGAGGCCTTAAGGAACAACAAAGTGTGTGTGCTGGTGTGCATTCCCTGGCACCTGCACTCGTTTCCACATATTGCGGTTCTTTATCCCACTACGATTTCACGTAGCTGTAGCCTGTCAACACATTCACCACTTTTGTTCTTTATTCTGCCGGAGGTGGGAAAGAAAGTGTAACGGCATTTCTTGTGTAAAAGGGGTTGTTGAAGGAAGATGGTGTGTGTGTGTGTGTGTGTGTGTGTGTGTGGGTGGGTGTAGTTGTGTGTATGTATGTATGTATGTGTAAATATATATATATATATATATATATATATATATATATATATATATATATATATATATATACTGTACCATAAACTCTCACACAAAAGCTTTAATTGCGGTGATGCTACTTGCTAATCTTTCTCTCTCGCTCCTTCTCTCTCTGGTTGTTCTGCAGGTCACAGAGTACCTGAATGGCCAGGAGTCTGCCAAGAGTGCCAGGGTAAGTCGTCAACTCTCCGTCTTATCATGGTGGTTTGCAATGGGGAAACCATAGTGTACAGTCTTGCAGAAAGTAGTAATCTTGACACAAAAAGAAAATGGAACATGACAACTGGACCAGAAGTACACGGGATCTTTCTGCTTGTCGTCATCAGCTCCCTCTGGGCTCGCTTTCTTCCAGTCTCTCACCCCGATTCAGATTCAAAGAGCTTTATCGGCATGGAAAATGTTAATTTACATTGTAAAAGAAGGTAACAAAAGATAGCAAGTAATAAAAAAGAATAGTTACATCATTACATGAAATTGTCAAAACAAAATGATATAATGCACAAGAAAATGTGTATCTACAGTGAAAAAAATGAGACTGAGATTAGATACTTACTTACTTACTGGTTTTGGATAATGGTAAGGATATGGTTGAGTTAGTCAAACTATAACCTGGTGCTCGCCTATAGAATGACTTGTCTTTACCTATCTCTTTTCTCTCACCCACTCTCTGTCTCTATGTATACTTCTGCCAAGATGTGACACGTGGTCACCAGTATAAGGAAGCAGGCCCTACACTCTCCTACTGGGAGATGTGAAAGGAGAGGAGGCAGTGTTAAGTGGGGTTAAACGACCACATAGGAAATGCACTTTCTCCTCATACAATTAGCTGAGATGAGGCAAACTCTATGACTTGAATCGCTCGGCGTTTCACTCAATTCCGGTCAAACCTCAACGGCAACCCTCCTTTCCTGCTGCTGACCACTGGCGTTATGCTAGGCTGTCTTCTATCGACGCGTCATTCAATCTCTTGGCTGTACCCTCCCCCGACTATCCGCAGCCACTCATTGGCTCAATGCTCCCCCCATCAGAATAATATTCGCTGGTGGGTGGGGGAATGCATCCAAGCAAGAGATGGGGGGTGTGGTGGTGGTGGTGGTGGGTAGGTGGGGAGGGAGGGAGGGGCGACCATGTGCGCCCGTTGGTTCCAACAACCAGTGCTAATGAGTGAGCGCGCTAATTAGTTGTGAATCATGCTGTTAACAGCTGAGCACGCATGCTGATGAGAACAAAAATGACACTTTTGCTGAGAAACACACACATACACAACTACACACACACACACACATATATATATATATATATATATATATATATATATATATATATATATATACATTAACATCACTAAAGTCGACATATACACAACTAACTCCATTTCTGTCATGACTGGTTTTTGGTTCCGCTAAACATCAACGCGACCAATTCTGAAGCACACACACACACACTCATACATGCACACAGACATGCACACGTGCACACATGTAGAGACCGTATTTGCGCATTTGCAGGAAACCATTAATGTAGCTCAATGGGGCGATTTCCAACCAGGTTGAACATAATGCAATCAGGGGCCCCTAATAGACTGGGCCGGCTCTCAGGCATAGGAACAGGAACTGTGTGTGATTAAACACACGCACACGCGCATTCTCTCTGCTCTGTCAAGATGGAGGTCGCTCGCCACACACACACACACACACACACACTCACATACAAAGACACACACATACACACACTCACTACACTTGGTCAAGATGACGGTTACACACACACACGCGTTTCACTCCCGGTCTTGACCATTGAACACGTAATGTGCCAGAGGAGGTTATTAGAGTCTCCTACAAAGCAGGTGGGGATTTTTTCCCAGATTTCATGGTTGTTTGTTTCATTGCAAGACATTAACTCTCTCTCTCGCTCTCTTTCTCTGTCTCTCTCTCTCTCTGCAGCTGAACATTTGGCGCTACGGAGACTTCCGCGCTGACGACGCCGACGAGTTCGGCTACCGTCGCTAAAATATCGGAACAAAAGACAGGAAAAACAACGCAACACGCCATCCATCCCAACACCATTCCAAAGATCACCTGCGGAAGACGAGAGGCACGACAGGAAGACCCCTTTGATCACTTAACATAACTAAACCACAAGCATTGACGTGCAGCCTCCATTTGGTTTCGACAAGTCATTCTTTAATTTTCTTTACGCTCTTTAATTTTTTCCCCCTTTTTTTTTTATAACTGCAGTGAGCCTCTTCTCATCTTATTGAACATGAAATCCAGACTCGTTTTGATGTTGAAAGTTCTCTCTTCTAAACACCCATCATGCATCACTCGATCTCAGTGGGCCACTTTGCCAGTTCCTCTGCACTGTTGCCAATCTGTGTTAAATGCCATGCTATGTTTTATTTTTGTTTACTTGGTAAATGAACCCCCCCTCTTTTTCTGCCAATTATTCCCCTCTGCTATCCGATGCCCTGCCGCCAATCCATGTTGTCTTTCATGCGAGAAAGGACCTTTAGCTTTCTGGTCTCTCTTCTTGTTACGTGTCGATGACGGCAGATTTTTTTTAATGCTTCACCCTATCGATTTGCCATGTAAATGTGAGCATATGTTGAAACGTGTGAATGGAGTTTATTTCCGAGGGACTAGGCAGGGGGAGAGGCCACGCTGTGAAGGAACGAAGAAAATCAAAGTTGTATGTGGTGTTCCTTTCGATTGTAAATCTGTGTGATAAGGATGACTCCCCACAGTTTTTGTGAGGGGAGTGTTTTTTAGTGGTTCGGTCGCTACATCGCTGTCTCTTTACGCTCCAAAATTATGGACTTCCTTAATATTATGGCATTCATCATGGTCATCTCTCACT
The DNA here is from genome assembly GCA_026745465.1 of Lota lota. Taxonomy (NCBI): domain Eukaryota; kingdom Metazoa; phylum Chordata; class Actinopteri; order Gadiformes; family Lotidae; genus Lota; species Lota lota. The sequence goes on along the minus strand of JACYXH010000207.1, from coordinate 1,112,070 downwards.
CTATCTCTCTCTTTCGGTAATGTTTACATAATTTTGCAACGGTTATGATCTCGTCTTTGGCAGTCTCTTCTCCTGTCTCTGTATATCATGGCAGAAACAGTGTATGAATTTTGTTTTCCTTATAATAGACCTTGTCATTATATTAAAATAAAAAAAATATCTGCTGAATAAAAAAATGCAAATTATGTTGGGTTGTCTTCATTGAAACTTCAAAAAAATGCCAGTCACCCCCAAATTATGCAAAGTCCTGAACTGTTCTTATAATTCCAGACAGGATTGTTGCAAAACAAAGACTAAATAAAAATGGTGAATGCATGATCGTGATTGACAGTGTTGTACAAGAGCTGACGATCTGGAAAAGGGAGACCTACGTTTAGATGCAACGCCCCAACGTGTGAAATGCTTTTTAAGTAGGTTACACGCAAATGTAAATATCATTCACCACATATAAATGAATTTTCTTATTCCTAAGCACTTACCGTAAGTGATAAGCTCAGAAATAAGATAAACACATTATATATTTGTTGCCTTTTTTAAATGAGGTCCCCCATAAACATTTGTTATAGCCTGCATTATAAAATGAAAGTCCTCTTCCACAAATCAAACTAGTGGAGCCCAAATACTCTTCCAACTATTACGTAGCGCACTTGATCTGGCATCACCATATTGTAGGTATTGCTAATACACCATTTACCAAATGTTTTTATCAAAGGATCGAAATCGTTTATCAAAGCAACATGTAGTGAATGTTCGATGGAGGTGGATGTGAGTCGAACACTTGTCGTATATGTACTTGTTTATAAGGGTGGGTGCTTTCAATTAGCCTGGGAAGCAGACGAATCTCGCGAGCTGCAGCTAGGATTTCTACCCGGTACGAGATAGACCGACCAGTCATAACCGTTTATCTAATATGAGGCGGGATAAATACGATTACGGTGCAGCGGAACACCGTAGAGGCATTTTCACCAACAACAAAGATGGCTGCCGCTGATGGAGAACGGTATGTTGATTCCGTTCTCGAGACAGTATAAAACGAACTGGACGGTAGATTTTCACTAAAAGAACAAACAACTGCAATTAAAGCTTTAGTTGAGCAAGCATGTTGTCTGTTTAAAAAAATGTCGTCGCTCAGTGCTGCGTCTCCTGTTTCGTTGCTATGATTGGTTGCGGGCCTATCCAACTGCGTCCAGAGGCATTTTGGTCTGCGCCTGTTGGTGACGCCCATTGTAAATCGAAAATTAACGGAGAGGTTCCAGACTAATTGCAGTTTTCAATTCGTCTGGCTATGCCAGGCTAGCTTTTACTATGTTTGCTTCCAGGAATGGCCTCTTGGGGATACAGTTTCTTTAATTGAATTGAACACCCCTAGCCACTATTGCACCATCATGCTATCTTTAAGCCCGATGGAAGAGTCTAGAAGGGGAAGCTATGAGACTCGCTAACAGCAGCCTAAATTAACAACTCACTCCGTGTGTTTTACTCGATGATTAACATCGCAATGCTCCCCTGGGTGTGTCTGGTGTTCCATAAGAGTCGTTCACATTCATTACAAACAGCGCATCAACTTCACATCCAGGTGCCCAGGGTCGAAGTGTGGTGTTGTGGATATTAAGGGAAAGCGGTTCACATGTCTCGTTTTACATTCAGAGCCGTGACGCAGAACGGCTAATGAATAGCAGACATGCATTAGCTGATGAGTGTTTTCAGCGACAACGTGAGTGGGGCCTCGCGGGAGGCGAGTATGCGGACCCTATAAATAGATCCACGTCCACCAATACATGCTAATGCAGTTGTGGAGGGTCCCGCCCGCCTTCGACACCACCCTTCAAATACCATTACGTGTATGTGTTCTACAGTAATGTAATACTACATGGTACAAGTGTTTGTCCACTACTTTCAAGTCAAAACTGCTCCACCAAATAAACTCTGCTAAAAGAGTGTAGGCTAACCTCTTGAGAAACTTTATGACCACCCTAGCGTTCTTACATATAAAGGCTGGCAATCAACATTGTCTCTGACCCCAACCACAAGCAAGCGGACCAGTCCCACCGATTGGCTACGGAACGCCTTTCCCGGTGACACCCACCAATCAGAAACGATCCGAATGAAAGACGTCCTACGCAATTTATCACCACCGTTCGTGTCCAATTTGTGCCAGCAGGTAATATGTTCTCTATTCAATTAGGTCTCCTGTCTCACTGGCTGTGGAGATGGAGACGCTTGATCAATGTTTCAATGTTTTTTCTCCCCTTCTCACATTCGTTTTACATCTGTTCTACTGCTCCTTGTGCTCGCTTACTGTCGGTCTGTCGGTCCATTGGTCCGCCCGCCCGCCCCGGTCATCAGATCTCTCGCTCCCCCTCATTGGGTTTCTTCTCCGTGTCGATGGGAAACCTATTAGGAGTCCTCTGATGGAAGGAGAAGAGAAGGAGGAGGAGGTGAAAGGGAGACCGAAGGGAGAGAGAGAAAGGTACTCCTATTGAGAGATAAGCTTTTGAGCTTCATCTTCTCTTTCTGTCAGTCTCTCTATGGGTGTGTCTTTCTCAATTAAATTAAATTCAACTAATTTGCTTTATTAGCAGTACATGTATACAATGTGTTGCTGAAGCAAAGCAATAAATTAATTAACAATAACACTAATAATGCGTTGCTATTGTGTCTATGTACAGAAAAATTCAAAGGGCTTTATTGGTAGGGAAAACATTAATGTGGCCAAATAATTAAAAAAAGATACCACTTATTTCGTTCTGTCTCTCTCTATTTCTCTCTCTCACGATTATGAAAGAACAATGTCAGAACACTAGCAATGAGGATGCAGCCGAATCAAAACCCCACTACAATTACAGACCGTGTTTGTTGACTCTCAAGTAGGTTTTCAATCAGGGAAATTGTGTGTTGATGCATTGAGTTTTTGCCCGTGACAGATCTTATATTTTTCATTCATCGCCGTTCAATAGCGTTCAAAGCAGAGGAGAACATAAAGTGAATTATATCACAAACTTTCAAGCAAATAGTTTATTTTGAGAATGTTCTGTTGTAATGGTATGACAAAGGAATGTTGACATCCTCTCGCATGGGTTTTGTATTGGCCCTGCTCTTGTTTGGGGGATGTGATGACACACACACACACACACACACACACACACACACACACACACACACACACACACACACACACACACACACACACACACACACACACACACACACACACACACACACACACACACACACACACACACACACACACACGTCATTCCTTTTACTTACAACAGGATTAAAAATAAACAGACAATGTTGATTGCCAGCCTTTATATGTAAGAACGCTAGGCTGGTCATAAAGTTTCTCAAGAGGTTAGCCTACACTCTTAGCAGAGGTTATTTGGTGGAGCAGTTTTGACTTGAAAGTAGTGGACAAACACTTGTACCATGTAGTATTACATTACTGTAGAACACACATGCGCACACGCACAGAGCTTGGATGGGGATTTCGACCTGGGTAATAAGGATAACAACAAGGTAAACTCAAGGTATTTAATGACACCGTGGCTGGTTTTAACATTGGTCATAACAGCCCATAGATAGAAACCATAATGCACATTTGAGTGTCCTGTAATGTGTCCTAACAGATGGTGTTTATGAGTGGAATCGATGTTTGTAGATGTATATAATGGCATGGCCATGAGACGTAAGCCTGCCAAGTGCAATTACAGAGAATTGTGTACAGCAGAAAAATGGAGTAGGTTGCTCTCGTGTTTCCCTATCAAGATCTAAACAAATAAAATCAACGGATGTTGATTGAATCTCTGAAACGAGCCAGGAGATGCCAGTTGTTAATTAAAACGCTCTCACTACCCTTAGCAAAGTATGAAGATAGTGAGATTAGGTCTGACACAAGAATAAGACCTACTGTTTTACATTTAATAAATGCACTTCACCACACCTAGTGATTCTCAATAGATTGTCTGCATCAGAATGCACCTCCAACAGGTATCCGATACTCTTTCTTGACTTTTATGGTAATTCTAATCTTTAATATTCTTGTTCTGTTTAAGATTGGTGCATATCAAGTCAGATTTCAGCTAGTGTGAATTGCTGGCTGCTATTTTATGTGTTGTGTGTGGATGTTTGATGACATTTTCAGTATTACAGCGGGTCTGGTTGAAATAATGTGGTGTTTGATCATCTAAGGTTTGCATTTTACAGCAGACTTCAAATGGAACAATGTTATCCCGTAATCTCCTGTAGCCTTGGCGACCCTAATTGCTTTTCATTGTTACTAACACAAAAGATCAACAGATTTATATCAAAGTTTGAATTGTATGACTTGTTACTGATCAATCGTTGTTTGCATGGCTTTATCTAGGCTGTCATCATTATCATCGCCATCACCTTCATCATCACTGTCGTAGTCCTCATCATATAGTTTGAGATAATATGTATTTTGTTAAGTGAACAACGTATACTTTGTCAACCTAACGGAGGATAAATTATGAAGCTACTTGAGTGATCGTGGTGCTGTGAACCAATTCCTTGTTCACATCAGCACTACCGCACATACTAGCAAGCCAAGTAGTGCCTATAGAAACGTGTTCACAGAATAAAAGTTACTGTAGTTAATACCAGTATATGGTCGCAAGCTTACAGAGACGTTGTCTGTGTGTGTCCATGTGTGTGCGTAGTTGAATGTTCTCCAGAAGGCTGTCTGTAAACAGCACCAAATGTCATCAAATGCCTTCTTTGCCTATTAGCTGAAATCGGAGCCTTGTACTCAACCTCAGGGCGGTAGCATTAACACAAAATAGCGCTACGTCTAAACCAGATGTAGCTATGTCGCTACATATGGTGCTCCAGCCCCTCCCATGGCGGTTTCACAGCTTTGGGAAACGTTTGGTAATTGGAAATCTTGTGTCAGATGTGTTGCAGCGTCGAACTTCCTACATTGTGTTTAGAAATGTTATGGCGCGGTTGAACTTCTTTTCATTGCGGCCTTGGTCACGGAGCCATGCCCACGTTTTGCGTTTGCTGTTTTATTTTGTCTCAGTGCTTTAGCACTATGTATAGAAATAGCGACTTCACTTTCGATTTTTGTTGCTGCGTGTTGTTGCTGCGTGCCCCCCGGGAGCTACTATAATCCTTTCACTGTTATTAATTATATATGTTTATTTACTAATTTACCCAACTTACGCCACGTTGTGATTTCAACAGAAAATTCAGTTTTCATTTTAAGCATGATGGGACTTAATACCCTAGATCTTTATATCGTAATGAGGAAATAATAAGCTACACATTTCCTGATCCTATCAGTGAGTTGAGTCACCCATAATATGATTTGTCATCCTTGTTTTATACCTGCAGCTCTTATACCTGCTCTTTTCCTTAAAGTTACAATTTGTAACATAACTAGCACGTAACTTAAAATAACCTGGACATATATGTAGTCAATCCTGATTGATAGTGATTTGAATAATGTTATCAATAACATCACATCCTATAACTGATATATATTTTTTAATAATAAATGCTGGCCAGCCCGTAAGTTCTTTGTTTACAAGAATCATACCTTTTAATTCTGAAAGTCTCCCCCAAACTAACTGGGAGGGGCTCAATCTTACGCACTTTCCTCTTTTATCTTTTTTATTTCAAAATTAATCAGGGGTGGATGTAGAAGTGTACTTTCGGAGAGTGGTAGGACGCATTATCCATGTAGATTTACATTTTAAGATGGTCTCAGTGGATCAGCACTTAATGAAAAATGAAGGTGACTTCTTTCAGCACAGCATGCTCGGTTTAGTTATTTCCTTTCATTGAAGATAAATCTTAAAAAAAAGTGTTTGTGGGCCCTTATGTGTGTGTTTCTATAAATGATAAATGCGGAAGCTTACCCAAACATTTGCAGTCGGTCCATCTGTAGCAATGTCCTTAAATAAGAACCCACAACATAGCTTCCATTGTACCGGGCGGCTGACATTGATGAGAATATGTGAACGTCATGTGCCACTGGTATATTTATTGACATGTGAATGTCGTCATTGTACATCCAGGTCTCATCAGATTCCTTGTGTGTGTATAGATACTATTCAACCCGGTACAATGTCTTGAGACGTTCCACACATACTGCATGTTGTCTTTTGTATTAAGAAGGTTGCTCTGAGTTTTCTAAGAAATGCTTGATTCGTGTTGCCGAATGACTCCTACCTCTGTGGTGAAAATGTTGCATTCATGTGCTGATGGATACAAAACCGATTGGACTGCACTTTGGAAATACACGTTTATTGATGGCGGCGGCAATGTACAGCAACAGCAATTTTTGTAGTGATATTGGCCCCGTGAAGAAATGCTGGCTCGTTTTGTTCTTGCCTCTATTTCCTCTCCTTATTCTTTCTTAGTCTCTCCCATTTTGCCATCAAACCGACTGCAGATCAAGATATATTGCAATATATGTGATTGACAACCTGGGTGAGGTTTTGCGCATTGTATACGCATGCAACTATGTCCGTGTGTGCATACACATTTATGTGTACGTGCAAATGTATGTGCTTGACTGTGTGTGTGTGTGTGTAAGTGTGAGTATGTGATATGTCTGTTCAATCATGCTTGTGTTTGTGTGTGTGTGATTGTGATTATGCATGTGGGAATGTCATTATGCATGGTGTGTGTGGTTATGTATGTGTGCGTCTACCTGCATGGCTTTGTGTCGTGACTTTGACCACCTGGAAGTGACCCCCCGCTGAAACATCGCTTGACCATGAAGTTGAGCTTGTGAGCACATCTCTCTTTACATCTAGCTGTCTTTTTCCTCTCTCCCTCCCTCTCTCCACTTATAAGAAAAGTATGCTTTCTCCTTTTCCATAATTTTCCTTCGATTCCACTTCCTGTCTAGCTATTTGCAATGTCATTTTTGTTGTCGTTTTATTTTCAACAAATTACACAAGTTGTTTTATAGTGACAGTGAGATATCCATGCTTTCTTTGGCAACTAAAGAACAGGAGTATGACCTAGCCTGGGAACCAGATGCATCTCGCGAGCTCATGTTTAATTTGCTCTGCAGATAAGGTCTGGCTCCCCTCCCATACAAACAGATGTCTGCCCGGTACGAGATAGACCAACCAATCACAACCGTTATCTAATATGAGGCAGGATAAATACGATGACTGTGCAGAGGAGCGCCGTAGAGGCATTTTCGACAACAACAAAGATGGCTGATGTAGAATGGTCTGTTGATTAAGCTATCGAGACAGTATTAAATAAACTGGACGGTATATTTTTGCTAAAAGAAGAACAAACGACTGCACGACTGAAATGTTTTTTCGTCGCTCAGTGCTACGTCATCTGTTTCATTGCTGTGATTGGTTGTAGGCCTATTCAGTTGCGTCCAGAGGCATTTTGGTCTACGCCCGTTGGTGACGCCCTTTGGAAATCGAAAAAGAACAGTTTCTAGACTAATTGCAGTTTGCAATTCGTATGGCGATGCCGGGCTATGAGACACCATTCTATTGTAGGAAAGACAATCTTCAATAATGCCTAAGGTATGTGCAAACATACTGTATATACCTAGTTTATGGTTGCACTAGATTGATGATTGATGTACCTTATTGTGTATATCCAAGCTGACCAGACTCCCACCTATATGAATATAACACTAGATGTACAAACGGGGTTGCATTTTCCAAAAGCACAGAATAGCGATGAGCAACACCACTTGCAAACCTCTTCCTAATGATGATTTGAGCAATTGATTTTGCACCAATGGAGTGTGTTGAGCTATAGGGAATGACATGTAGCATTGGAATTATAGGTCTGAGTCAAACTCAGTCGCTCACAAATGGTAAATGGACTGCATTTATTTTGCACATTTCAGACCAGTGGCCACTCAAAGTGCTTTACAATTATCATCTTCATCATACTCCTACACACATTCTTACACTGACAGTCGTGTCCGCATACAGCCAGGTTGTTGGGAGCAGTAAGGGTTTGTTCAGGGACACCTCACCCCTTAGCTAGGAGGAGCCAGGGATCGAACCAACAACCTCACGAATGCCAGGTGTCCAGCTCAACGTGTGTGTCGCTAGCATGGATAGTGCACAAGCATGTTCATCCACCCAAATGCCCACCTGATATCCACAGGTTGAGGGTCGGATGGTAAATATACTGTAGGGTTGGTGGTTGCTGTGCAGGTATAGATCTGACCTTCACACACCACACGCTGAAAATCAGAGCTTTATTGCCTGAACTTGTTGTTGCTTCTTTAACGAGTGGTGGACTATAGTTTCTTTTATTGACAGCGAGAAATCACTCTTTTCTAGAATGTCACTTAAAAACAAAAAATGTGACACAACTCAGTGTTGACATGAGGGCTTTAAAGGAAAAACTGAACTTTTAGCGAAAGAGGATTTGTGTTGAGTGTGTAGGCGGAACCACTTGTGATTTTTATGAAGAAAATCGCAATAAACAACAGATTTAGCTGTAACTTGCTAAAGGTTAACTTGGCAACGGTAAAAATAGCCCTGTATTTTTGCTCTGTAAATTGAGAAATTCAGCAAAAAGCTGAAAACTCTTTTTTTCTTCTGTACCTCAGAAGATGAGTTACATACCAATGCTGTCCCATTGGAGCAGTTACTGTATTTCTACCAAAAACAATGACATAAAATCCGGACAACCGCCAAAAGAAAAAGCATTGCAGCATGGCATATTTGAGGCAGGTCGAATCACAAGTCTGTCCTAAATACGTGGCACCTTGTCAGTACTTTGCACCGCAGGTACACAAAGTGCAAATTTACCTGTGGGTGTGGATAGAGAGCGCTGCGCTGTTTAACAGCAACACATACGCACAAATTCACATACCACGGCCACAAAACAGGAAAAGAAATAGCGGGTGAGGGGGGAACAGCACAAGGTTGATTCTTGAGGGGTTGAAAACACACACACAAATACACATGGGAGCGAGAGGAAAAGAAAAGTGCCGCTTTCATGCTCCTGTCCTCTCCTCTTGCATCACGCGCAAGGAGGCCCCTCCATCGAAGTGACAGCACACACACCAGAGGCTGGTAACCTTCGTCACCGAAGCATGCCGGCCTACCCTCCCTCCGCCCTCCTCCACCGCCACCAACATCCCCCATCCACCCGGAGGCCAGTGGACGACCTCCGCAAACGCAGGCGGGCTGAGCGGGGGCGCCAGGGTGGCACACCCTCGCTTCAGTGGCACATGTATGAACACGTGGAGGAGGCATGCAGGAGAAGCACACTAACGATGAACATGCGTGTGTGGGCACACGTTCCAGCCCTTCCCCCTCTGCCTTCCTTCCCCCCTCCCCCCCCCTCCCCCTCCGGCTTCAACGTCACATCTCTTTTTCAAATTTCTGCCCACGCACATAAAACTAGGTACGTACGCTACCGGCATGTGAATGTCGGTACGCGTACGCATGCATACACATATGTGCATGCGCACTCCATCACACATGCGCACACACACAATAATATATATAACTCACGTCTTCAAATATTGCAGCTACCAATACCCCCTGCTTTAAGAGTCCTGAAACCTAGAGCTGGCTGGGTTTTGCATGCCCTCACTCCTCCCTCCTTCCTTCCTTCCTTCCTCCAAACTCCTTTGCTCCTCCGGTCTCCTTTCCCAGTGCTGTCGTTCCCGGTCACCATGTCCATACCGACCCCCCCCCAGGTAGCCCCCCCACCCCAAGTGTGTGAGGAGATGCCCTGTGGCATGCTGCCACTCCCCCCCCCCCCCCCACCCCCCACCCCCCCCCCCCCCCCCCCCCCCCCCCCCCCCCCCCTTACACACACACAGAAGCTCTGCTCCCTGTGGATTACATGTCCTCTGCTGTACCCACCCTGGTAGGGGGTGGTTCACCCGTGCGGGCCCAGGGGAGTCTCCCCCACCTGATGGATCCCACACACACACACCCCCCCCTCCATCCCTCCCACTCCTTCCGCAACCCAACTACACCCTGCCCATCCTCTCTGCCAGAGCTAACACTCACCTTTGCACGTCAAGCTTGCGGATGGTGAGTCATGTTTCCATGCCAACCTCCCCCCTCCTGAACCTCCAGGAGTGCAGGTTTGTTTCTTTTAATGACGCATTCTTTGCATCGTTACAGAATCAGAGACCATGTTTTTGATTGACTTGTATAAAAAACACCACTGACAGACTACAAACTATATGGTGGTCCACTGGCTGTGGCACTAGCGCACTACCCCGGTGTGTCAGTCAGCCAGACAGTTGTGACCCGGCAGACTCACCCCCGCCCGTGCAAGTCATCATCACTCACACTGTCGGGACGTTAATGTGAGGACATGCGCCTCATTTGTTTGAAATAGGAAGTTGTTGTTTAACGCACAAACTTCTGCTTCCCATTAAAGGACAATGCGCCTGACAAAGAACCCATTTCCTTTATTTATTTACCTCGTTATGTGTTCGCGTGGAGGTCAGCCCTGCCGCCGCCGTTCGCTTGTACCGGTTGCTAATGAGGCTAGCCAGGCTTTATGCTGCATAAACACCATGAGGCTTTAAGGCTACACTGTTAGCTCATAGCTGTTAGCCAATAGGATATTGGTCCTACATTGTTTATGAACCCACGTCCATGTGGTAATTTTCCTCCCACTTTTTAATATATTTGAGAAAAGTATGATTTCTCTACTGATTTACTTTTAACTGTGTAATCACTTTGGAAAGCTCAATTGTGAACGCCTTGCTCCTCTTCTATGCTTCTCAATAAATCTAATTGGAATGTGGCTTTATCAGCAGTCTCCATAGAGCTTCCATACAGCGCTGCTTTCTGTGAACACCACCTACCCATGGTTCATCTCAAATTTACATAAATAGCCATCCTGTCTGTTGCTACGGTAACGCCAGGTGATTCTCCAAGGCAACCTTCTGCCAAGAAGAAGCAGATTTTCTTAACTCCTTCATTCCTCTACTCTGAATTAGTTCACATGCACACGCACACACACGCGCACACACAAAGGACATCCAAAGAGTAAAAAAATAGGCTTCATATTATATGTAATGGTAGCATCAATATAAATACCATAATATAAGTTAATGGCTTTTATTAAACCCCAGCACAACAGGTAGGAAAAAACAAAACCAATCACCTCGCTCACTAAGAAATGTATTTAAATTATAAGGCTATAGTTGGAGAAGTTTCATAATGCAATTTCATGGAGAATATTCAGTTAATGGCTTCTTCTTTGGGTCTTGTACAACCCCAGCGCAACAGGTAGGAAAAAACCAAAACCAATCACTCGCTCACTTAGGTTAAAGCGATTTGTATATTCGTATCCCGATTATAGTCAAGCACGTTATCAGTGCTGCCTTTTATTTGTGTGTAATCCAGTGGTGGCAGCAAGACAGCATTGTGAGAACAACAAATGTCGAATAACAGCTTCGTCCAAAGAATATTGCTAAGCGACTTCTTGCGATCTCTGTCGCATGTCTTATTGTTGCAACTGCGTATGTTTTTTTATGGATCATCTGTGCACACTTCTATGCGCTCTTTTTAAGGACAGCGTAAGACGTCTTACCATATTACACAACACATCTCTTACCCAAGCAAATTTTTTAGTCTTTTTTTCAGACAGTGTTGTGTGCTAAGGCTGTGCACATAAACAAAATGTCTACCACTTAGTGAGCCCGCAAAAATACACTTATGGATAACAAAACACACTCTGTTTAACGGTGCCCAGAATTTGTTTCCCCGCACGCAAACACTATGCTACAACGCCCTTTGAATTTAATTTATCCCAAAAGCATTTGTTTGATCGTCCTTTTGCGAAGAACAAAAAAGCTATTACAACTGCCTTGGCTCTTGGACTGTATATAAGCCACATCTCAGTTAAAGATAAACCGCCGTGCGTTTCTTCCTCCTTCCTCAATTTCTGACATTAAAACCGTCCCCATGCCATTTGCTGTGCATATATTAGCCTTTACATGATTGATTGAATTCATTCATCATTTTGTTGTCTCCTAATCTGTTACAAAAAAAAAATAGAGCTGCCTGTAGTTTTGAGGTTGAATGGGAATTACCCTACGGAGCATGGCTAATTAGCGTGCATTAGCATATGCAAATGTAGGGCCGTTATCTTGTGTACAGAATGTTGCTTATGGTAAACATTGGCTAATGACTCTAATGACTTTAGCTGTTAAAATACTGGTAACTGCATATTGTTTAAACAGATGGATTTTGATTGAAGGGAACAAAAAGCAGGGATTGTGTAGGAGTGAGAGGTCTGTCTCATCCTTCGTTAACCTCTTCCTCCTGATCTCCTCTCTTCTTCTACTGGACTAAGTGCTCCAGCTCCTTTGTAAAAGTGAAAAACAACACACCCAAATGACAAAGAACCTTTTGTCCAATGAGTCAGCGGTAGGTAGTTGTTGAAGTTGCTTTGACGTTTGCATGACTCGCGTCCGGCACGAAACCTGCGTGAAAAGGCTCTGTGTCCTAGCGATGGATGCGTCACGACCCACAACGGCTATTGCTCAGTCAGAACGCCAGTTCCATTGAACAAAAGATAAACCTCCGCATCACCGCTGCATGTTATTATAAAAACATGGTGTACCAGATGAAACACAGAGACGCATTCAGTGTTCATACAACAGTCTATGTCTAGCTACGTGACACGGACATAGATATTTATAAATGTTTTATGGCGAAATAGGACGAATTGCAGGTGACGTGATCTCAGGGTAAACCTCATAGGGATAAAAAGAAAAAACACACTCATGTGGATAGGGAGACGTTTAGGGGACGATTACATCAACAGCAACATTGTGCACTGACCCGTGCGCACACGCAGCAGAGTGTTACATCAGCGCACGTACACTGTCCTTTACTGGAAAGAGTTGGTGAAGTGACTCGTGGAGACACAAAGGAACCATTTCACTCTTTCTCACACACACACACACACACACACACACACACACACACACACACACACACACACACACACACACACACACACACACACAGAGGGACAGAAGAAGAAAGCTTATAAAGCAAAGCGGAGGAAGCTGTGTGTGTGTAGTGTGTCTTTGTCTGAGCCACTGACTCATCCGCCCGCTCCTCTTACAGAGGAGATACAATCATTTCATCACGCCGGCGCGAGAACATCCACCTTATCTTTTTTCCCGCCATGCACGTGGCCCACAGAGGCCATTTTGCTCCATAAATGCACTTATTTCGACGTTGCGGAGAATCCACTGAAATAATTTGGCGGTGTGTAGGAGTCGCACTTCAACAAATGATCAGGAGCAAGTGGCGTGCCACTGTTGTTGGAGTGATATGTAATTGGAATGCAGCCATTTTCTTCGCCCCCCCCCAACCCCACCCCCCGATCTTTCCTGAAGAGCACAGCTGGTTGGGGCCTAAATTGGCATGCATGTCATTTCTGTTGTATCGTTATGGACATAAATTCGCATATTTCTAATTTTTGCCAAATAAATGCATAATTATGGTGTTCATTATCGTTGCGCTGTCAGAAATGTGTCCCTGGAAAGGACCGAGAGAAGTATAGCACAGCCCCTCTACTTGACGAAGTGACAATTGGCTCTGTGTCAAAACTAGTGCAGTGCGCACTAAAAGTGTATAAAGCAACCTTATTCTTCACTTTACAATGTATGCACCTCAATAGTTGTCATATGTTGGACTTCTTTGTGAGTCGTATAAAGAGTGAATTGGAGTGCAGTTTCGTCACTGGATGTAGTGTACATATAACAATACATTATGTTATATACACACTCGATTTTTACACTATGTATGTGTATGTAGTGGTTGGACATATGGACAACACATGTACCTCTGCCTTATGAAGTTCAGACCATTCCTGGCCAAGCTGTTGAACACTATCCTTGAGTGACTAAGACGACATCATTTCCTGTTCGGCTTCCTGTTCCTGTGATGTACGACATGTCCTCACATCAGTTACATATTTTTTTTAGCATTCTTCCTTCCCTTCATCTCCCCATATTTTCTTTCCGTCTTTTTCCCTTTCTTTCTTTCTTCCCCCTTCTATTTGTCCTTACTTCCTGTCCTCACGGTTAAGTTCTTGTAGGTATGTCTTGTATCTTGGGGGAGAGGAGAGGGAGAGGGAGGTGGATGGTTTACCCGAAGTTGATCTGCCAGTTCCCCCACGAGGAAGCCCCTCTCTGTACCTGGGGCGATGAGCCATGTCAGATGTGAGTCCATGTACGGAATGTCCAATGTTCCGGTCTGGAAGTCTTCTTGTCCAGGGAGACGTCTGCATCTTCCGTTCCAGAAGGGCTCATTCTTCCATCTTTCATCCTCCATCATCATGTACCTCCTTACTCTTTAGATCCATCCATCCATCCTTCCCACCACCTCTCTCTAATTCCGCCCATTCCCCCATTCAGACAGTATTACCGTGCAGGCCTTCTGAGGGATGGAGAGTCATTAGCAAGTGAATGAATGCAAGGGGATGTGTGATTCTATGGGATCACCTTGTTCAGAGCAGAGCCGTGGACTCTTGGTGCAGTATGGGCAAATCCTTCAGTGCTCTGAGAAAGAGATTTCTTTTTATTTCATTTTTTCTGTGTGTCGCTGCTACGGAGGGGAGACTTCCCTCAGTAGTAATTGGCTTCCGTCAGTAACTGGAGGAAAAAAGAAAAGTGGCCAATTTCGTGTGCAATGTTTTAATAGATGTGTATCTCAGTGTGAGCTCTGGGGGTGTACGTCTGTTCAAATTCTCCCTCCCCCTCCTTCTCTCTGTGCCAAGGAACCCCAGTTCTGTGATGATTGCAAAAAAACCTGCTCCATGATTGCAGAGCATGCTGGGAGAAACATTGTCGCACAGCTTTGACCGCTGTGCAGTGAAAGCTATCGTGAAGGAACAGTCACGCTGAAATATGAATCCAAAAGGCCGCCCGTTAAATATAGATGAAGTACATTGGTGATTTCTGACGACAGCCATGTAGGGAAATGGTTTGTGTGTGTGTTGGTGTATGTTTGGTTCTGTGTGAAAAACATGAATTCATGTTGGTTTTGGTTATAGCTGCTGAAGGTATGATTTTAGAAAGTGAGAGTGAGGAGAAAAGAGCAGAACAGAGCAAGATTCTGAAACAAACCAAAAATAGGCACCCTCCCTCTCTGTTCCCTGCCTCTATGATTCACGCACCTGTCATTGACAGGCATGATCCCTGAACCAATCAGGTTTGAGATGCCCCGATTGGTCAGAATGAGCTGGGAGTGGTAGACTCATACATATGCAGGCACAGTCAACTAGGAGCAGATATTCTTGCAGAGCATTTCAATCACTAATAGTTGACAAATAGCTAAGCCATTTCTAGCAAATTGCACTCAAATTATAGCTCTTATAAATCTTACCTACGGCACCTTTTCAGTAGTATCATAGTGACTCATTGGTCAATGTCAGTGCAGCTCTTTCATGTGTTTACCAGACTTTAAAAAAA
This sequence comes from Lota lota, assembly GCA_026745465.1. Taxonomy (NCBI): domain Eukaryota; kingdom Metazoa; phylum Chordata; class Actinopteri; order Gadiformes; family Lotidae; genus Lota; species Lota lota. The sequence goes on along the minus strand of JACYXH010000207.1, from coordinate 1,096,628 downwards.
GGAGCCTTCTGGTTGGTTGCTCTCCTTCAAGGTCAGATCAGGGCACTCTGATACAAAACATTGATTTAACTTTTATTCAAATGTGAAGCTGTTTCAAATGATTGAACTTATTTTCGTTAACATTAACGCTAAAATATCTGGGGGGTCTGTGGTGTGTTTGATAAACACAGGACCTCAAGTTCTGCCTCACTTCCAAAGTACAGTAGTTAGTCTTCTGACCTGAGCTATAATCTATTTGAGATAGTAAAAAACGATCAGAGGGAATGCAGCTCCAGAAACAATTTGTTGTTGTTTGTGCATTTATATCGAAATGTAATATAGGGAATGAGCCGAGAAAAAAAAGAGCCGAGAATGAGCTCTTTTTGAATAAAGTAACCTGTCGTTGTGAATGCCACATCGAAACTTGAGTCCACCTCTCGGCTACTGTGGCTATATAATTACACATTGAATCTTTGACCTTGAACCTCTTTCTCATCACCCTGCTCGCGTAAGTGGGGTTTTAACGCCAGTTTTTCTACCACTGAATCTTCTGATTTAGAAATGTCAAGACACGGCAGTGAATGGATCAGAACATATTCTTGCTAGTTTTATTTTTGTTATTTTCTGCTGTTCCAGCCTTAATGCACTTTTTTTCAGTTAACTCGAGGTAGAAAAGAAGAGAAAAGACATTCAATATTTTGTCAAAAATGAGAATAATGTGCTTCACACAATCTCTCAATGGATTCCAATAGACTGTGAATGCTTGAAAAGCTATGTTCCCTTTCAAGGACAAGTCCTCCTTACAGTCCAATTCTACATGTGCAGCAACGGTGGACAATTGGAAAAGAGAACAGTAAATTACCCAAGAGCTGATGGATACTAGTTTTTTGCAAGGTTCCCTCAGGGCCAAGAAGGCTATTTGACACATTCCGTTGCCATGGTAAATGGCAGCTTCAACCAGACGAGGCTATAGGAGGCTGGGAATTCTGTTTTAAAGGTTCAGATGGTAAGCGATTGGCCCAAATGGATCCCGAATGCGGGAAGGAGTAAAGGCTTCTGATTGGGCAGACAGTGGGGGTAGGGTGTGTCTTTCGATCCGGTTGGCTGAACAATGTGGTCTTGGATCCTGGACACACAAATTTGGTGTTTGCATCTGCTGCTGCTAATTAGCTAGTTTGACTGAGAGACCGCAGCATTGCTCGCCAACCCCATTAGCCAAACAAACTGTCCCCGCAATCCCACATTCCCACATTCGCGAACATTCACACGTCTGTCTCCATTCCCACTAAGCTCATGTCCATAGAAATAGCAGTTTTTACTTAAACCAAGAAGAACAAACGCCTCATTTTGTGACAGCTGATGCTAAAATTACAGTGTGGATTCGGTGTGAATGGACAAAATGGAAAGCGTGCAGACGCTCAACTCGTCTCTTCTCCGCCTCTCCATTTTGCTCCAGCTGCATAACAAGCCATCAGCTCCAGCTGACAACCTAACATCAGCTGGCCAATTAATCCCCATGCTGCCTCTTTTAATCAGGCGCGTATGCAGACACCTCAGTCCAACAATGTCCAGGCACTGGCGCACCCCTATCCCTTTTGATTCACTTATTTATTTAACTGTTTTTGTGTGAAGCTCTTTTCCTCTAGAAAAGGAGGAGATTCACTTCTTGCCAGATGATAACCACTCTATGGAGGCATCTTGGACACCAGCCTGAAGGTAGTTATCTGTGCCCAGTGCCAGGCACCACAAAGCCCAAATAAGCAGCGTAATGAAGGGCAAGGCAAAAGTGGGACTGGACCATTTTGTGGGGGGATGCAGTAGAGGATATCTTTCTCGGGGGGGAAAAATGGGCAGGCGGGACTGTTATTCGGGAATTTGAAGGGGCCTAAACCCGCTTGGCTGAAAATAGCTACTGATGTTAAATAGTGGACACGAGAGAACGAGCAGCTCTCTTTGTGAAGAGGAGGACAGGAATAGCCACAGATGTTTCCGAGACACAAAAAACACAAGCCTGAATAGAGAACCTATATAAAAAGACTCTCCCGTCTCGACTGGGAAGTCAACAGAACCCTGCGTGCTTGCACTTCGAGAGAGAGAGAGAGAGAGAGAGAGAGAGAGAGAGAGAGAGAGAGAGAGAGAGAGAGAGAGAGAGAGAGAGAGAGAGAGAGAGAGAGAGAGAGAGAGAGAGAGAGAGAGAGAGAGAGAGAGAGAGAGAGAGAGAGAGAGAGAGAGAGAGAGAGAGAGAGAGAGAGAGAGAGAGAGAGAGAGAGAGAGAGAGAAACTGTCTGGAAGATAAGACTAACTATTTGGTGCTGAGACTGTTCATTCGAGGCTGTTGCCCTCAGAGCCTTTCAGTGTTTTTTGCCAGTCGCTTGGCAAACTTCCGTCGAGCAAACGCAGGGGTATCCACATCACATCCTGAGTGTACCCCACATCACTTCCCAGGTCTTCATGTGATCATTATGGAACACTTTTTTCTTCGGTACTGAATGGTAAACTGCATTAAAATGGAGGATACGCAGACAGAGGGTTCCACTGCACAGCTCTGCACCATGCCGTGCATTACATGTCTCTCTCCTTTCCTACGGCCTATTGCTTTACCCTTACCCTTTATTTAAAACACCAGCATCAATCTATATGTTAATTACATCCCTGAGTCGATCTATCGATAGATAGATAGATAGATAGATAGATAGATAGATAGATAGACTGCCATCTGCAGTTTCGTCACTCAGCTGACAGTGATCCAATGATAGCAGATCCCGGGGGGGGGGGGGGGGGGGGGGGGGGGGGGGGGGGGGGGGGGGGGTGGTGGGGGGTGGTGGTGGGGGGTGGTGGTTAATTATGAGCTCCTCTGCTACCACCACCACCACCACCACCGCCTCCTGGAAGATTGGTTAGAGTCCGACTTCAGCAGGCCCAGGTTGCGTGGGTGAAACCAGGGGTCCAAAGGCAGCATCTCTTCTGTCTCTACTTTTTTGTTGCCGTTATACATTTTTTATTTATTTTGGGTTTTAATTTTCATCAGGGTCGAGTCACAATGTTTCCGACCTAGCATCATGAGGTCATCCTGAACTCATGAGTTCACGTTCTGTTTCTCTCTTCAGATCGGTCTGGCCTTGATCCCGTTGAAAGCCTTTTCCAACAATGTTTCAAATGCGAGGACCAATCAGCGCTCGGGGGAGGGAGTTTCATTTCATGATGAACAAGAAGAGAAATAATGGATCAAGCGATCAAGGAGAGTGGAGCAATCTACAGAGCACTCTTTTCCATCCGAAATAGACTGAATAACAATGTTGAAAGAAGAACAGAAATCTGCACGGAATGTGCAGGTTTTGCTTTTGCTTTAGTTCAAACCGGATTCAGCCAGACACTATGATTTATGAGTTTTTTGAACAACGTAAGGGCGGCCATATTTGGAAATCAATTGCTGACCAGCTAAGGCTAGACTGAGATTCATTACAAAACGCAAACTTGAATATCAGCATGGTCTCATGAGGCTGCGTTCCGTAACAGCTGTCTCTTTGGGGATATCCAATGATGGTTGGTGGATTGGAAAAAAAACTGCCTGTCACACATTCGACGTTTGAGACACTTCTTCCAGTTTTCTACCAGTCCTTTTTTTTTTTTAAGGAATTGGAACAATCTATGCCGAGGCGCGTTTGAAGTCTTCCTCACTCTTATTTCTTTTTTTCTTTTTCATGAAGCTGATGTGATCCCAACAGGAGACCTTAACAACTGTCTGAGGGAGATGTGGACGCTTGTCTCATTTGGCTCCTTAATGGAGAGGAGTAGTCGCCTGCAGTGAGCGCACAGTCTGCATGTGTAACCACTAATCAAAGGGCAGATAGCTTCCGGCAAGTGACACACACACACACACACACACACACACACACACACACACACACACACACACACACACACACACACACACACACACACACACACACACACACACACACATATATAAAAGCTTCAGAGCCTCTCCCCGAGCCGCTGATTGGATGCCATGCAAATCCAAGGAAATGGAATTGCCCCTATTTGAATCCCCGCTAATGAAAGTATAGTGTGTTACACACACACGCATACATGTTTCCATGATCCCACACATACACACACACACACTAGAGCACACACAGACGTGCTTATACACATGCACATGCATACATGCACACACAGATGCACATACACACGGATACTGACAGAGTATGTGGACACACACACACACACTTGACAGATGCGTAACATGGAAACGAGGTGTTCAAACTAATAATGTCTACACATGATGGCAGATTTCCCCCTACACACACACACACACACACACACACACACACACACACACACACACACACACACACACACACACACACACACACACACACACACACACACACACCTACATGCAGACAAACACACACACACACATGTGCACACAGACACTTAGCTTTCAGACTTGGCCGGTGTTGGGGACTTTGGTTGAAGAGCGGGATATGCTCATTTGGTATGCTTTTTGCATTTCACCATATCCCCTTATCTCTCCCATGACGGCAGGACCCTGTAATTAAATCTGACTTCTGTCATCTTTCTAACTCAAACAAACGAAATGTAGACACATACGCCCGGGGGGGGACGGCAAGGCATGGGGGGGGGGGGGGGGGGGGGGCGCGTTGTGTGTGCGTGTGTGTGTGGGGGGGGACGGGGGGGGGGGGGGGGGGGGGACGCGTTGTGTGTGCGTGTGTGTGTGGGGGGGTGTCTGCCAACTGGATTTGCGTCACATATTAGCCTAAATGGAGAGGGGACTTTATAGACATTTGAGATAAAAGCGTGTGTATACTTTTATTTTGATAGCACCATGACATGGCACTGTGGTGTTAGATCAGCAAAATCATTTTCCCTCTCACATAGTGGTTCGGTATTATGGTAAAAGGTTTGTTACTGCTTGTGTTCTTAAGGTCAATGTAAATATTTGTTCTCAGTGTGTGCGTTATTGCTGCTCGTCACCGATATCGCAAGCCAGCTGTGGTAAAGATTTCCTCTGAACGTTTTTTCTTGTGAACGTTTTCAGTTGTAAACCTCGCCTCCACATAAAACGGAGTAGCTGTGCGGAACGAACCATTTAAACTATTTTTGAAACCAATGTGTATGAGGCGTTAGGCTCTAGGGGTCATTACAGATTAAATGAACTTCACAGCTTGCTGAAGGAGCTGTTAGTGGCCTGCAAGAGAAAGCTGCTGAATAAGCTTAGTCAAATTGTTGTTTGGTTTTAATCATCATTAATATTATATTTACTGCTCCTAGAAGCTTGAATGACTTGCGGTGTCTGGACAAGGTCGATTCCTTTCCACAGTTTTTCTGTCTCCTCCTAATTAGGGTGCTGAGGGGTGCCGATTGTGCTGAAACCAGGTAGATCCAACAGAAGAGGAGAATCATGACTGGCTGGTGCTTTGTTTAAAATGAAGCAATCAGCACTCGGGGAAGGCTTTTGGTTTTTCCCATGACAAAGAAAAACGACACAAAACAAAAAAATAGAATACCAAAGTATAAAAATCCAATCTAGCAAGTCTTGAGTCTTGGTATGGAGTTTGTTTTGCATTTCCTTCCTGGAACAGGTGTTTTTTCTCTTCTTCTGTTTGTTTTGGGGAAGCCAGATTTTATTTCAGATACCACGATTTATTTACTGCTCCAAGATTCCCCAATAATTTGGAAGATTAACGGGCCAAGAGTTGCTATCAGTTGGCAGACTGTAAATCTGTCACACCTGCTGGTCATCATATATGCAAATCTGATTAAATACACACAAATCAGGCTAAATCTGCACCACCCACCACTGTGTCACTCAATAACCCATTACCAAATGGGGGGGGTCACAGCATCCACCCCCCCCCCCTCCACTCTCATTAGGTAAGCCAGGATTACCTTTTATGATGTAACACATTCTCCTATAAAATGGATGCCAAGAGACAGATGGAAGAGGAGGAAGACCAAAAACAAAACCAAGTATTTAAGTATTGCTTGCGTGAATGTAACATGTCTGGTTATCAAGCTAGCTAGTACTCACACTTTAAGATAGCAGGCCGCTAGCACTTTATTAGCTGTAGAGGCACCATGAAGGCCTAATAACTTTTGTTGAAAGTATAAACATCAGGGTGGTGGTGGGTGGTTGAGTTCTGTCTGTAGATAGGAGGTAAGAGGGAATGTGGCTATTGAGGCCTGATTGAAAGACAGGTGAGTTTTCTTCAGGTGTTGTCAATCCACTAATCACCGTCTTCCCTATAAATGCAGCAGGAGCTGGGCTTGCAAGAGCAGTAGAAAGGACTGACTGACTGACTGACTGACTGACTGACTGACTGACTGACTGACTGACTGACTGACTGACTGACTGACTGACTGACTGACTGACTGACTGACTGACTGACTGACTGACTGACTGTAAATGCAACCATCAAAATCTGGCAGTGAACACTATGAACTCCTGTTTAAACACAAATGTGATAATCCTGACATTGCTACATCAAGAAAACGATGGGAAAAAAAAGGTTTGTTTACGTCTGTTAGACATCTGTTAGTTCTCCCATGATCATCACCAACCATTCCCTTCGATTGGCCAAGGACAAACAGGAAGTGAGGACTGAAGCTACAGCCACTGCACAGCATCACTGCCGTCATCCTAAAGGTACGTACGCAAGTTATTCCTTTGCTCCTGAGATATGTCCTTGAAACGGCAATCATTTCGGTCAGTTTCACATGAAAGAAACTATGGTCTGTCCGATTTTACTTTCTTTGCTAACTAGCTTCACTTTCTATTTCAATATGGTACATTGTGGTGTGTGACGGTAAAGTTACGACAGGGAAAGTAACAAATACGTTGTTCTTTGTTTTATTTTATGCCTGCATTTGGTGTCATCTCGTACTAGTATAATGCGGTGAGTTTAGAGCGTTCGTCCATGGGAACCGCTTGTCTCGTGTGTCTCTCTCTCTCTCTCTCTCTCTCTCTCTCTCTCTCTCTCTCTCTCTCTCTCTCTCTCTCTCTCTCTCTCTCTCTCTCTCTCTCTCTCTCTCTCTCTCTCTCTCTCTCTCTCTCTCTCTCTCTCTCTCTCTCTCTCTCTCTCTCTCTCTCTCTCTCTCTCTCTCTCTCTCTCTCTCTCTCTCTCTCTCTCTCTCTCTCTGATCTTGTATATTAGCAGCTGATCCAACCGTATGCTTCGGTGTCGCATGTTCCCCAGCAGCGTCTCTTTTACTGAGGGGAGCATGCTCCGATGATTCACCCCTCGGATATGTTTATAGGCACCTACTTACCACATATGGACCACACACACACACACAGGTGTAATGCTTGAGTGCACATGTTAAGAACGCTCGCTGACGTGCACAGACACGTGTTCTACCATGTTCTGACCTACACATGTGACCATACGCCACCAGCAAGTTAGCTTGTGTGTGTGTGCTTCAAGACATGACTGCTAAGTGTGTGTGTTTATCACAGTAAGTGGGATAGTCCCATGTGCCAGCTGTGCACTGGCTGCCCCACCTGAGGGCAAAATGCACACAAGGGTGTGTGTGTGTGTGTGTGCATTGTGTGAGTGCGCATGTCAAGCTGGTGGTGGGATACACATGCAAGCGCTATTGCAAGCGTCAATAGCAGAACCTCCTGAGGAGCCCACCCTCATCTGTTTATATTTACAAACCTTCTTATTCATAGAGGAAAAAATAAATATCTAGCGAGGAGGAATCAAACGGAACACTTTGTGTACATGGAGAATCCGATACGGCTCGGATACCTCGTATCTTGTTGCCCCGGGACGATGTGAAGCTGGGCTCTGGCTGCCAAGTGCAGGAGAATGTATAATGCATTTTGTGTGTGTGTGTGTGTGTCTACTGAATGAAGATGCAGTACCTCTCCCCGACCACCAGACAAGAGGAGAACATTAACAGGGTTTGACTTTGTTTGTCGAAGCCCCTTTATCTCTTGTGCTAACAACCTTTCCGTTTGCATAATTTCTCTCTCTCTCGCTCTTTCTCTCTCGCTCGCGTTGACAAAAACAAGACCTTGGCTGATTTTCATGTTGGGTCCGTTTGATTACCTTTTAGTCAAAGAGTTGTCACTTATGTTTTCATTCCCAAAAACGACACTCTCTCACGCACACATTCACAGACCCACACACACAATTACTTCTGCCATGTTTTTTTTAACGGCCTCGCTTCGAACCTGCGTGCTGATTGGCTGTGGCTCCGCCAAGCAGCCGCTGACAGGGCGGCGCGTGGGCGCTACAATAGGCTAGCGCTGCTAGTGCGCTCTCGCTGGGAGATAAGGGCCCTTGAACAGAAATGACAGTCCAGCGGAGCTACCAGGAAGCTCTTGCTGTTTGAACAAGAGCAGTCCTACATAGGGGTTTACGTGCGTACACAAACCGACACGCACAGGAGCCCACACACACGAGCACACATGCTGAGTAATGCTAGGTCTGGTAATGTCTAGATAATTTCCGCCCCTATTAATATAATCAGATATTCAGTCTGACCGCCGACCCACTTTTTCTGTGTTTTACAGTGAATAGTGTTTTACAGTTTTCACTTAACCATATAACTCCCTAGCAAACTAATAAAATGTGGTTAAGTGTAACGTATGTACGTATGTACTTCTCCTCAAATACCAGTGACCGCTTTCTGTTTAGATGGAGGCCTTGCCTGATATAAAAAATAATAATAATCCGTAACCGTTTAGTGTAAATGTAATGTCATGCTCCCAAAATTGCAGAGCCATGTTCCCCCCTCTGCTCCCCTCCCTATCTCTGTGTCGGGACAAATAAAACGTTCCCGCGTCTCCTCTCCAACTCTTGGGTTGTGCTCGACATCTCAAACAATCTGGCCACTTTGCTTTCCCTGTCTGTGTTGTCGTCTCCCATTGGGCTCAAAGTGTCTGGAGGAACCAAAACACAAAAGCACAAACATCACACTTTCCAGGAAAAGTAGAGCGATTTACTGTTGAGCCGCAGTGTTAGAGCGGGGAGACCCAGACACTAAACCCGCGTTTGAAGGTACTCTTGAGAGAATAAGGAGTCGGACTCTATTGTCTTTTGGAAGATGGCAAGCACATTGTGGGGATCATGTGCTGGCTGTGTGTGCTGCTACGTCCAAACACAGAGATTTGGAGGGAAGAAGGAGAAGGAGTAATTCAACAATTTGTTGTGTGACTGCCAATAGCCTCTCGGCAGATAGGATTAAATGAAAGCCATCATTTGCATGATATAATGGTGGAAAGTCTGAAGTGTGCTTTGTTTGCAAGTAACCTAACGGATTAAGTAAAAAAATTATTGTATTAGTTAAATGAGTTTTTCTGTACTTGGCCAATTTGTAATCATTTCATTCTTTTAATCCTTCAGGATACAATAAGCTCTTCCTGCTGTTACATTTATTATTTTTGATGTGCGCCGTCTTTCTCCGCAGAATTACATTTTACGGTTAATCGCGATACATGCTCCCTCGCATAATAAAACGCGTGGCAACGGCAAAATATATAAAAATCAAACAGCCTTGTCGTGGTATTGGCTGGTTTGTAGAGCTAGGGGTGTGGTTTATTAAAATATATAACAAAAAGATTGCGATTAATACCCCCGAACATGTCATTATGCCGTCCAATGGAGCATGTGGTGTTGTGATGAGAGCTGAGATTAAAAAACCAAACCTGACTCAAATCAGACAAATTAGCACATCTGACCCCTCCCCCCAATCCTTTATACTCTCTATCCCTCACAGGTAGGCCCCCCCATCACTGACGCCATCCTCACTACTACCCTCTCCCTCCTTCCAATTATCTCCCTTGCAGAGAGTGACTGACTGACTGACTGACTGACTGACTGACTGACTGACTGACTGACTGACTGACTGACTGACTGACTGACTGACTGACAATGACAATCCTAGCAATGAATTGATTACACCTGGCGGCCATCTTGGTTCTAAACGATGGCTGGGATCAAGATGGAACCAAGATGGCGTTCTGGGTGAATAAGGGTCATGGGAGTATTAATGCAGACATTGAAAACCAAACCATGCAGGGCTTCCTGTCTTGATGGTTGTTGTGTTTGTCGTTTTGGACGGACCAGAAAGCAGTTATAATCCCTTTTTGTTGTGAAGTGGCAATACAAAACAACAATACATAATGAATGTTAGTGATCATTGTTTTTGCAGTGCTTTCAAGGGGAGTCAGAACAGTTCAACCCTGTGCTATTAGAGTAGTATTCTGTACAGTTATCATTAAGTAATTTGCCTTCAATCTTTCTACTGTGTGTGTGTGTGTGTGTGTGTTAAGTCAAGTGAGGGCCCATCAGGCCATTCATCCCCGGCAGCCATCCATCTTCCTGCTGACCGCTGCACAACTGATCCACCGTCCCAGGTGTACGGTCACGCCCCATGCTTCCATCGCCTGATTCCCCCATTCTCCTCCAAGGTCTTCTTAGACATGACTACACACACACACACACACACACACACACACACACACACACACACACACACACACACACACACACACACACACACACACACACACACACACACACACACACACACACACACACACACAGCTATTTAGAAAGACCCCCCCCCCCCCCATGATGAGACGACATGAGGAACAGCATCTCCATATATGGATAGGAAAAAAAAACTCCCACCGCATGAAGAAGGATAGGGATGACGTGATGGATGTAACGCAGAAGTGTGGCGTTATCTCATCGTTTGTTCGATTCTTTTATTTTTTTTCTATTTGCCCATATTTGGTGGATTCTATTTTTAAGCATTTAACCTTTACCGAATACCTCCCATATGAATGAAACGAAACAGATTCATGTGTCATCGCGCAAGCTACCGCTGTCGTCGACACACACACACACACACACACACACACACACACACACACACACACACACACACACACACACACACACACACACACACACACACACACACACACACACACACACACACACACACACACACACACACGATGGAAGTTGGAGGAGCGCTAGCCGTAGCTATATAAATGCAAATCATTCCCTTGTACAAAAGTGAGACTCAAGACAGTGGCCTTTTGTACCGCCGAACAAAACTATTTTTTGATGAACATGCAATTCAAAATAGAAAGAGTTGGACTGAATAGCCCTGTTAAATATTCACTTTTAATTCCCAGAGGTCGGTCACTTTGCTGGAAAAAAAGCAAACGCCACATAATGCATACATGGTCTCGGAATATATGTGCGTACGTAATCCACACACGCACGCACGCACACAGCTGCGGAGGCTCCTTGAGTGACAAAGCGTAAGTGAACATCACGCTGAGCCGGGGCGCACAGCTGTTGACGCGCTAGCTTGCCAAGAGCGCCGCGCTGCTCTGTTCCCCTGGCCCCAAATCAAATCCCCAATTTGTTTATGTTATTATGGTAATAAAGGGTAGCATTTCCATATGAATATCAATATTTCAGTGGCAAGCGAGGCGATACACCCAACACCGCTGGATTGCTGAGAGAGAGAGAGAGAGAGAGAGAGAGAGAGAGAGAGAGAGAGAGAGAGAGAGAGAGAGAGAGAGAGAGAGAGAGAGAGAGAGAGAGAGAGAGAGAGAGAGAGAGAGGAGAGAGAGAGAGAGAGAGAGAGAGAGAGAGAGAGAGAGAGAGAGAGAGAGAGAGAGAGAGAGAGAGAGAGAGAGAGAGAGAGAGAGAGAGAGAGAGAGAGAGAGAGAATCCGTAGGTGCTGTAATTTCTACTCGTGATTTTGTCTTGGTTGGAAGATTAGAAAGTTTGTATTTTTAGAAGCCAGGTGCTTATCGTCTTTGTGGCGCTAGAGGCTGATGTTAAATGAACACATCAATCTTTGTGTGTGTGTGTGTGTGTGGAGGAAGGCAGACAATTGCAATTGCAGTATTCTCGCTCGACGTTATGCTTCAACACCGTGATCTACGGGGACATCATGAACTAATGGCAACTTGTAGGAAACGTGTGTGTAGATAAGATAGATAGATATAACGGATCATGGCTTCTTTTGTTTGACACAAGACAATACCTGCTTGATTAAATTATGTGAACATATGATTGAACAATTACGCACGCGAGCACGACAAATTGACAAAGCACATTCTTTAATTCTTTTGTTCACGTCACGCATTTCTACAAAATGAGAGAGGGGGGAAAAAACACACCTTGTCGAAGTTAATTACTTTAGCTTTTTATAAATGAACGTGCGGTGTGTACGCTAAGTGTTTAACGGTGTACTGATTTACGCGCGCGGTTCATTAATTATCGTTTGAAGCAGCAAGATAAGAGTATACGACAGTCGTCTTCCAGGCTTCGGGTGGGGAAGGTCTTTATTGTGGTTTTTTTCTTAAGGTGCTACGGGGCATGTAGGCTGCGCCTGCCTTTCGGGGGTAACAGTGATCAGGGAACACCAGTAATGTCCGTTTTCTGAACACTCACAGCAGAATGCGGGTAGAAGGCCCATCCGTCACTCGCTCTGATATTGGAGATTAATTCAGTTTGAAAAGCTCCAGACTCCCTACACTATCCTTGTGAAAAATGTGCACTGCTCGCAGTTGTTCCTGATCCATCTTTAATGTTCCCGTTAATTGATTCTCATTAATTAGGCAAACAGGCCTGACAATGCGTGCGGTTAGGAGAGGTGTTGTGCATTTTGAAGTGTATGCATGGGCGCATGCAGGTCAATACCTTATAGTTCTGTATTGCATCACGTCTTTGAATGTATAGCGGGCTTGCATGGACAAAATAGTTTCCCACAGTAAACTTTTAATATTTTAAAGGATTTAAGGATGAATGACTATTGCTCCTTTAAAATAAATACATTGGCTTTGAATATATATATATATATATATATATATATATATATATATATATATATATATATATATATATATATATATATATATATATATATACACACACTGTCAACGTTGGAAGGCTGGAACAAAATACAATAGAGATGTTGATGCCACTGACTCAGATTTTATTTACTCGCCTAGTTTAAAATCTTTCATAAAAAACTTTGGAGTGGATGTGAAGATGGAGGACGATTTCTCTAAATTCAATTGTGAATCGCAAAGGCTTCGGCAATGGAGATGACTCTCAGCATAGCAGCTGCAATGTCAATGGAGGCCCATTGTTCTCAGTAATGGACCACAAGAAATTATTCTGCATCACACCACCAGAGCCCTGTCTCACCCCCTCCCTGGGTCTCTCTCGCTCTCTCTCGCTCTCTCCTTCATAGTGACATTATGTATTTCCTGTCTATCTTTCTTTGGAAATGTTGATTGTTTGTGTAGCTTTATTTGACCGGTTTCATCGAGTTGTGTCCCGTTGTGATCTATCTTTCAATTTTTTTACTTAAAGGGTGGACCTGAATAGGGGCCTTATTACGAGATGATTTATGGGTTATGGGACAGTTAGAAGTGCAAATAGGCACTGGGTATCAGAGGCATCCATTTACACCCAAATTCCATAAAAGCATATTGAATTAACTGTGTGTGTGTGTCCTTCTAATAACCTTTTGTCAGCCAGCAGTGGATTGACAATTTTCAAACAATTCTCAGCCTCCTGGCCTCATCCGCAAAGATTTTTATACGGTGTTGCCAACGACGACCAACCAAGTCGTTCGGACCGATGCCGATTGATCAGCCGGTCCTCTGAGGTTGCGCCCAGCGAGGAAGTGTTCGAGGCTCCTATACCTGGGCTGGCCTTTTGCCAGAGCCTCGCCACTGATTTACAAACGGGACAACATTCAGATGGACTGAATTGGCTATTGATCCGAACCACTTGCCGATCGTTGTCTTGTCAGGAGGCGGCGTCGCTGGAAATTCCACAGTTGACATTTTGAGGTATTTCGAAAGTTTGACGAGTCCATTGCGAACGTCACACCGGAGGGTTTGACGTGAAGACTGTGGGACTTCTCATTGTGTGTGCGAAAACCCTCACAGAAAAGCCCACAACATCAGACCCCTCTCTTTCTCAGGTTTGTTTCGCCTTGCTTGCTGCCATGGCAACACATTCACTGACCTCAGCAGCAGCAGGGCTGGTGATGTGAGTGTTCCAGTGTTGAAGGCACCTTCTAACCGTTATATAACGCCACTGAGACATGACTCTTCCCTCCCTCCCCTACCCTGATCAATACGTACGTACAGCAACAGAACAGTGGATTTTGCAGCACCCTTTCATCTCAATCATGACCAATAGAAGCAGCCGGGAGCGTCTTTTAAGGCAGTAGGCTTCAATCATTCAAACTGCAAGCGGACCCCCCCCCCCCCCCCCTATCTCTCCAGATCTATGATATGGACGATTCTCTTTAAACAAAGCTGTCGATAATGGAGCCTGATGATTTATGGACGGTTCCTGGGTCGATGTTCCTGGGCTTGCAGCGTACAGCATTTTGTTGGGTTGAGTACGATAACAACTCTTTGTTATGGTAATAAATGAAGGGTCGGAGTGCCGTAGGTCTTTCTTTCTTTATTATAAATTTTTCTTTGACTGTTGACAGATTTGCACAATCTTACCATTATATATATCTAGTTAAAAAATGTGAGTCCTGGTTAACAAACAAATAACCTTGTCTATTGAGAAAAAAATGCTATTAATTTCCTGCCGTTGGCTAACCAAGACTCAAATGTAGTATTCATTCACTCGACCTGTTTAGTTAATTTATTTTTCTTTTTTTCTTCCTGATCGGACACAATGTGATCCATTACTGTGTGTTAATCACACCACTGAGTAATTTGCGAAAAAACAATTAACGACCTGCCTATTAAGGGCCAAATCCCTAAGTCCATACGCCATGCACAAACAAATGGACCGTAATTGCCACGAAGAAGGTGCTGGGGATGCAAAATGGGAGACGTTGTAGATAATAATCCACTCTTTCAACACCCATACATTGCCTCTCGGTGTAGATTTAATGAAAAGATAAATGCTGCTCGCCGCTCAGCGCTAAGCCTGCTAGCTATTGCGAGGGCTTTAGGCGCGAACCATATGCCCCGGTCAATCTGTGATCGCGGACATGGGGGGTCACCTTGGAAGAATTAAGGGTTTAATATGATTTACCGTGTGGTCTTAGCCAAGGATTACCTTTTTCTCGCGAAGCCGGTCGTGCGAGCACTCGGCCTGACGCGACTCCACAGTGTTTATCGTTTGAAAAAAAATAAACAGAAATGAGAAAATTGACGAGGCCAGATGTGATGCTGGCTTTGCTGTGTGTGTGTGTGTGTGTGTGTGTGTGGGGGGGGGGGGGTCCTCTTTCATGATGACTGAAGGTGGGCTAGCGGCCACGTTGAAGCAGGCGATGACAATCCCATTCATTCCGAGAAAACTGAGTCTTAGTCTCTATCTATCTTATCTATCTATCGGCCCACGTCCAGGGGTCGAGCCCGGGCTTAGAACCGCTATCTGATTATCGAGAGCTTTTCGAACGCTTAAAATTGCCACCTATCAGTCGCACGACGAGGTAATCGAGCGAGGGGGTGGAGGGGAAGACAGCCAATTGGAGTAGGAGAAGGAAGGAAGAAGGAAACCAAAAATAAAACAGCATTTCAGATAGGCACAATCAATCGGACAGTTTCACCTTTGGTTGGCGATGTGACGCCGGGCATAATGAAAGGGTGTTTGTTGTACTCTAATTTGAGGCAAGCAGGGAATACTTCCAGTGTCAAATGGCTTCCATTACACCTGACCTTGAACTTTAACTTTTCATTAACTCCGTTCCCCCCCCCCCCCCCCGTTAGGATTTACGATTCTAGGTCAAACGCCGCTGTGTTATTATATGAAGTGATCTTTCTTTTAATCACTTGCCATTTCTCTTCATTTAAATCCCATTAAAAAAATGTTAATTTCAATTATGCGACCTAATGGAAATCCACACAGTCATCTCCCCCTTCAATCCAACATTTACCCTTTTTCGTAACATCTCACCCGATTAACAATTTCGATGTCACTTATTAGGAGTGGTCACCTTCCCTCTGCAACTACTCAATAAATCACAGATGAAGACTTCATAAAACCAGTCCATTCGTTTCAGTGTGCCATCGTAAAAAAGTGCTTTACATTAAAGCAGAAAAAAAGCACATACCTTTAACCCTCCACAACGGCACAGAGTCACAGTCACTCTTAGCAGGTGCGATGCACCGATTTCGACAGTCGGTGTGTTTTCTCAATCAGCATCCTCGTCATCGTCGTCCACAAACCTCCGTTGTCACGGTAACCAGTTCTCCTCTGCACCTGGTGATGTCATCATCCGCTTCCACTCCTCCCTCGGAGACCGCCATCCTATTTCACCATTGATTTTCGTCTCATTTTGTACTTCCCTCTTTTTGGGTGGGGAGGGCGGGGGTGGGGGATGAGGGGGGGGGGGGGGGGTACGGGACCAGATAATGGGTTTCTTAGCCACAAGTGGGTTAGATGCTAACCGCCTATGTAACCCTAAATTACTCCTCCTCATATAGAATAGAGTGGACACACACTGGGGCAGATCAAGGAGCGTTGGCGAGTGTACGAGGGAACTTGGCATCTGCTTGAGGTGGCACTGATTTGAGGGAGAGAGGGAGGGGGGGGGGAGAAGGTGGGTGGGTGGTGGTGTTTGTGACTCTCATTACACCGAGGGGCAAGGGTGTGTGACAGAGTGATACCGACGACTGACTCTCCCCAAAGTCAGAGGAGACATTTTGTTTAATTTAGGCTCAGTTCAAATTTGGTAATCAAATGAAGTTGTGGGCAGAAACTTGGCGTGCGGGCTGACTGGATGAGGGAAGGAAGGGGCTGGGGGGCGGGGAGGGGGCGGACCTAATTCTCGACATTCAGAAGCTCAGGAAACGCTGTGAAGGACAACTGGGATGTTAACGCGAGGTGACAGAAGAGCAGTATTTAGTTGCAGATTCATTGGGCTCACGTCTACCTGTGTATTACTAATTCATTTATGTTTGAGTGGTGTCCTTAGATGACATGACTGAAATCTTCATATAAAATGTGGGCACCTTGCATCACTGTTTCTAAAAGAGACACCATTTTTGAGCAAGTCGAAGACACACAAAAGCAGTAAGTCATAGTAATTGTCGATTAGTCATGGTTGTTTGACCAATGTTTGGGTGTTTTGAATCTTAAGCTAATCCACTAATCCACTGAAGACAATTACAAAAATGTCCCTCACTTTCAACAAAGACCTTTTGTACTATTCAATTACACCGTGGCTATTTACATAATATGAATACACTTTCAATATCAGTAATACTATCTAAATATAAAAATCAAGTGCAAGTATGCCTTTGTTTACATCTACCTTTCCATGCTTATGTGTGACTGCCCATTTTGCACTTGGCCTCCGATGCGCACGGGTGATTGAACTGGCAGCCGGCCTGTGTGGGTGGGTGTGTGTGTTGTAGTTAAAGGACAAAACTTGTGCTGCCAATATTATTAGTCAAAATTCCTTTGTTGTGCCGATTCTGCCGAAGGGCATTTAGCCACAAACATAAACAATAGCAGCAGCACTTTGGTCTTTGTGATAGGATATTTTGGAAAAGGATTGTGCGGCGATTCATTGCTTTCTTTTGTCTGCATACTTTCACAAAATATGTGATATTGCTACTGTTTACATTCGTGTCAAGAGTGCGCTCACGCTAAATGCTTGCGGCAGAATCCGTACAAACAAGTCATTTTGACGAAATAAATCAGTAACGGACGTTTCAGCAAAGCCAGGAGATACGGTAACGCTGGTTTGATCACCCAGACCGCTATTGTCCCTTTTTAAAGGCCGGCCGTGGCTGCCGCAGTGTATCACATCCCATAATCTCTTCTGGTCCGGCGTTATCCTGCCCGAGTCACCGTGACCCCACCGTACTGTTGAAGGAGCAGCAGAGTCACGGTGGTGGGGATGTGGAGGAGCATGGAGGGGGGAGGGGTGGTGGTGGTGGTTGGATGTTAGAGATGACAGTCTGCTCCCTGTAGGCCTTGTTCTCCTCCACCGACCCCGGGCACAAGGACGAGTGATGCGCTGCACATGGACACTTTTAGCTCCGGCTCGCCGTGTCGCTAGAGCAGCAACTGTTGTTGTTGCCTTAGTGATGCGTGGCGAGGGAGAAACTCGCCAACTGTGGAACATGACACAGGCTACAACACTTGGTACATGAATAGTAACAAAGCTGGTCAATCTTTCTATTGTTATGTCTGGCTAGCTGTACACACACACACACACACACACACACACACACACACACACACACACACACACACACACACACACACACACACACACACACACACACACACAGGTCTTGGGAGTCTGTGCTGAGTATCAAAAAGCACCATTTTGCAGAGTCTTCTGTAGCCTATTGTGAGTTTTTGAAACCATCAATGTGCTTAGCGTAGCATTGAACGCGCCACATAGCTTACTTTAGCACTTAGCTCAGCGCAAGCAAGGAAGCACTCTGGAAATAGAACTGCAGCTACTGCAGATGTTCAAACAATGTCGGGGAAAGGGCCCCAGTTGCCATATTTGTGTTTTCCTGTCTTCCAATGATTACCCCAATAAGCTGATGGAGCGTTCTGCACGACGGGGGGTATCTGAGCAGATGCTGCCTGCCTGCGTACACAGTCACACACACACACGCGCGTGCACGTGCACACACTCTGTTTTATTTTAATTTTATTTTGCAAGCCAACATTTTGAGTCAACACTCGCGATGCTTGTTCTTGACGTCTCGCTGCTGATGTGAAAGCCTCTGTCTTAAAATATTCATCCTCCCCTCCTTTTGCCTCTCTCACTTTTCATCAAACTTTTTAGTGAAAACGGCTTTTCTAGGTTCTATCGCTCGCTCGCTCACATGCGCCCGCACATTAAACGGTGTCGTACGGCCCTCCAGACTGCAGCTAGCTGTTGAAGTTAACTGGGTCAGTTTACGAGTTCCGGGAGTTTTTCCTCTTTTGTTTAATAATTTCTCATCAAAACAAAGGGAGTCTATTCTCAGTGCGAGACCAGTTGCTAGGGGTGTCCTCCTTTCCTTTCCAATGTACTGGGTGGTATGAATATTGCAGAGCGCGGTGCTATAAAGTCGCCAAACTGGTGGTGCAAATGAGTGGGATTTTTCTCCGCGTGAAAACGACCCGTCACTCTTTGTTATGTAGGTGCACCTGATCTCTCTCACACACACACACACACACACACACACACACACACACACACACACACACACACACACACACACACACACACACACACACACACCCTCAGCGCTACAAAATGAAGGCTTTTTGTATCACGGCGTTATTCCCCTGTTTGCTGTATATATCCGGCTCCCCAGGAGGTATAGGCAGAAGGCTGGCTTGGTGACATTCCCGCGAGGCAGGGAGAGAGGACCGAAGCGTGGCGGAGACAGATTAACGTCTAACTGTTTTTACATTATTCCACAAACCCCTGGAAGGGCGGAATATTAAGGGCAAGGTCACCATGGTGTGTGTGATGTAAAGTGTACACAGAACCGTTGTAGAGGATTATGGAGTGTTTTTGGAGGCCTCCATAAAGCACTGTGAATGGCCTTTGCATTTGAGGTGGGGCTATATACATCAATAGACCTGCCTTGCTTATGTCCCAAGGAATTACGATGGCACACTGAAATACTGCACTATAATATTCTATACTAAGCCCTACCGTGCTATACTAAGACCTATGCTATTCTATAATATGTTATACTACTCGATTTGAGGCCTTGCAACACTATACCACAGTATACTAGTATTCGAAATCTCTACTTGCTGAAGTACATCTGCGTCTCATATCTTATTTATCTCTATTTCATTTTTTCACATTTTAAATGGGTGCATATTTTCACCAGTTCCTACTTTCATGTGAAGACAAACATATTTCTGCAGAAAAATATATCATGATCTGATGTTCTGACAAACGCGATTCAAATGCACTCCCTGGATGACCCACAAATTATTTAAAAGAGGGAGCCAATTAGCTGTTAACGAAGCAGAAGATGCATCTAATTTTCACCAATAAGTACGAACAATTGGCCTTAATTGATTTAAATGAACCTCTTCATCACGGGTTACAGCAGTATGCCTCCGATCCCTTTGTAAAAAGACGGGTTAGTATTTGGTGTGTTTGTGTGCGTGCGTCTGCCACCCACACATTAACACATTTACCAATGATGTCAGTAGCGTTGTCACAAAAACACGGTTAGCTAAAGCAGATCCACAGTGAAATACATAACCTGATTGTTTTCACCCAATTGAGCCCATTAATCCTGGGGGTGAGGGGGAGGACACAACAAAATAGTGCTATTCTTGGCTCTGTGCGTCACTGCACAGGCAAAGAGGCTGAGAGAGACGTGTGTGTGTGTGTGTGTGTGTGTGTGTGTGTGTGTGTGTGTGTGTGTGTGTGTGTGTGTGTGTGTGTGTGTGTGTGTGTGTGTGTGTGTGTGTGTGTGTGTGTGTGTGTGTGCATTAATCCAGAACCATGACCTATAGGGAGTTAGAACCTGCTGGCAGCAAACAGGAACACCCATGTTCGGGGATATGAATAGAGCATGATGGAAACACATGCAGACATACATGTGTGCAGCTGTGCGCACACAGATGAACACACACACAGAAGAACACACATACACTTCAATGACATCTGCATCGTTACACACGACACACATGACTAAGACTATAATACAAATTTGAATGAAAATATGGTCGACCTCTAATCCCCCCGTGATGCTCCAATAAAATAGAGCACAGAATCGGTTGCAAGAAAACAACCACGAAAACAACACTTGAACAGCAGACATCTTTCTGTTCTGTGAGTCTCACATTTTAAGTCTGCTTTAGACCCGCTCAAGCGATCAAGAGGAGCAGAACTCCACTCCCAAACAAACACACATACACACACACGGAAGCCAACCAACTACAGAACTCCCCCTCCCCCATGTGTTTGCCAGATTGCATGGCAGAGCACCCCTCTTATCTCATGAGATCGCGGTCTTGATCACAGAACAGGAGGTGAAAGAACAAATGCATGGAGCACACCCGCACCCATCTCGACCAGCTGGATACTGCGCCGCCTGGTGTATCAGTCTATACACTATACCCACCCACCCACCAGCCTGCCTAGAAGCCCTCAGCCCCTCCAGATCCATGATGCATGGTTTAAAAGGGCTGTAGGTACGATTTTAAAAGCTATAATGTGAGTGTAATTTGTTATAAATGCCATAGTGATCAGTCAGCTATCGGTAGGTGAAATGCTCTGTGAGAATATCTGTTTTGATTTGGCATCTCTATCCTGATTGGTTTGGGGAATCCATCTTGCCTGTCAATCACAGGGGTGTGAAATACAAAACTTCTTAATGGCAGAGAAATGTAGAGATGGAGGGAGCAAAGAGGAAGGGCACTGTTTTAGTTGTTTAAATTCTAAATCTTGCTCTCCTCTGCTCTCTCTCTCTTTACTCTTGAACTCTTGAATTGTACCTACAGCAGCTTTATGTTACAGAACAATTTCCACAGCCCAGAATGTAGTGATGAAGTCGAGCTCCACCTCTCACAACCAATTCTCGGCGCGCTAAACTACCCTACAAAGTAGCTTTTTTTTTTACCCCAGTGGTTTTGTTAATCGAACACAATTCCTCTGTTCCAACTCTCTTTGAACCAATAGATTCACAGCTTGCGCAAGGTTCATGCGCATGGTCACGCCCGAGCCCAATACCCAGAATGCAATACAGAGTTTCTGAAAACAATTTCCTGTATGTGTCCGATAAGTCTGTTATGAAAATACAGTTGATTGTTCTGTAATGTAACCTTTTTATTATTTTACTGCGCAGGGGTGCAACGTTTGCGCCAGTCAACCCTCAAATACATTATTAACCTCTCCTCTTGAAAAGCTGACAGAGATCTAAGACCCCCACTCACCCTCACCCCCCCCCCCCCCCCCCCCCCCCCCCCCCCCCCCCCCCCCCCCCCCCCCCCCCCCCGTGCCGTCCCGTAGGTTTAGCTCGCACGTCGGCTTGCGTTTTGGCTCCCGATGCGAGTTAGGACTTAGAGGGACGCGATATATCAGAAGAATGACAGGGAGACAGGAAGTAGAAGAAGAGGGAAAAACAAACGAGTGGAGGACGAGGGAGGGGGATGGGGCAGGTTGTTCGGGGATTTAATAAACAAAGGTGTGTGTGTGTGTGTGTGGGGGGGGGGGGGGGGGGCTCATAAAAAGAAGACGGATCATAATTCCCGGGCTGTCAGAGCGGGAGAAGTGGGGGGAGGGCAACCAGATATCGTTTTTCCTTCTTATTGGCAGCGATAAGGTACAGTGGCGACACATAGCATACAGGCCTATTCTCATAAAAGCCACCGTATCTGTGATGGCGGAAGGGAAGCAGCTTTTCTTAACATGCCAGCTTTTATGTACTGAAGGCCGTGCGGCTTTTTGTTTCTTTGTTCTTGCGCTGACTTCTTGGTAAAGGGGGGGGGGGGGGGGGGGGGGGGGGGGGGGGGGGGGGATTGTGGGACGGCCGCTGAATGGCCAAGGCCCTCGCTGACGAATGCTTTACAAATGCTGCGCAATACGTGCCCTTCGGCTGCAGCAGCAGCTGCATCATCATCTTCCTCTTCGTCGTCTCTGTTCCTTTTGTATTGACACGCGACGGTGATTTGAATTCATGAGGTCATCTGCGAGTGCCACGGGGAAGGGAATAGTTTGAAAATATCACATAATATCACAGCAAATAAACTAAAGCCCATTTTGAAGAAAGGAAACGCTCCCCATTGTCTGAGGGTTGGTGGTGCTTCTTTGTGCCGCTCTGACCTCCGATCTGTTTTGAAGGGACTGGGGAGGAGTCTGCTGTGTCGGTGCATAAAGCAGCAGGCATTTCTCCACCCCACCACCCGTCAGGGCTCTGATTGGAGGGCAGCCGGGGTCCCCCCCACACCCACACCCCACCTGTCTCCGCCACCGAGGGCCTAATCAATCAGGACAGAGGTCCCAGGTCGCACCCGGCTCCCTAGCAGGAACCAGGACACGACATAATGAGAACAACAACAAGAAATATCCTCTACAACAATAACAGCAATAATACTAAAAGGCCAAATACTAAGAAATTATCATTTTGAAAGGAGGGAACTCCAAAGTTAAACTAATAATAAATGTAAATAAAATAAGAATGATTTTTTTTTAAAGCTATTCATATTCTGTGCCCGTCATCGATCCGCAAATGAAGGCGAAGTAGATGGTTTGCAGACACCCTCTGCTGTATAGTACGGCATACACGCATGCATGTGTATGACTTCAAACGCATAACACGGCAACTAATGGGGTACACACACATGCAGTACACCGGTGGTTTAGCTATAGTCACGTGCCCCCCTCCCCTCGCCACCCATGTTTAATGGCAGGCTTCGCTTTAGATACTCTGCATGCGTACTTATTCATTTTGGACAAACACGCGACGCATGCCTGTAGCAGATGCAAGGAAATCCAACCCGCCAGCCACCGGGAGGAGTAGTTAAAATCTGGCGCACGTTTTCTGGCCGGCAGAGAGTTGAGTTGACGTGGATCTCCTGACTCATGCAGCATATGTTCGGTTGCATTCAACTCCCTTCGCCTCTCTCTCTCTTTCTGTCACCTCTTCTTTTGTTCTCTCGCTTATACCTCGTCTTCAGATAACGGGTCGATTATCTGAATAAGAAGTTTCCTTTGTCCTTGTCGTTTGTTGCCGTACGTCGGCTATTAGAGCGTATTCGTGCGTGCCATTTAATATAGAATAGCACTTGATCTGCGAAGTTGGAAAATACGTTTTCACTTCGCTTCTGCTGGCCTCTCATCTCATTATTGAACTCCCTTCTACAGATTTAGAGTCCGGACGAGTTATTCAGAAATGATCAGACATTACTGATCACTTGGCTAATGGCTGAGCGCGACCTTACATGGTGCCACTAACGAGCAACGCATCTAATTAAGTGTGGTTCGGAACACGACGAGACCAGCAAGCCATGAGTCGAGTAACACACTGTCTCGCAGCCGACGTAAAAACAAACAACCCCAAAATACATGCCGTAAGTAGCGTCTTTTTGAGAGGAAGGTGTGAAGGAAGACTGGGGAGAGATTGGGAGTACAAGCACTATAGGCCCTCTGTTTACCGGTCATGTTGGTGTGAGGAATTGCTCTGCCCTTTTAAGAGACTTACACTTCTGACCGGTGAGATCTACAGTATAATGTCACAAACCACCTTATATAAAGAAGCAATGTTTTTTTTCATTTTGCTGCACTGCATGCTTTTCTCTCTTTCTGTCTGTGTGTCTCTCTGTCTTTCAATCTCTCTATCTCTCTCTTTCTGCCTCTCTCCCTCTGCGTCTCACGCTCTACCTCTCTCTTTCTGCCTCTCTGTCTCTGTCATTCTCTCTCTGCCTCTCTCTCGCTCTCTGTCTCTCTACCATGTTGACATTTAGCTCAAAGTATATTGATTCACGCTTAGAAGCAGAGCATCTATAGTAGGAAGTCTTAAGGTGGGATGTGCGTGCACAGACTAGTTGTATGTGTTTGTTTGCTTCCGTGCAATGCTCTTCCTATCATCTTAATAGGATCTCTATGACTCAGTGAGGCACGATGTATAAATGTTCTCATTAATAATTGACGCACCTTGGAACAGAAGAGGATAGCTTCATTGAGAGCGTTTAAACCTAGATGATGACATCCAATCAGTGATCTCTACTTATAGAAGACGGATGCAGGAGGAATTCTTTTTTATAAAAATTATGGAAATTATGACTTCTTATGTCTTGAATGAGCTTGTTTTTTTATGTGAATAATAAACTGGACCCAGCTGTTATGTAAAAAGGAATGGGGAAAAATACGTAATTACACACACACACACACACACACACACACACACACACACACACACACACACACACACACACACACACACACACACACACACACACACACACACACACACACACACACACACACACACACACACACACACACATCAGGACCCTGGACAGCGTCACTTGAGGCAATGGTAACCAATACATATTTGGGCATAGTACCAAGCAATAAGTATTATCTTAAGAACCTAAATTAAACCTGTTTGAAGCAGCAGAAATTAATCAGTTATCCCAAAGTAAAATGTTTCTAACCAGGAAGTTGAGTTACTGACGCAAAGACCCCCAGTTGAGAGAATATATTCGTTTTTTCCTCGACCACTCGCAGATGGAACAGACAGCTAGAGCAACAAAACACACATACATACATGCATACATACTTACATACAAAACGTAAACATGCATACATACACAAAAAACTATAAATAAATGAACAGCAAAAGCTTTGCCGCAGTGAAAATGTATCTGATTTAATTTCTTTTTATATATATATATATATAAAATAAATTGAAATCTCCTATACTGACATGCATATGTGTCCTTGAATAATGTATTGGAATCAGATCCATTTCCACTGCGGCAAAGCTTTTGCTGTCACGCACTGCGGTAAGCCATCCTTGTGTGTGTGAGCCTGTGAGACACACGTGTACCTCTGCATGGGAAACCTTCTCAGATAGCCTTAAAGTCACCCGAATAAGCGGTCATCTGTCGGTTGCTAACAACTCTACGAGATACATGAATACATAATAGTGTGTGGTTGTGAACCTCCCCAATCCCACATATTCACACACACACACACACACACACACACACACACACACACACACACACACACACACACACACACACACACACACACACACACACACACACACACACACACACACACACACACACACACACACTGTGGTAACATGTGTGAGACGAGATCTCACCACCAGGCAAGCTTAAATGAAAAATAACACTTTACTTCAAAGCCGTGAGGGACAGAGGGGGCGGGGTCTAAAATCAAACAGAATAGCTCCTTCCAGCCGGGGTCCACCTCCAGGTTTTACATTAGCAGCCGCAATAGCCGGTCATAATACTGTGATAAACACTGAGCTGTTCCGGAAGGGACACTGTCCATGGTCCTGAAAGCCTGACCCTCTGGATGAAGCGTGTGTACTAACTGAGTACAGTTGCTTCAGAGCTGGATTCAAACACACGAGTATGCCAACACTTTGCAGGAAAAGGGTTTTGACCCTGGCCTTCGATGTACTGCCCTGTTATGTACATTACTACAAACAATGCAAATGACATATCTGCCTGCGTGTACCCTCCCTGCAGTGGGTATGCCTTCACATCACAGCAGTCGCTCTTTCCCATTGATCTCTGTGGTGCGTTTCGCTTGGTTTATCCTTGCGTTTCTCAATATATCCCAACATGTGTTATCCCCCTTTGCACGTAGGCTCAGGAAATTCAAGCTCAGAAGTTGAGTTGGGGAAGAGCACACACACACGATGTGGGCTGTCACTGTGGAGTTTCCACTTAAACACACATGCGCCCACACACACGGAATGCACAGCAGATTAACTTGGAACATTACTTTTTTGATTAAAATGGATTCTGCTCAAAAATACTCCATGCCTTTTTCTTTTGATAAACCACTTTGTAAACAGGTTTGGATGCAAACTCAGTAGATAACGAAACCATTAACCCGGGTGTGAAACGAAACCCACCGATTAGCAGTAAACAATAAGATGACACGGAGAAATAAGAATGGGTTTCTTGTACATTTCCAGTACGGATGAATCGTTGTATTCTTGCGTTCAATTTTACTTACTCTACCTTGCTCTTTTCATAGGCAAGTTAAACTCAAGTCGCACCATAACGTGTAAACAACTTTTATAAAGGTTTTTATGGGTACAATTAAAAAAAACTTTAGGGTGAGGGTTAAGAGAAAAGCTATCCATAAATCACTCGGTTATCCTTTTTCACATCTTTGCTTCATGAATATTCAACTTCCTGAGTGGGACTTACACCCATATGAACAGAAAATCATCAGTCAATTACAAAAAAACAGAACATTTAAATTCCGCCTCCGTTCGAGGTGGGGGGAGACGCGGCGATGAAGGTGAAGATAAGAATTCATTCACGGTGAAATGTGCCTTCTGCGGAGCATTGTAAACACGTCCCGAGTTGGCAGCCGCACACCACGTCCACTCAGAAACTTCATCAGATACGGTTAATTACTAGCAACTACTCGCCACTTTTGAACACCTGCCAAGAAAGGAATTGACTAGATTTCCATGAGAATACATGTGCATGCATGCACGCACGCACACGCAAGCACCGGTGGGTAAAAACATCTTACTGAGTTAGTCACAATGGAAGTCTGTGATACAGTATTATCTTTATTTCTATGGAAGTCACCCAAGACCAAGAAGTCTCTATGTGTATTATGTAATTACTGTGTGTGTGTGTGTGTGTGTGTGTGTGTGTGTGTGTGTGTGTGTGTGTGTGTGTGTGTGTGTGTGTGTGTGTGTGTGTGTGTGTGTGTGTGTGTGTGTGTGTGAAGATACGTATCAGTGGATTGTGGGGAAAATGCCGTTGCTTGTTGTTGAGCTCTGCCAAGGTTCACCGGAGGCTTAGCCTCTGCCTCTCTCCACTATACGATTTCATTTTCCAAAGCATTGAAGTAGAGCCACTTCATAAGGGAGGGAGGAAGGGAGAGGGGATAGAAAATGTATTTAAAAAAGGTATATCAAATCAACAATTCCGTTTTTACACAAAGAATAGCAGAACATCCAAACTCCCCCATCCACCATCAGATCTCTGCACAACAGCACCAGACTGTGTGTGTGTGTGTGTGTGTGTGTGTGTGTGGGGGGGGGGGGGTTAGATTGCTGTAGCCCCCCCCCCCCCCCCCCCCCCTGGACCTTTACACTTCCTTTAGTGGTTGTGTGGCCTGGGGGCTAATGGCTGGAGGGGATGGACTGTTCCAGAGCAGAGAGCCTGACATGCTGGTGTGGTTGAAAGGCAGGCTGGCCCCAGCTATGGGAAACCACAGTGACATGCCAACAGGTGTGGCCATCTTTTTGTGGTTGTCGCAGGATGTGTGCAGAACAACTTACTGTACCGTTTAGTTTTTTCTTTCATCTCATCAATCTGAAGAATCAATCTGCCTAGCCGTCACGCTGTCTGTCTGTCATCTATTTAATGTCGTTTTTCATCTATCGACCTGCTGTCTATCAATCAATCTATCCATCCATCCATCTTTATCGAGTTATCTAGCCATCTGTTTATTTATTCATTCATTCATTTAGCTATGTATCATCCCTTGTTCTTTCTCACTGATGGTGCATTGTACATTAAAGTACGCTGTGTTAATGAGTGTACTGTTTGTGTTCTGGGGATTGTGGAATTACATTTCAATGAGTTTGATCAAGTGCATAACTGGCAAGTTGACAACCTATTTTCTTGCAGACAAAACACTCTCCCGTTATATAGAACTGTAAACGTTATTAAACAAGTCCTTGTTCCTTTTTATCTTGTCTACTCACATCAAGTCATTGGACGTAATTAAACTTCTCAGTGGCACTCAAATGAAGACTGCAATGTCAAAGCTAACATAAATTATCTTCAAAACTGGGAAGTTTCAACTAATTATCAAATTAATCACCCAGCAAACGTGCACAAAGACATGCACCAAACTTTTTTGCCACATGTCACAAAACTCTGTTACCTGAGCTACAAAAAAAGGTATAAGCATTCAACAAAAGAACAAATGTTTTTTTTTTTTATGTAGCTGTTGGCGAAGAAAAATGTGTTAGCAAAGCAGGGAAGAGAAATCGACTCTGGGAGGAATATAAAAATATGCTTTGGCCTGCTGGTTGAACCACATGAGGGGGTCGTTGCTGAATCGCACAGAGAACAGGTTTAAAAAAAGAAAAAATGTTTCAAAGCGCGTGAGAGGCGGGCGAGAGACCTGGCCGAGTGCTGATCTCAACATCTGGTGGATTGGGAGTTTGGTAGGATGTGCTAACAAAACAAACAACAACATGGCTTCTGTTTCCGTCAGCCATACGCTAGTAAATCGGTGAGTGCCAGGGCGTAGGCGGTCAAAAAATTTAATTGTGTGCGTGTGTGTGTGAGGAGACATACATTCACTGGCTTTTGAGGCAAGAGGCCTTTTGTAGCAATTAGCGGGGTTTGCTTAGTAACTCCCCCTGGTTCGACTCGCTGTACATTTACACACACACACACACACACACACACACACACACACACACACACACACACACACACACACACACACACACACACACACACACACACACACACACACACACACACAAAACATTTACAATGCCCATTATGCGGCAAAGTATGGTTGTTGTATGTTTCTGTACTGGGTCCATAACACATTTGATACTTCTCACATAAGGGAACCCAAGCTAAATGGGATTGCAAGGTGATGCTTGTCCACAACAGCAACACAAAAATTATTGGCCTGCACATCTTTTCAGATTTCTTTTCTTGGGAGCGAATTTGGTGGTGGACAACATTGGTTTTTACATTGAACCGACATTGTGTGGACAAGCCCTAATCACTGTCTAACATGTGGTAATTATGGCTTAATATGCAGTCAATGATTAAGCTATCTATCACATTGATGTCGATCATCTGATATAAATCTGCTCCTATATTAGATAAGAAATGGGCGATACCACTGATGTTGTTGTTGATCCAATAGTATTACTAAGGCTTTATCTCAAGACCAATGATTTAGAATCTTAATATGGATTTTTATTATAAGAGGATGAAATCTCAGAACTGTACCATCAGGCTTGGAAGTATGTAGCGATACTGTTATTGATCTGCCCATCCCACATGTGATCAGTCAGATCTGACCTGGCTGTCAATCAAGCCTCCTAAATTATTCCTGCCTTAGAGAATGCATTCAGTGACAGTCTACTCCCAATTTCATCTGATTTGACTTTTGTAGACATGATCACACAACAAGGGCTAGAACTGGATAAGGACATTCTTGCTTTGTTCAATTGCATTATTCAGGGTGTCTGTTTTGTGTCCATTTAAATTGCAGGGTGATTTATGTATATGCCAAGTATGTGTCTGGGTGTTCACTGCAGCCTAAGCCTGAACAGCAAAAGCAATGTTGTTCATGCCACAAAGCATAAGTCTGTACACAAAAAAACTGTCATTTAGTTTTGTTATCTGCAGACGACAATTTCCATTATTCCAATTGCTTGGTTCAAGGAGCAAAGCCAAGAAAAATAGTTTCTCTACAGGAAACGAGGATGTACTCCTGGGCACTGCATGTGTCACAAACTGAATAAATAACCCAGCATTGTGTCCAGGGAACTGGGGATACAGCACACACTATGGGCGCCTTCCGAAACACAAAAGAGAGGAAAGAAAAGGTTGCATAGTAAAAGGAGGAGTACAGGAAGTTATTCACCGCTGTGTGGTGCACAGATGGCAGAGTTGCCCTCAGTGCGTCAGATCTGTCTAGAAGTTAAAACCCCTTCGCCTGCAGCCCCACACTGTCTACATTCATGTTCACATTCTCTCTCTCTGTCTCTGTCGCTTTCTCACTCTCTTGCTCACTATCTCTTTCGCTCTCTCTCGTTCTCTCTCGCTCTCTCCCTCCCTTTCTCCCTTCGTCTCTCTCCCCCCTGCCCTCTCTCTATCTCTCTGTATTTCTCTCCCAAACATCTCTTACACACACACACACACACACACACACACACACACACACACACACACACACACACACACACACACACACACACTGCCTCTTTGAATTATTCATTTATTTTATATGGTACATATTTACAGTTTTCTTTCGCTCTCTCCAGCTCATCGTTCATCTCTTTGTATCTGTATGTTCCTGGGGTATTTCCTGGTTCCTTACGCTAAATATTAATGGTCAGTTTCCGCGGCCCGGGACTTACCCGCGTCACGATGATCCTCGCCCAGGATAAGGAAGCCGCTGGGATCCGGGTGAGACAGGGTCAGTCAGCCAGCCTTATGTACATTATTAAACGCACCCAGGGAAGGGGAAAGTCCTGCAGGTGTGGGGTGGGGGTGGTGGAATTACCCCTCATAACCTGGTGGATAAGAAGGCTGGAGGAGATGAGGGGGTGTGGGAAATAGCCCCCCACTGCTTGGTGGGTAAGGAGGAGGGTGCCAGTAGTGAAGGGGGGGGAAGTGGTAGTTGTGGTGGCGTTTTCTGTTATCAGCACCGCCTTCGGAGAAAAAGGTAAGACACAAAACACACTGTATATACGTTTTTGAATGTTTCGCTTCCAAATTGGACTTGAGTCCTTTACGAAGTGAGCGACAAAACAGTCAGTTTCACGCCGTGTGATTTGCTCCATTAAAACAAAATGTATTTATCCTCTTTTTTTGGGTCACGATAAAAACATGAACTGAAATTGTGCTCCGTGTACTTTGGCTTCCGTGTCCATTTTAGTGTGAGTGTGACTGTGCCAGAGACAAGCACCCTTCTGAAACCAAATGGGACAAAAGGATTGACACACTTTACATAAATGTGATCAATGTCCGTCCCTCGGGACTCGAATAATCAATACACATACATACTGGCACATGTGCAGACACACACGCGTAGACATGTCCACATTACAATTGCATGCATGCACGTGCACACCGTTATAAACACACATCCACTGAACGATGTCGCGAACGTGACTTGTGTCAGCTTCTTATCACTACTCCTCCCGTGACCACCACTTCAAGAAATCCCACGTTCTGATCTCGTCGAAGGAACTCTGGGGCTCCTGCATGGGCACCTTGTCAATGAGTGGCCCTTGTCGACCCCGGGGAAGCCAAAGACAAATAGCTTGAAGTGACTTTACCAGGCGACACCTCACCGTTTTCCCGGAGGTCCATCTGTCATATGTGGAGACCGAGTAGAGAGAGTTTGGTGGGATGATCGTATGATGATTGTACAGGCATAACA
Source organism: Lota lota (assembly GCA_026745465.1). Taxonomy (NCBI): domain Eukaryota; kingdom Metazoa; phylum Chordata; class Actinopteri; order Gadiformes; family Lotidae; genus Lota; species Lota lota. The sequence continues at coordinate 1,064,774 of JACYXH010000207.1, read as the reverse complement.
AGCCTGTTGCCCTACTGATCCCTACTGAGGTTTCCAGGCGCATAGTGTTAGTGAACGTGAAATGGAGTTTATTACGATTGCTTACACATTAAAATAAGATAAATAATTTATAAATAAAAATAGCCGATAGTCAAATTGGACACTCAAGGAGCAAAACTAAAGCCCAGATTTCCACAACTACAAGCACATTCTCGGCATCACACTGTTTGCAAAAACACTCCACAGTGTTTTTAGAAACGTAATTAACATCTTTGACATTTCAAGGCACTGCCTTTCAAAATACCACACCAATGAACCAATTCATCTTCTGAATCGGAATTTATCTTCATAGATGAGGCCGGGTTTAACTTGACAAAAGTAAAAAGATGAGGGAGAAATGTCTTTGGCCACAGAGCTATTTGCCATCCCAACATCATCTGGGACAATGTATCTTTCCACTGATCTGCTCTGGTCCAAAACTGGTTTCATCAGCATCCACAATTTTCACTCCAATACCTCCAAGCATACTCCCCCTTCCTTAAGCCCATTTTTGGGCATGGTAGCAGAAGGTGGAAGGTCAGGATACCTCTCACTCAAGCCATGGAGGAGGCCAAGTGCTCCGGCCAGATCCAGCTAGGCGAAGAGATTATGCTTTTTGCTGTTTATGGACTATATTATATAAAAAATATGGATTTTTAGTCCAAAATGCAACCTTTGAAAATGCATGGATTTTACAATGTCGAGGGAAACAAATATTTTCATCAGATCAGTGTGCAGTACTGGTCTTGTGTGTTGTGTTTGGTCAATATATTCACTTACATCACTCTAACAATATGTCAGAAAAAAATCTAATACAGACTATGTAATCAGATAAGCAGAAATGTTAAGTGTTTTAGATTGAGCAGAGCAGTGGGTAACTGGTTCAAACAGAATCAGATTGTACAAACCATGTGTGGGCCATACGGTGACAAAATGGGTTTAAATAAATGATTGTATCGTTTAAATTAAGTGTTTAGTTTTGCAAAAGATCTGAAGAGTTCTGCTACTTGTGTGCGTGGTTGTGTGAATTGTGTGTAGCGTTTTAACAAAATAACAACAAACAAAATCGTGCTTACGCAATCATAAAATAAACTGTAAAATAAAGGGTGGTGTAGTGCTAGGGCATTCAAATCCTAGCTATAAAACTGAAAGGTACTGGGTTCAATACCCAATGTTCCTATCACTAGGCATCTATATCTTCCCTCCAAACCCCTATCTGCATCTTCGTGACATGTATTTGAATTCGCTATAAGTGGCTTTTGGATAAAAAGCGTTTTCCCATTGACTAGATATGAAACAGCTGTAAGTGTGTCATCTTTCATATCACTTTGGCTCATTCAGTAATTTGAGTTCTGTGCTTCCTAAAAGGCTGTAACAGAACAAAATCTGTCAGCTATTTGACAGTTTTCGAGGGACAAAACAAACATTGGGTGTATACTGCTTGGGGGTTGAGGAGCGAAAGGGAGGGAATGTCAATGACACTTTCCCACGGGAGCCTCCCTCAACAAAGACCTCGTCAAGCAATCCCCGACGATTCATTTGTGAGCGCTATCTACGAACTCATGTGAAATGATTTTAATCTGAAAGTCAAAGTGAGAGGAGAAGAGAGAAGAAAGAAAATTATATTACACCCCCTGGGAGTGTGTGTGTGTGTGTGTGTGTGTGTGTGTGTGTGTGTGTGTGTGTGTGTGTGTGTGTGTGTGTGTGTGTGTGTGTGTGTGTGTGTGTGTGTGTGTGTGTGTGTGATTGTAGGAGTAGGCACGTCTTCAAGATCATTATTGTATGTGCATTTTAATAAGTGTGTGCACGTGCATACAAGGGCCTCTAAGTGTGCAAATCCATGTAAATGTATCCGGGTATGTTTGTGTGTGTGCGTGGGTGTATGTGTTTATTCGTGATTTTCCTGCACATTTCCTAATACCTTCCCAAAATGTGGTTTGTCCTTGCCGCAACAACACTTGCCGATGCATTGGAGCTGGGTATGTATGTATGAGTGAGCTAAAGGCCAGAGATAGAGCAGGAAGGTCTGGGGGGCCAAGCAGATAGGATTGATCAGAGGTCCCATCTGGGGCCCCTGAAGAGCCACTAATGGTGCTGTCACGGTGCCACGTCCTTGCTGTCCAGCCACCTTCACTGTCATATACCAATCTCTCTCTCTCTCTCTCTCTCTCTCTCTCTCTCTCTCTCTCTCTCTCTCTCTCTCTCTCTCTCTCTCTCTCTCTCTCTCTCTCTCTCTCTCTCTCTCTCTCTCTCTCTCTCTCTCTCTCAAACTTGTGACACATACACACTCTTGGCGACTCAGCATCTTCTCTGGAGTTTCAGAGTGCCAGAGGGACCTCATAGTGTTGCTGGACATACTTAGCGTTGTCATGGTGATGGTAGGCAAAATGGCTGAAATGGGGGCTTCAGAAAGATGAGCTTGTGCGGAACGTTTGACTTTGTATGTCTGTGCACTTAATGGCACTGAATTATTTATGAAAAAGGTAACACTTTACAATAATACTTTAACCAGTTATAATTATTTAACTATTATAAATAATTATTAATTAGCATTAATGAATGTAGTAATAATAATTAACAATTAGCTAACAGTTAATTAGCAGTAACCAATGGTCTACTAATCAATTACTTATGGTGTTACTGTTTACTAATGGTGTTCATGTTTACAAATGGTGTTCATGATAACTAAGGTTATACTGTTCATGTTAACTAAGGGATTCATTTATACATTCTTTAATAGGGCTAGGGTACAGGCTAATCCTAGAGTGCAAGGCGTGTTTGACAGAAGTTAGCAGATGTTATTTGACTGGAGCAAAACCCCTACTGGGGAAATGATACATATGAGACGTCCCGGGAGTGAGAAGTAGTTTAAAGATACGTTGATTCCAAAGATGAAGAAGTAAAGAGTAAAACTTTCCTTCTTGTGCATGTTTTAGCTTAACCTGTTCAACTCTCTTTTAGTAAACCTCTTTACCTGTATACATCTATGTAGGCCCGTTCTTATGAGGTCAAACTATCGCAAGGGCAGATTGCAAGGTTTGCCCTGTGGTAAATCCCTGCCTGATCTGTGACTGGTCAAAGCATAGTGGGGTTTTTATCCAGTAGTTCAGCAGTTTCTAGGATTGAGCATAAATTGTACTTAGGCGGAACAGATGACGCTCCATCCCTTCTCAACCCAATCTACACTTGGGAATGAGCTAAAGACATTGGGTGTTTTAGAGGGCCTAAAGGACATACAAGATTATCAATTTGGTGGTTCTAGCCCAACCGGAAGTGATGTAATCCCTCCCTGAGAAGTCACCCGAAGATGTTAAAAAACATACAATTAATGGGAGCCTAGAATAACTTGTGAATAAGATGGAGACGTCTGGTCTCTTTTATATGAATCAGGGTGTAATGTTACATGCATTCATTCGTTTAAGTGTTCTGGAACCCCCCACAGGCCAGTAAGTAGAATGCAGCCTATTCCTGTTAATTTAGATGTTTGCGTTCTCATTGGTTGTTTAAAGTCACGTTGTTGTTAGTCTCCTGATCAGTTCAGAGGTTAACAGCCATTTTCCTGTAAAGCAAGTTAAATTAAGGTCTCTCTGTTCATCTGGCTCCATCTGCCTGTGTAAGCCATGGAGAAGCTTTGATTGTGAGTACATTAGTTCATCTATGTTTATAGAAATTATTTCTGCTCATATTTCCTTGTATTCCTTGTACATTTATTTATATTTCATAGTCATTTTGCATTGGTTTATTTCAGTTTCACATGATCAAAACAACTTGACCATAAGGAAACACTATCTTCAATAAACGGACGTACAAGTGCACGTTGACAAAGGACTTTATGTTGCCTCGTCATTGGAGCTATCAAGTGCTACTTTAGTCAAGTTAGAGCGTTTAGCTATCTGGCGATGTGTGCCTCGCTATGCGGTCAGGTGCCAGAATAGTGAAAAAACAGCATCACAGCGGGTTCTACGCAGCAGACACACAACAAGAGAAGCACTCTTCATTAGCGGCTCCATGCTACTCAACCCACAGAAGAACAGCAGGCAGCTCCATCAGCAGAGGAGAGCTATGTTATTAGGTCTGTAGCTGGCAGCTCCAGCTCAAGCTCACAAATGTCTTCTGCTAGCTTAGCTGCAGCTAAAGCACGGGCTAAAGTGTTAGCTGCACGTGCCTGCACAGCGTTCGTTCAGAAAGAAAACGAACTATTATTAGAAAAAGCTCGGATGGATGCTGCCCTCGCCACGTTAAACCTAGACAAAGAGATTGCGGCGCTCGAGTCATCAGCAGCAGAATTCGAGAGACTCCAGAGCCTCAAACATTGGATCTCTCCCACTTCAATCTCTACAAGAAAGAACCAACGAGTACGTTGAGTGTCATTGCAGAGCAGCCCCTGAGCCTACGCTCACTGACCCAGCGCATCGCGTCAACCTCAGCAATATAATCCTACAGCCTCCAACAGTGCCACTCCAGACCTCTCCAATGGTGGTCTCAACAGAACGAGACCACATATTACAACTACCCAACTAGTGAAGCCAGACCCTGATGGTAACCCTAACGGCTTCTACCCCATGAGGTCACATCGACCAGTCTCATCCACTCTCCACAGACAAGCTCCTCATACTCCCTCTGCCGACCGTACAGGGTTTGGCGATATCGCTAGACTCCTCGCTTGGCGGCAACTGCTGAGCTCCGGTCTCACCAAATTCAACGATCAACCTGAAAGCTACTGGGCATGGAGGTCAAGCTTCCTAAACTCCATTGAAAGAACAGAACTTACCTGCAGCGAAGAGCTCGATCTGCTAACTAAGTGGGTAAGCCCGCAGTCTTCAGCACACGTCAAGAGGATTAGAGCTGTCCACGTCAACAACTCAACTCAAGGCCTGAAAATGGCGTGGTCTCGCCATTAGGAGTGTTATGGGTCGCCAGAGATGATCGAGAAGCCTCTCTTCGACAGAGTGGAGAAGTTTCCTAAGATCAACAAGGATCCTCAGAAGCTCAGAGAACTCGGTGACCTGCTAAAAGAGCTAGAATCAGCACGGCTAGAGGGCAATTTACCTGGGCTGACTTGCCTAGACACCGCTAGAGGCCTAAACCCCATAGTGGAGAAGTTGCCATTCAGTCTCCCAAGAAAAATGGATCTCTCATAGGAGTAAGTACAAGCTACACCACAAGGTGCATTTCCCACCATTTGCCTACTTTGCCGACTTCGTCTGCAGAGAGGCCCACATCCACAACGACCCAAGTTTCTTCCTGTCTTCTTCAGCTGCCACAAAAACGAAGCCAGACAACGCAGTAAAGAAGATGAGTAGCTCCAGAAACTTAATTTCCTCACACAGGACAGAGGTCTCGTCTATGTCTGACTCTGACACTACAGAGACACCCAGTGCTAGCCCGGATGTCAGTAGGCAATGCCCTATCCACAATAAGCCTTACCCCCTTAAACATTGTAGAGGATTTAGAACCAAAACCATCGAAGAATGCAATATGTTTTTCAAAGAAGCTGGGATATGTTTTAGATATTGTTCTTAAAGCAAACATCTTGCCAAATATTGTAAAATCGCAGTTCAGTGTAAAGAGTGCAACAGTGACAGGCACATAGCAGCTCTTCACCCTGGACCAGCTCCATGGAATAGCCGGACCCCTGAATCAGAAAATGGCGGGGAGGAGATGCGTGAACCATCCCCTACCGTGAACACCACGTGTACGGAGGTCTGTGGAGAAAACAACGGCCCACGCTCCTGCTCTAAAATCTTCCTCTTTCATCGTGAGGGAAGATCACAGGAACTTCCTCTGATTCTTATGGTTTAAGAACAACGACCCTATGGATGAGGTTGTCAAATACCGGATGCGGGTCCACGTATTTGGCAACAGCCCCTCTCCAGCGGTAGCAACCTACGGCCTCAGACGAGCTGCTCTACATGGAGAAGATGAGTTTGGCAGTGCAGCAAAGGAGTTCATACATAAAGACTTCTATGTGGACGATGGCCTCAAATCTCTGCCCTCCGTAACTGAAGCCGTCAGCTTACTCAAAGCAGCATGAGGTATGCTAAGTATGTCCAACCTACACCTCCACAAGATTGCATTCAACTGTATTGCAGTTATGCAAGCATTTCCATCCTCTGAGTACGCCAAGGACTTGAAGGACCTCTACCTAGAATTGGATTCTCCTCCAATACAGTGCAGTCTAGGATTAAACTGGGACCTGAGCAACGATACATTCACCTTCCGGGTTGCCAGCACCAAAAAGCCCTTCACACGCAGAGGTGTGCTTGCTACTGTGAACAGTTTGTTCGATCCACTTGGTCTAGCAGCTCAGATCTCCATACAAGGAAAGTTCCTGCTGAGAGAACTCACCCACGATACCGTTGACTGGGACGAGCCCCTCCCAGCTGAAAAGGAAGCAGAGTGGATCGCTTGAAAAGATTCACTACAAGCTCTCGAATACTTTGAGACTCCTCGTTGCTACACGAGTACATCTGTTTCTAACGCCCAGTGCGCGGGGCTGCACATCTTTTCAGATGCTTCTGTGAAAGCTATCACTGCAGTGGCCTACCTGAATGTGTTGGATGACAGCGGCATGGAACACAGGATTTGTCAGGGAGAAGGCCAAGTTAGCTCCTATGTCAGTCCATACAGTCCCACAGCTTGAGCTAGGAGGTGTAGTCCTAGCAGTCGAGATCGCAGAACTGGTGTCCAGAGAATTGGATGTCAAGATTGACGACATGAGGTTTCAGACAGACAGCGAGGTTGTGCTGGGTTGTATTCACAATGTTACCCACAGGTTCTATGTGTACGTCAGTAACAGAGTAGAATGCATCAGGACGTTTTTGAGCCCTGAACAGTGGCACTACGTACCCACCTGCCAGAATCCAGCGGATGTAGCAACCAGGTCAGTACCTATAGCGCTACTCTCGAACACCACTTGGCTTACCAGGCCAAAGTTCCTGCTGCTAAGAAAACACTCCTGTGGAAACATCTTACGACCTCGTAGACCCAGATTCTGACGCAGAAGTTCGATCCCACCTCACGACATGCACCAACACAAACCTTAGCTCTCAGCGATTCAAAAGGTTCTCTACTTGGCAGTCTCTCATCAGAGCCACAGCCACTCTGATCCACATCATCGAGACCACCAGAGCCAAGACTGCAAAGGAGGACACAAAATGTAAAGGCTGGCATCACTGTCCAAAAGTCCACACATCTGAGAACCTGTCGAAAGTGAAACAGGTCATCATTAGATGTGCCCAAAGCTAAGCATATCAAGCTGAGATGTCTTGTCTGAAGCAAGTGATGAACATTGCGAAAGACAGTCCATTGAGGAAGTTGGATCCTGTCCTCGATGGCAAAGGACTTCTGAGAATCAGGGGCCGACTTCATCATTCAACTATCAGCAGAAGAGAAACACCCTCTCATCATCAATGGTCGCAGCCACATCGGCACTCGACTCATCAACTACTACCACGAGAGAGTCAAGCACCAAGGCCGGGTCTTCACGGAGCTATTCGTTCTGATGGCATCTGGATCGTTGGAGCCAAGAGATGTATCGTGAGACATTTGCACAAGTGTGTGACGTGTAACAAGCTCCGAGGTGAGACAGCCGAGCAAATGATGGCAGACCTCCCTTCAGATCGGCACAGAACCGCCCTTCACTAATGTAGGCATCGACGTGTTTGGCCCTTGGAGTATATCTACTCAACGCACCCGCAGAGGTGCTGCCAACAGCAAGAGGTGGGCAGTAATCTTCACCTGCCTCAGCGTGCGTACTGTTCATATAGAGCTTATCGAGGCCATGGACACATCGAGCTTCATAAACGCTCTTCATCGATTCCTTGCCACCCGGGGTCCCGTGAAGATGATCTGCTCTGACTGTGGCATGAATTTCAAGGGAGCTTGCACAGAGCTTAAAGTACTCCTACAAGATAACAAGGAGCCTAATGTCTCCAGGTTCCTTAGCGAAGAAGGCTGTATATGGATCTTTAATCCGCCCCATTCTTCTCATAGGTGGTGCGTGGGAGAGGATGATTGGGGTCTCCAGGAGGATTCTGGATTCCATGTTGTCCCAGATCCAACCTTCTTGTCTTACCCACAAGGTTCTGTCTACAATCATGGCAGAGGTGTCCACCATAACCAACGCCAGACCTCTGACAACAATCTCAACGGATGTAAATGCTCCATCACTTCTTACGCCAACCTTGATCCTTACCCAGAAAGTCTGCAGTCCTCCGCCACCTCCAGGGTGCTTCATTGATGCCGATCTACACCGCCAGCAATGGAGAAGAGTCCAGCACTTAGCCAACACCTTTTGGAAGAGGTGGAGGTGCGAGTATCTCTCTACTCTCCAGAGTCATTCCAAGTGGCAAAAGACCCGTCCCACCATCAAGGAAGGAGACCTAGTGCTTCGTCGTGATACCCAGGTGAAGAGGAATCAGTGGCCCATGGCATTGGTCATGAAAGCCTTCCTGCAAGCGACGGTAAGGTCAGGAAGTTGGAGCTCAAGGTCGCCAGAGGAGGGACCTCCAAGACCTTCCTCCACCCCATCACCTGAGGTGGTGGTCCTCATATCCCACTAGGGTTAAATATACTTTTACTCAACCCCCAGGTGTTTAGTCTTTCATAGTGGTATTGTGTTCAATATCAGGTGGGGAGTGTAGTGTTCCATGCATTCATTCTGCTTAAGTGTTCTGAAAAGGAGCCCGCACCATGCACCTTATGAAATAAAATAAAGTTAATGTGCATTTCACTCAAAAAGTTTTTCCGTTTTAAAATAGAGGTCTGATTCTCAGATATGCATGTTGGATGTGTAACACGTAACGTCGTTATGGCAACCACTGCGCTGTGGATTAGAGTAAAAGCCGGCTGAATCATTTATCTTTAGATTAGTAAATGACTGAAGTGCACTATTGGTGATAAATCCTCATCTTGGTTTGTGTAAATTAACCTTTACATAGAACTCGTGAACTCATAAGCAACGTGAACTGTGCTTACATTGTATTATTATTATCTCGTAATCCACTAGTCTGGGGAGAAAGTCTGGCGTATTTACCTTAAAGTAAGCCATCTGTATCTGCCTCGCTTCCCTAACTAGCTCTTTCCTCCTCACTGTCTCTGCCACAAATTTTAGCCGAGGAAAATAAAAAAGAACCTTTTAAAGTAGCCTATAGCTCTGCACTGAGAGGCTAGCTAGTATTAAGTCTCATCACAACACCCTTCCCCCCTGCCCCCCCCCCCCCCCCCCCCCCCTCCACCTCTCAACAGCGTTTTTCTTGTTGGAAAGTGTCAAGGATAGTACTTGAGACCTTTTGTAGATTTCAGTTGCAGACTAATGGCTACGCCACAGAAGGGCCCTAAGAGTTCCACAGAGGCCATTAGGTTTGTACGTACCAGTATCAATGGGAATAAATAGTACAGGAGTGCATTCAAAATGCATAGCTGAGTGTGCCAGCACAAAATGTAGGGGAAGTAAGTGAAATTTGGTATCTCGAGGAATCGTCCCCGAAATGTCACGTCTGGCGGGAAGAAGTCAAAGCTGCTTTGACAGGCCAATATAATTTCCAGGCCGGTTCCCCTGCTTCAGCGAGATATATCTGCACTTTTCCTTCCGATTGAGTGAAAATATCTGCCAGTGTCATTTTTAAAAAGGGAAAGAGTGCGGAAATGAGCCATGAAGGAGACGGATTCGGAAGATGAGAAGATGTGACGAGGTGTGTGCGTGCCTGGGTGGGTGCGTGCGTGCGTGTGTGTGTGTGTGTGTGTGTGTGTGTGTGTGTAAGTGTGTGTGTCTGTGTGAGTGTGTGTTTTTGCATTAAAGACATGAAAATACTAAGGAAGGAAATGGTGTAGTATATGTATAATGCATATTTCTGTATGGATGTTATGTGAAATGAGGTTGTGCGCGCGTGTGTGGGGAGATTGTCGCGAAAAAAAAAAAAATAAAAACAGGTGCCCTGTCCACGCGTGTCAAAGTCTTGTTGATTTGCGTGTTATGATGCATGGCGTCCTGTCACCCGTGGAGCCAGACATGTGTCTCACAAACATTGGCTGTCACCAGGAATGTCAGGCGAGATGGCGCGGCGGCGCGTCAATCACGCGCTAAGGAGGTGTCGCGTGGTGTCACTGTCAAGGGCATGTTTTGTGAGACAGGTAACCCGTCTGTTTTTTACAGGAGACGGGACAGGGTTGGGAGCGTGGTGGGGACTAACGTGATGTGAAGGGTACATAATCTGTCTTTTTTCCTTCTTTTCTTTGACTCTAAGATGGATGCCAGGGTTCTTCCTTCAACCCTGGCATTCCTTCCCCCAATCCTTCCTTCTTTGTCTCACCTGAAATCTCCGCGTGCGCGCTGGTATCTTGCAGAGCGACTCGGAGTCTCCTCAGATGAATCTGATCCCCTGGTGGTATGCAGCTGTCTGCAGTGACACCTCGGAGGAAAGAAAAGTAAAAGAAACTGAAGAAGGGAAAAAGGTAGGAGCGATAGTGAGGTGAAGAATGAAGAAAGGGGCCAAAAGAGACAGCATCGTGGGGGAGAGGTGATAAGTCGGAGAACGTAAAACGAAGGAAAGATAGTGGCCAAAAATAAATAATAAATATCAAAAAAAAAATTGAGGAAGAGAGAGATGGTAGGCAGACAGAGGGGAGGAGAGAGAAGAATTTGGAGAGAAACAGAATGACCACAGGGATAGGAAGGGCCGACGAATGGTCCTGTTGTACCCCCCCTCCCCACCCCCCCGTCTGTCCTAGTATTGACTAGCCAATAAGGACTCCCCTATTGCAGCTGCGCCATGCTGCCTGTGGATAGTGGTTCGGACACAATAGACCCGCTGGTGCACATTGGCTGCACTCACCGGTCGATTCCGGCTTTTAACCTTCCCCCTTCATTCATGCTACCTCCCTCGCAGTGAGACGAGGTCGTTTGGCTTTCTTTCTTTTTTCCTTCTTTTCATCGACCCTCGACCCCTCGTCTGTTTTCTCCCTTCTCACGCACCTCATTGTACACCGCTAATCGTCTTCGGTCGCACCTGCGCACGTCTCTCTATCTTGGCCTCTTCCGCTTCTCTTTAAGAGACACCCCTCTGACCTCCTGGCCACCGCCACCACCGCTCCCTCGCCCCCAACCCCCCCCCCCCCCCCGCCCGCCCGCCCGCCCACACACCGCCCTCAAGTCCTCAACGTCAATTTCCTCCTTGTCCCTCGCTTCACAGGTGCTCTTCCCTATCGTCCTTTGTCCTCGTCCGCTCTCCTCCTCGTCTTCCTCATCCCACATCTTCCCTTGATCTCGCCGGTGGGTGCGTTGCATGACACGAGACACCTGTGGCCTAAAGGTTGGTTGTCACGGAGACACGGTGGCTATTTGCCAAGTAAGTGAGTAAGTAGTTTTTGTTTTGCTGTTTGTTCATTACTGCTTCTTTTTTTTCTCCCCCCACTTCCTTTCAAAGGCTTTGTAGAACAAAACATAGTGTCCAGTTTTCTGCTGCTCCCTTGCCTCCTCACACAGACTAGGCACATACACACACATACACAAACGCCAATACACATCCACACACAGACACAAATATCCACAGAAACACACTCACTCGCTCGCTCGCTCACTCAATCACTCTCTCCCACTCACAAACATGCAGAGATCTAAACACACACACACACAATAGAGTCAAATACACTTAGGTTTACACACACACACACACACACACACACACACACACACACACACACACACACACACACACACTCATGTTTCTGCATAGCCAGCAAACAAGATTGAATTTACTAAAGGGGGTTGGGTGGAGTGCAGGTGGAAGGTGCAAGAAGAAGGTAATATAGGCGGAGGTGCGGTGGGGGGCTCTAACACAATCAGATTCCTGGAACTTGTGTGTATGCGTGCGTACTGGCATACACACCCACCCGCCCTCTCCCCACACCACCCTCCCTTCCCCCCACCTTTTCATCAGGAAACTCGGATGTGAATAATTGAAAGATAGGTAGTGTGATGGGCAAGTGACTACCCCACACACGTGTGCCTATTCACTGTCTCTCTGACTTTCGTTGTCTTTACCACTCTCTCACTCACACAGGCACACACACATTCTATTGTGTGTTCTTTAGCTCCACATGGCACTACGCTGTGTTGTGTAATGTATTGTAAATAACTCCCATGCTTACACTGCATACATGCATATAAATGCACATAAAACACACACACACACATGCGCACGCACACACACACAGCTTTAGACCTGCGATCAAAACACTGAATCCATTGTGAACAGAAAGAGAGAGACATTTCACAGACAGCCCAGAATTAGGGACCTTGACTGCAACTAAAAGGGAAGAAAAAAAGGGCTTGTACTCAGAATTTGAAGGTCTCTATCCATCACAGAAAATCATGCAATTTTCAAAGACTGCCTGGCATGTGAGGGGGTGAATGGGAGTAGGCTCACTGCATCTTGATCATGATTAGCAACAGTTAGTCAGTTTATTTTGGGGTATCATGAGATTGAAATTGAGTAGATGAATTGGAGGGGTAAAATCCAAGTGTCGAGGCACTTTCCTGCACATGATTGAATCGGTAATTGGGTAATGTAGGTTTATTTGTGTAGCTGGGGTTATTAATTGGAAAAGTAGCAATTGATATGAAGGCAGGCTTCCTCTATCGTTACGTCTCTGAGTGGACCGCTTGAAACCGATTCCTAGAGCTAATTGATGACTTAAGAGTGCATTTCCTGGGGGCCTTTTCAGGTGCACGATCATTCAGTTCAATACAATTTTATTTGTATAGCCTTTAATTCCAATTACAGTCTCAAAGGGCTTAACAAGCTATATATTTATGACAACCCCTAACCCTAGCCCCCAAGAGGGCAAGACAAAAATATTGAGAAGGAACGCAGAGTGGGGGATCCCTCCTTCCAGGGATGGTAAGGACTGCAATGGGTACCATCATTGATATACATCGTAGTTATACAGTAAAAGAGTAGTAATACATTTTTTAATCACTTAGTTTAAAAATAAATATTGTCTGTGGTGATGGGGTACTGGCCGGTGAGCAGGAAGGTAGCCATTATTGGCTCGTATTTGCACTTTATTTGCAATTGCAATTCTGTTTGTACCCCTGTGTTTGTGTCTGTTCAGTGGGTTTGTTTGAGACACGCTGATCATTCTCAAGCAGAGGAATCTACTCTGCTCTTATCAGTAATCTGAGGGAGTGCCACTCGTTTCCATTATAAACCAGCAGCAGCCAGCCAAGACCACATGTTGAATGTGAAGAAGCATATGTCTTGAAAACCGAGCGACTTAGAGGAAGACGCTATGTAAAAGAGTAGTAAACGGCAGAGGAACATAATGTGGGTTAAGGTTTTATTTTCAGTTTTGCACCATTCCTAATAGGAAGGATTTGGTTAGTGGCGTGGTGGTTTCCATCTTGTTAAGATATACACTTCTGTGGAATCACTGAAAAGAAAGTGGATGGCTGTATTTCATTCTCCAGGTTTTCAGGTAGCTTTGCTTTATGGTAATATGCACAAGCCCTTTGAATGTGACTCACAGAGAAACCTTGTTACGAAGCAGTACTTTGAAGACAGAAGTGAAGAATACTTACTAAAACATAAAGCATGAGCATTTTCTTTATACAACCCCCATGAAAAGATGCAATACAGCTTGGGGAAGGTCTTTAAGAGAGCGATGCTATGGTTGTTGAAATCCTTCTTAACTATCATTTAGCTTTAATACTAACCAAAGGATCAATGCTAACAGCTCTCATTGCTAAAGAGCGCAGATTGCGGCATCGATGTGAATGTCTCGGCCTTTCCCAATAAACAGTCTCCAATGACACCCGAGCCTAAAACGCGCCGCGCACACGAGGAGACGAATCGCAGGCCTGTGTAATTAGAATCGATAATTCATTTTCCCCCTTTTCTGCCACCGTTCCGTTCAAACGACCCCTCAAACGTTATCCACAAAGCTACCAAGTCTCTTCAGGGTCAGTCATTGAAGTGGAGATTTTCTTTCTGCTTCAACTCCATTTGCGCTCTCTCTCTCTCTCTCTCTCTCTCTCTCTCTCTCTCTCTCTCTCTCTCTCTCTCTCTCTCTCTCTCTCTCTCTCTCTCTCTCTAGCCAAATGGGGAGGAATGTATTATGCTGGCCGTAATTGTCTTCGACGTGGCCGTATGAAGTTGTCGCTGCCCTTTTCAAACCCGCCTGCATTGTACGTCTGTGGCTGGTTAATTTGGCGAGGCGAGAAGAGCTTCGACAACGACTTTGTGTTCGGGGGAGGGGGGGGGGTGGGGGGGGGGGGGGGGGGGGGAAGTTGTTCAAGAACCAGACCAGACCTCCGTGATGAGGGCCTCATGATATTTATCCCCCTTGACCATAGGGGAGGCCATTGCGGGTTGAAAAAACCCGCACTTTGGGCCAGCGAGGTGGATAGGGCCTGGATTTCCGTGGCTAGCCGGGACGTTAAATTGGATGTCAAGGGCTTCCTCTGGCTATGCATTTGAGTAGAGGTAATTACACCCTACTGTTGCTGTAATGGGCCCAAACCACAGCTGTTCCCACTCATTCCACTCTCATTACCAACAATGTAATTTTCCATGATGGCGATAGTCTGTTGAATTCAAGGGTTTATTGTCTCCCAACCAAATCGTCCCATCAACTTTAATATTTATCCTCAACGTTGAGACATGTTTTACGATCCTACATCCTCATCTTCATTATCCTCATTATCATTATAAAAATATTACCAGGATACTGATCATGGTCATCACCACCACCAATATCTTTCAATTACCACAATTGCTACTGGTTTGATTTTGGCAACCCGCAAATCAAATCCACTACAAATCATCATCATTGCCATTACCATCATTTCGGTCAATTACGACAACCCCTATTGGCTTGACTTTTGGCAACCTGCAAATCAAATCCAGCACAGAGCTTTCATCCTGGGAGGATGAAGGCATCATGTATACCTGTGGGTCTCTTGGCTAAAAGCGCACCGTAGCATTGAGTATTTCTATCAGCGCATGTCAACCGAAAATATATTGATAATTGCGGCAGCCTTTCATGTCACACCGGCGTTCCATTTCCCTCTCGGGATTACGAATGACACTTAAAGCTACTGAATTTCTTTTCCTGGGGGATAGCATTGGGGACCCGTCTGAATGGGAATGAGATTGTCGTCTGTCACCTTCTCTCGTCAATACCGAGACTGTACGATTGACGCAAGAGCGGAGGACGGAGGAAGATGGAGAAAGATAAACTGGAAAGAGGAACGTGGAGATCATTGTGTGCAGCGTCTGATGGGTTTCTACCATGGGAAACCAGCTAGCCTCAGCTCCGAAGGGCTGGAAATGGAGGAATGGGGGCAGATTCATATTTTGGACTCCACCATCGGTGTTTGTGAAAAGATTTTTATCAGCATGTTCACATTCCATTTTTTCTTTATTGGAGTCATGGGATAATATCTTGTTGTAGGTTTATGAAGGTAGCAGAGCAGCAATATGTTAGTCACCCCAGGTAATAGGTTCTGTGTGATACCGGTGTCATGACCCCAAAAACACAACACCGAATAGAAGCGGGAAGAAAAATCTGGATGTACTTTGAGAAGTGAATAGAAAATATCAGCTTTCTATGTATCGAAGTGCCTTCACGGGCCATCGTCTGTTTATTTTGTAGGTCAAACAAAGTGTTAATAAAATGCTACGGGTGAAGCTAACACTGTAGCCTGAGCCACTTAAATGAGAACAGAGGAATAGGGCGTGGGAGGTTTTAGCGAACAGAAATCAAACGAGACTTGCGATGAATCGGCGCCAAGAGGGACCAGAATTCAGTTGTGAGGTTGAGATGAGGGAAGGAAGCCATGGATTTTTGGCCATGGTGGCAAATGGCACACATGCATGCAATAGCATCCAAAGGCTAGGCTTGTAACAAAGACATGCATTTTCTTATGCATGCACCTCTACACATTCCTTCACACACACGAAAGACATGTACGCACATACATACACACACACTCACAATTTTGTATCGATTTGTCCAAAATAAGAAATCAGCGAGTTCATGCGAGTTGATTTGGTCCTTAGATGGGCTGGACAGTGATGGATATTGATGTCAAGGCTACGCCGGGAGCAGAGGATTGACTCTGTTAATACAGAGTAGGGGTCTTCCATTATTGACAGACAGACAGACAGACGCACGCACACCCACAGACACAGACGTACGCACGCACACATACATTATATACTTTACATATATATATATATATATATATATATATATATATATATACTATATATATATATATATATATAGACACAAGTAATTAGTCAGCCTGACAGTACTTTCCATTGCAAGTGAGGACAACTAAATCTAAATAAGACTTGGGAGAATATTCTAGAAAATACATGCACACACACACGTACACACACACACACACACACACACACACACACACACACACACACACACACACACACACACACACACACACACACACACACTCTCTAACCAGGGAGGTCTTTTTTGTCAGTATATGGGCCTAATTAAGACATGGATATAATTGGGAAACCAGGGGTGTGTGTGTGTGTGTGTGTGTGTGTGTGTGTGTGTGTGTGTGTGTGTGTGTGTGTGTCAGGGATATTCAATTACTCAAAGCAACAAAAGAGGCACACATGGTCCCAGGAAGGGTCAAGCAGAGGGGGGGGGGGGGGGGACGAGGACGGACGACAGCTAGGCACATTCACAAGTACACAGATGCACACAAACAGACATATACACAAATACACACACATGCATACACACCAACACAAATGCACATGTACACAAATGAACACCTACGGACACAGTCGCACACAAATACATACACACACAAAAACCTGCAACCACAAATTTACACATAAACACGCACACGCACACACACCAAAAAGTACAAATTAGAAAATAGGGTAATATAGACATACACACAAGCATGTAAATAGGTATACTGATGCAAGCAGGCTCACACATGCACACCAGCCAACCCCCACACACACACGCACACACATACACATGCTCTCACACACACACACACACACACACACACACACACACACACACACACACACACACACACACACACACACACACACACACACACACACACACACACACACTGCTCGAGATGAATGCCAAAATTAGCAAGAAAGGGGAAGAGGGATTGAGGGAGGGAGGGATGGATTCAGAGATAGGGAAAGAGAACAAAAAAGATGGAGGGAGGAGGAATGGTGGTGGTGGTGGTGGTGGTGGTGGAGTGTGGAGGGGGATGGTGGTAGGGATGGCAGATGAAAAATGAGGCTTCGTCTGAGACAGTCCTCAGACGACACCAACCTCCCACTTCCACGGCTGCAGTGGGGAGGGAAGGGGGCCTGGGGGACACACAGGGAATTCTGGGTAATGCGGTCCGACATGTCATGGCTCAGCGGCCCCTTGACATGCCGCTCGGATTCCACTGACAGGCTCATGAGAAAGGGGGCTGGGTCTCAGCGGAGCGACCTTATTGGTTGACTATGTCACACGCACGCACGCACACTCACACGCACCATCATCATCATTTCAGATCTCACACTTAGAGTAATATATTGCCATGACCTATGTTATCGTTACAAGAAGACATACAAACATATAGAGCATGTCAGAACTTGGTGTACACACACACACACACACACACAGAGCATACAGTATTGACATACTGTACATTCATCATTGTGTCAGACATAACGCTGTCAACAAAATTGGTTGGAGATGTTGAGAAGCTAACTAGATTACACAGCTTATGTAATCGTGGTTTTCTAAAAAAGATTATTGCTGTGTGTATGGCAAATAGTATTCAAGCGAGCGCGCACGTGTGTGTGTGTGTGTGTGTGCATCCGTGTGTGTGTGTGTATGTGTGCGTGCTTGTGCGCGTGCATGAGTGTCCTCAGCGAATTGGCCCAGTTGTTAACAGGAACTAACCAGGGACTGAACAGGATCCCACTTCAACACACTTTTCATACAGCGCACAACCATGCGGCTGTTATATAAGACCGCCCTGCAACACATTTGTGCAATAATACAAATAAACTGGCCGACACACACACACACACACACACACACACACACACACAACCCTTCGCACCACCTCACACCCACCCCTCCTTCCCCACCTTTCGGGCAATATCTCACCTTTTCCCAACGCTACTGGCAAACACCACGGAAATCTTTAGCACGGGGGACATCATCATCATCATAGAGAGAGAGAGAGAGAGAGAGAGAGAGAGAGAGAGAGAGAGAGAGAGAGAGAGAGAGAGAGAGAGAGAGAGAGAGAGAGAGAGAGAGAGAGAGAGAGAGAGAGAGAGAGAGAGAGAGAGAGAGAGAGAGAGAGAGAGAGAGAGAGAGAGAGAGAGAGAGAGAGAGAGAGATCACGTCTTCTCGCTTTCGGGCCAGAGCCGCTGTCCTGTGGTTTCATACACGGCCATGTTTCACGAGTTAGCCAACGTTTAAATCACCATGAAGGATGTCATTACATTATTTATTTATTGTTACCCTGTGAGGTGGATGATATTGCTCTCGCGCTCTCTCTCTCTTTCTCTCCCTGTCGCTCTCTCTCTCACTCTCTGATTGAGTATGCATTTAAGGTCATTTGCCAGCCGATGTGCACTGAACTGAGATGTGGAAAACTGTGGGACTGTGTAAGTATTGATAGGGGTGATGGTTGGACGTGGCTGTTAAGTGGGAGGATAGATCATGGGACCATGAGGCCCTTCATATCTCACATACTCTTATGTCTCTGTACCACTATCTCTACCTCTCTATACCACTGCTCTATATGTACCGCTCTCCCTATCTTTCTACTGCAACTCTATACCACTCTTCTTTCTCTTTGGCTACCACTCTCTCCCTCTTTATACCACTTTCTCTCCATACGTCTCCCTCTCTCTATCACTCTCTGTCCATACCACTCCCTATACCAGGGGTGCCCATACTGTTTCTGCTTGCGAGCTACTTTCAAAATGACCAGGTCAAAAGGATCTACCTACATTTAAAAAAATGCTAAACATATATTTATTTAAATGTACTGAGTACTCTGATGACTTGCACTGAATGGAGTCAGCCAGGGTTGCATAGTCCGGACAGTAGCTGCTGGTAGCTAGTCTCAAGCAGGCTTCCAAATGATCATCAGTCATGGTGGAACGGTATTTGGACTTAATAATCTTGATGTAGGAAAAGGCTGACTCGCATAAATAAGTAGAGCCAAATAATGCAGTCAAGGAGGTAGCACATTTTCTCATGTTTGGATGCTTTTTATCTGTGAGTAAGTTCCAAAATTGTCCATGAGCCCTGGACTTAAGCTCAATATCAGCTTGTACTGTCAAAATCTCATCCTCCACTGCGGACGAGTTCAGGTGAAACAGTGCTGCAATTTTTGATGCAAGTAAATCAACCTCAACATCTTCCCTAAATGGATAGCACATAAATGTAGCGATTGGCTCGAGTAAAGCAAAGTCTTGAAACTGTTTGTCAAAGTCTGACAGACAATTTTCAATCTGCTCTGTGTAGCGCGCACTGTCAAGTTGCGCACACGCCTTCCGTTGCATCTCCAGCTCTGATGCGAGGTTTTGGAAGTTTCCCTAATCATGTTGCTGCAGCTTTGAGGATAGATGTTGCATTTTTCGTTTGAAAGCATTAACTGAGCTGATCATATTGACCACGTTTTTTTCTTTTCTTTGCAGCTCTAAATTAAGCTCGTTCAACTTGTTGGTCAGATCGGTTAAGAATGCCAAGTCTAGCAGCCACTTACTGTCATTAAGTTGCGTGTATTCTGCATGTTTACACTCAAGGAGAATTCCTTTATCTCCGGACAGAGTTCTCGAAATCTCTGCAGGAATTTCCCCCTACTAAGCCATCTCACGTCAATGTGTAGCAAGAGGTCTGAGTAGTTGCAGTCAGCCTCTTCCAGAAGCGCACGAAACAGTCGTCTTTGAAGAGGTCTCGCTCGAATAGAACAGGTGATATTCGTTGCCACATCCATTATCTCTTTCATGTTTAGCATTTTAACACATAATGCTTGTTGGTGTATTATGCAGTGGTAATTAAGGAAGTCGGGGAAAGCATCGTCCTGCCTGCACTTGGCAATAAATCCATTAAAGCGGCCCACCATTGCGGGCACACATTAATTAATCCGTGGTGATTGACATTAATTTACACACCGGGAGCCGGGTTTTCTTGATAAAGTTTTTGAAAGACTAAAAAATGTCCTCTCAATGTGTGTGTTCATTCTTTTATTTTTATTTTTTTATATATTTTTATTTTTTGGAATGTCACGCGATCTATCCGCTCTACCTTTGAGATTGACCGGTCGATTGCGATCGACGTACTGGGCACCCCTGCACCTATATATATCTCTCTCTCTCTCTCGCTCTCTCTCACTCGCTCTCTCTCGCTCTTTCCGTGCACATGCCTTCAGCGGTATGGATGGGGCTTTTATGGATGAGCCTGCTAATGAGGAATCCATCTTTGGTGATTAACATTTTCCCGGGCCCTCGTTCATTGGGTTCAATTATCACTCAGGAGCCCACCTATTGTTGCGGTGGCATCAGCCCACTAAGTGGAGGTTTATACCTTGAACACTTCTGCATTAGTGCACATTAATTATGCAGCTGGCAGCAATTACATATTTATGTATTCTGATAATTACATTTTTAATACAGCAGATGTCAGGCTCATTTATAGCGGTTAATGAAAATTAATGACAATGTATTTTTCTTTTTCTTTTTGGTCTTACAGTGGCAAAGTACACCGTATCGCTGCTGAGAAATGAGAAGCCAGGGATTCAGTTCCGTGTGTCTGTCCTTTTGTCGATTAGGAGTGATTCAATAAATAGCTTTTATTTATTCAATCACAAAACAACACTGACTTTGACAGCAGTGCACGCGGTGAATATGAAAACGACAAACACGAGTGGCAATTAAGAGCTCTATTTCAAAGTGGCTGCCTGGGTATGCCTCACATGTAGTAATGCCTTGGATTTCATATTACAGACTTTAGACTAAATAAAGGAGCTTCTTGGCTGTTAAAGTTCGACTAGCTATAAGCACTATATTTAATCCGGCCTCTGGCAAGTCAGCTGTGAGTCACTAGCTATTGGTGGTGTTGGAATTAAAGGAACCCAGCAGAAGAGAAGAGATGGGCAATCAGACTTCTTTTGATAGATATTACTAATGCTACACTCGTCTTTTCATCAAAACTTGCACATTGAAAGTACTTTACAATTACACCATAGAGCATGAAGTCAGTTGTTTTCTGGTAATGCTTTGGAATGCCTATTCATGTAATCCCCAAATGATTGGTTGTAGTTGAATGTTTGTGAATGTGTTTACAGGTGTGAGCCCTGTTGCCATAACTAGTCAAACATTTATCCGGCTAAGATAAATCTTTGTAGTCAAAAATGCCAATGGCAGAGGAAAGTCGATGTGAAAACAGGGAAATAGGGGAATGGACACAAAGATATATGCATTTATCTCACCCAGTTTACGTAAATGCCAAGCCATTATGTCTCGTTTGTAACAAGATTATTGTTGTGTGCCAAGAATGCACTCCTCCTGCAGGTGACACCACATTCTTATCAACTTCTGGTCTTGGTATTATTTCTCATGATCTGTCGTTTTATATTTTCAAATGCCCTAAAAGCGGAACCACAAATGGTGCTCCCTGTCCAGTTGCTCATTTCAATAAAACGTGAGACACTGCCATAGTTTTGTGCCTATCAAGCCTGATTTTGCCTCGCCAGAGTAGAATCAAGCAATGTGCAATGTGCTGATATTCAGTATAACACCACTACCTCTCATGTGTTACTGCTTTTATACAACAGTTCTACAAGCGCAATTTATTAGTATAATAAGCAGTAATAACAGTAATAAGCGACAACAGATTATGATTTGTTTATTTCATTATTTATTTGGCTCTTCGAACACAAAGAGTTCCGCAAATAAACTCTGAAACATTTCCCTAGGTCTAAACGTTACTGCAGGCCAGCTACTTTGTATCATGTACAATTATCTGTATGTTTCCATTTATTGTCCAACCAGTGAAATAAAGTCTGTTGACAGTGGCTATGGTGGCATGTGTGATTCCGACGAGTTTAAAGCTTACAAAACGGTTACACCTGTAAAGCGGAGGGATACATGTATAGTTAAAAGTCCCAGCGCCATTATGCTGTATATCAGCACTGGAATGCCTCTTGTCCAATCATATGACTTGGTTGGAACTAACTGTTGTATAACTCTGTGTAGACACACTGATTGCAGTGAGACTAGCATCCTCAGTAGCGCCGTTATATCTTTCTTTAACTCCCCTCGCACCTCCAACCCCCTTGTGCTCTCTACTGTTCTGTTATTGACTTGTTCTGACTGTTACCAAAGTTAAGGCCACATGTAATTACCGGTCGATACACATCCCATCGGGGGGAAGAAACGCTTAGTCTCCTGCTCCGCTTGCGACACCCGCTTTGTCCATCAGCCCAACAAAAATCCAATACTCATTTGTGGAGCACCAGATATTGGGAATAATTACTTTTTTTTTTCATTTTCCCCGGCCATTTTGTGAGTTGCCCACCCGACCCCTCTATTGGGGACTCATGGAGGTGGGAGAAAGGGACAGTTCATCTCACTCACTGTCTCCCGTTAACTTCTTTACAGCATTTTCTCAGTCTTTAGTTATTTTGCACTCGTGGTAAACTGCACTCTGGAATAGTTTCCATCTGGATGTGAGGAAACGCACATTGATACACATTCATAAGCACAGACTGAAACTCACTTTAAGCGTTGCTTCGGCTAGGGGGAGTTATTGCTACTTTTTTTAAAACATATTTCTGGATGTAGCGTATTCGATTAGATTTGTTGTAGGCCTACATATGCGTATATATATTGTGAGTATTACACTTTGCTTCTCCTGTTAGATATTTACTGTTGTTTTTGCTGCTGAGCTTTTCTTCAGGGAGTAATAGTTTTATTTTATGTTATCTCATTACGTGGTAAAATTTCTTGTCTTTTATCGTTTTATTGACATGTATATATTAAATGTATAAATAATGCCTTACACATTTGATCGCCTTGATGATTTGATTTGAGGAAGACCTTCAAAGAATAAAGGCTCGGAAATGACACATCTGCTGTCACGGCAATTCATTTATAGCTGTCGGTGACAGACAGGCTCATACAGTATTCATGAGAACAATATCACAAAGTCCTCAATTCTGATGACGGACTGGCTGATTGGTCATCAATTGGACCGCATTGACAAGGGCACAAAGGACATTCCGGCAAATGTAAGGAATCTGCCGAGACATGGGTTTCGGTTAACAAGCAGTGACGGTGGTAGACCCGGTCTGTACCACTATTTGCTTGATTTGACAAGAATAACAAAACCGTTATTTATTTATTTAATTAAGGCACACAGACGGACCAACAAATGCAGACTTTCAATTACAACCCATGTCTTATACCTCGGTTTGCATGTGTCCTTATGGAGGTTGGATGAACTGCAGTGCCCTGTTGCCTTGGAGACGAGGGGGCTTCAAAAGAGTAGCCTTTGAGACAGTAATAATAGGTATTCAGAGAGAGCATCACATGTGTAACACGAAACCCTCTTGGTAAAGAGCCAAGTGGTGGTGCCGCGTCGTTGAACCTGGCACACACCCTCACCCTAAACAGCTTCTGTCCACATGTGTTCCACGGGCATGCCTCAGCCCATGCATGTTGATCACCTTATTACGGTAGTAACTTCGGGCACATTCAGGTCAGCCGCAGCTAAATGTGGACCTGTCAATTCGGGCAGCTATTTAATTGTGGAAGGAGGAAAACAATGACGTGAAAGACAAACTTGCTACCTGTTATTCTTTTTTAATTAGGGTCTTTTCAGGTCAATCTCACAACACCTCGATTTCGCGATGCCTTATTAATCACCGTTCCGTTCTCGCCTTGCCGTATGCTGCCAATGACCTCTTTTGTGGCCCACATCCAACTTTTCTTTTTCACATCCCCTCCCATCCCACCCCACCCTCTAAACCCTGTCTCTCCTTTCACCCTCCCACCAACTGCTAACTCTCTAGCCTCTTCATATTCATCTCGTGTCTTTCTTTCCTTATTTTTTCATCATAATTTCCTTTTCCATCCCCCCAGGTGGAACAACATAGTGCACATTTGGCTCTGATGGGAACAAACGGCAATCGCGGGGATGTACAGTGATGGATGAGCGAGACCAAGGTTTGCCATGTCCCAAATCACATCGTGAAGGGATCTGGAGTGCCAGATTGCATGGAGGGGGGGGGGGGGGGGGGTGGAAGGTTTGCTCGGGGGATTGTACAGTATCACTGCTGGTGTCAATTTAGACCCAATGGTGCCATTTATTAAATTATTTTGGACAGATAGCGCAAAGTCCTACCCATAATTACCTGCTTGTTGACAGCAGAGCGGGAAGACCAGGGGACCGGGGGAAGGTCCATCGGAAGGCATGGACGTATTTATTATTTTTCCCCTTATCTCCTTTCTATTACATTTTTGTGATAGAAAGGCACCTTTTCTGTGTTTTGGATGCTGTTATGATGAGACGGCCCACAATATTATTACATTTTCCCCCTACTCATTGTGTCATGTCGTTGATGAATAGACATCAGTCACTCACAATTTGGGTCAGGGACAACGTTGCTCAGGCCAGTGCAGCCGAGTGCAGAGCCATGGATTCTCCAACCCAATAGATTGATTTGATTAATGTTGATTAATTTTGAGGTACGGTAAGCGGAGTCCAGACAGGGTTGTTGGTGAATTAAGCACATGTGCGTATGAAAAGCATCCATGTCTTGACACAACTATATCTGCAGCGAGAGAGAAACATCTGCCCCCCCTGCAGCTAATCCCAAATGCTGGATTGAAAGACCGGACGCCATTTAAAGTCTGTTTGTTTTCACCAGCGGATACAAAATGTCACGTTGGCATTTTAATGAGACTGTGTCTGTGATCCAAGGTCATAAAATAAATAATTCTTTTTTTTTGTTGAGCCACCAGAGGGGAACCCGAAAACTCTTTTGTTGTCAAATTAAGAATGAAAAAATATTACATTGCCTTTGAAGTTTTTAGTTCACTGGCGTCCAAATCAAATTATCAGATGTAACCGACGCTGACACAAACCGATAGACCAAAGGGGTTCTCTCCTCTAAAGTCCGGACGCTTTTGGAAATGGGAGCCCGAGCGGAGCCGCGGCCCACCAGGGCTAAGGGACCAGCCGTCGACATAGGGCACACATATCAGCTTTTTTCAAACGTCCCGGCATTGCTGTTTGATCAGCTCTCACAAAGCCGATCAAATATGTGGTTCGCTCAAACGGGGACGGAAAAAAAGGAGGGAAATGACAGAACGGGAGCCCACACACAATCCATCAGCGCCATCAGAGGCGGGAGAGGAGGGGGTGGCGTGGTTCAAATTAAACCAAAGGGAAACAACACGAGGACTTGAATGACGGCAAGATAATGTAAAACACCCACCCAACACCACCACCCCGTTATGCCCTCCCCACCCACCTTCACATTGTCCTCCGTCACCACAAGGGATGGGTGGGGGGTGGGGGGGGGGGGGGGGGGGGGGGCGGGCATGTCGTTAAAACGCAGCAGTCGCTGCAAACCTTTAATGAACTAAGAGGTTTTGCCTTTTATTCATTTATTTATTTGATTTGTATTACCTTGGGGCGGATAAGCCCTCCCACACACACACACACACACACACACACACACACACACACACACACACACACACACACACACACACACACACACACACACACACACACACACACACTCCCACTGTGTCAACAGCTCTTGAGGAGGGTCAGATAAACAGAGTATTTTTAAAGTGGGAGAGATTAGCCCCAATGCGTTCCTTTTTAGGGGCTGTCAGCCCCGACGATGTAAACGAGAGCTTCAAGAAGGGGGAAAATAGGACATTGCCACCCCCCCCCCCCCCCCCCACCTCTCTCATTTTCCCTTTCTAATACAGATATGTTTCTTTTCTCACCCCCAGAAACTCAAAACAAAACTAACATTCACCGGTCCCTGAGAAATACATCTCTGCGATGATAGTGACAGAGACCTTTCCCAAATAAATAAACACAAATGAATAAATAAAGTTAGCCTAACGGCCCCAATATGAACACGCAACAACATGTCATGCTTCACTCCTTGACATGTCCAATTATAGAAAATAGAATTATTGATCATCTCATTGTGTTTGGGGAAATCATCTGAGCTTGTGGGAGTACAGGATTCGATTTCACGAATGCAACGAAGGCTAGCCGCGCGATAGGTCATCGCATAACATGAAAGCCTCCAACGACATGATTGGCTCCATCCATCATGTCAATTGAAGTTGATCGTCGTAGAGTCCTATGTTATAATTACGGCCCTTAAACGGGGGACTGTATTTCTTTTGCAAATCATCACCCCCCCCCCACCGCCTCCCGCCCCAGCTGGCATAGACATGACGGCGAACACAGAAAGTGGTGCAGTGCTTAACGTTTTACATCGTGAAATGCATGTGGGGTATCGCGTATAGGGGCATAGTAGAGACTCCAATCAGAGGGAAATGCCACCATTATCATTTACACAAAGGAGCTACTCCAGCGAGTTTGGGGATCCTCTTTATGGCCGCCGTAGCTGTTCCTGTTTTATAATTACACATTGAAACTCACTAAGTACCAAACTGGCACACACATTTTACTTTTTCTTTTGCTTGCCCCATTTTCCTTTTAGTTTTGTCTGTCATGCATTCAGTAACTAATTTATTGTGTATATGTGTATTTCTGTATCTGTGTATTGATATATTTATGTTTTAAAGGAGGAATTTGTGCTTAAGATTCCCTGCCAAGCCTTTGTGGACAAGTTAATGTCATGACAGATGTTAAAGTAGAGCAGAGTGGATAATGTTGGCTACTCTGTTACATCAGACTTTTTGTTTTGGTCTGGTTTTGAATCGTTTTTATTTTTGTTTTTTTTGTTAAAGTCTCATGGGGTTGTGTTGTGTTGGAAAAGGGGAGGTGAGCAGGTGATGGTAATTGTATGTTAATTGGACCACACCCACATTTGGGTTTTGTTCAGAGGTCTTCCAAGATGGCTGACTAGTGGAGAGAGAGGAAAAACATTGCAGGCTGAAGACACTGGGAAGTCAAATATGTTTAAGTCCTAATTGAATGAAACAAAGGACATTATAAAAAAAGGACCTCTGTCATAAATTACTATTTTCTTTTATTATTGGATTACTTATTTTGGATTTATTTGTTTGGACCTTTACTTGGAGTAATTTGGATTTTCCACTCTGCGCCGTCATCATCCTGGACGTTTGGTGGGGTAGGAGCAGCTGTTTTCTTTATTCTTCCATCTTTCACATAATAAACAACAGTGTTTATTTATTGCCAACACATGAAGGTTTTACAACTCAAACTTGGCTTGTTTCGAAGCAATGTGATAGCATGGTATTTTAAAGATGTGACATCAAACGTAAACAAAAGTTGCATTTCTTCAGAGTAGGTGGCATGTCATTTGAAACAGATATATTGGTTTTTTCAATGAGACTCAAGTTATTATGAAGTTATTCTAATTTAAACGGTTGTAATTCACGAGCAGGTAAATGCCATCAACCTTCAATCAAAACGGTTTTAGTTTGGAGTAGCTATCTTTGCTGTTGTTGACAATGCCTCCACGGCACTCCTCTGCATTGTCATCATATTATCCCGCCTCATATTAGATAAATGGTTGTGAATGGTCAGTCTATCTCGTACCGGGCAGAAATATTTTTGTATGGGAGGGGAGCCAGACCTTATCTTCAGAGCAAATGAAACGTGAGCTTGCGAGATTCGACTGGTTCCCTGGCTAGCCACTAGCAGGCCTACTACACCACTTCTGTCTAATTATCTCAGTCTCTGTCTGCGACATACTAGACCACGACCTGCTAGTCGACCTTTGACCCCAATCCCATCCACTTACAGTATCCTTTATGTCTCATGGATTGTAGACCCCGCCCCACCCCTCTTTTCTTTCCCAGTGCTCTCAAAATCTCTCTTTATATTCTCTTTGATCACCGCTCGCCTACCCCAGGGATGCCTGACATCCAAAGCAAGGGTAGACGTCAAGGTTAGCCGTGATCGATCGCATCCTGTCCATCCCGACCATCCTCCACCTCCCCCTACCCACACCAAACAAATAAATAGGCATGATGGATTTCCCCGCTGTTTGCAACCACCAGGAGGTTCTTAATGTATGCGTTGGTGCATGCAGAACGCGAATGCATGCACACAAGCACAAAAAGAAAAAAGATGTAGCCGGGGATATGGTGAAAAGTGCTTTACATCCATTATTTTGTGGATGTGTTTTTGTGAAACAAATTGTAGTTATTTGATCTTTTATTTTTCATCAGGTTACGGGTTAGTGGATGTCGCCTGGAGAGAAGGATGCCTACAGGTAGACTGTGGACATTGGGGTTTGAACCAACAACCTTTTGGCTAGAAGTCAAACACAATAATCACTAGACCTGCTCGCTGTGTACATGCGTACAAGCACACGCACACATGAACAAATATCTGGCACACATATTGACACAAGCACAGATTCATCCACACACACACACACACACACACACACACACACACACACACACACACACACACACACACACACACACACACACACACACACACACACACACACACACACACACACACACACACACACACACACACTTACTTCTGTGTCCTGCCAATACTGGGGATTTTAATTCCATCAGAGTTTGGGCGATGTAGTTGTAAAGCATTTCATTGCCCTTGAGGAACTTTTGAGGAATTACTGGGCAGTTTTATAGGAGACAGGAAAATGTTGATAACGCATTACTGCGGTTCATCAAAAATCAATGGATTCGTCGTGATCTTTTACATGTTTAAGTGCAGAACCGTTATCAGTGATTATAAAAACCAAAACTAGGCTACTAAAAAAGTACACAGCTACGCAATTTTTGGGCGAATTATAATGGATTAATGCGTAGCCGGGGGGGGGAGGGGGGGGGGGGTGCGGCAGTGTTACGGTACATGGGAATCAATCTAAATGTCTCCACCGCAGCCCGTGTGCCTTTAAATCAGACGCGCCATGGTTTACTGCACTGCAGACGGGGGAGCTATTAGAGGCCTCACTGGTGCTCTTCATTGACCCCAGCGGTATTAATGAGGTCAAGCGGCTCGCCTAATGGACGCCCTCCCCTTGGACGCATGGCCTGTTGACGGTGAACTCGGCACAAAACCGCTGTAGTTGTCAAGTGTGTGTGTGTGTGTGTTTGGTGTGTGTGTGTGTGAATGTCTTTGGACGACGCCATTCGTATATATGAGGCGCAAGTATTGGAAAGTATTTTTGTGTGTGTGTGTGTGTGTGTGTGTGTGTGTGTGTGTGTGTGTGTGTGTGTGTGTGTGTGTGTGTGTGTGTGTGTGTGTGTGTGTGTGTGGAGGCCTCATCCATATAAGTGCCATTGGACATGCATTTATTGAGTAAGCATGTGGTTTTATTTGTGTGTGTGAGAGATACAGTGTGGCCATGTGAGTGTGTGAGTAGAAAAGCATATATAAGGGTTGACATGCATGTATTTATCGGGCATGTGGTTTTATCTGTGTGTGTGTGTGTGTGTGTGTGTGTGTGTCTATGTCTGTGTGTGTGTGGCAGTGGGTGCCAGTTTGTTTGTGTGTGTGTGTGTGTGTGTGGTATACATCCTCTAGTATAAATAAATTAAACATATATATATCAGAATCAGAAAAGCTTTATTGCCAAGTACGTTTTTTAAACATACAAGGAATTTGTCTTGGTGATGTAGGTGCACGTCACGTTCTCTATTACAGGTTAAACAGAACAAACAAAATAAGTACAAATATATGTATAAATATATACACACAATATATATATATATACACACACACACACACACACACACACACACACACACACACACACACACACACACACACACACACACACACACACACACACACACACACACACACACACACACACACACACACTCTCTTGGCAGCAGGTGAGAGTTGAGCTCAGAGAGAGAGAGAGGCTCACTGGCAGTTCTCTAGCAGGACTTGGGAATACCTAAACCTATTGACCGGTGAAGGTGAGATTTAATGGCCACTCGTAAGCAAGGAGGTACACTTTGAGTTTAATGAGATGCGCCCTTAATTAAGCCCGGCACCACATTACGCCACGTGCGACATCCAGCCAAGTTGATATTATGCGCCGATAAACTCTATGCCCTGATCAACTTCCTCACCGTGGACAGTGTAGCGTTAATGTATATCTGCAACAAATAAATGCCAATGTTTTAGCAATGCTAGATTGCTGCTGCTGAAGTGTTTCAGGGCCACAACAACAATCTTCTTCTTCACCTGCACTCTGACACCGGACCGAAACATGTGGGTTGGTGGGGTGGGGAGGGGAGGGGGGGGGGGGGGGGGGTTGGTTGGAGGACTTGGTGAGGACCGCTAAGAAGCTGTCTGTTATTATGATAGGAGTGTTGAAGCCAGAAACCGATGATATACAAACATAATTTGATTTGCCTGGGTCCTATCATGCTTGAAATATCAATTCTGGGAGGGGTGTTGGCACTTTTTTTTGTTCTTTTCCAAGTCATTATCTCCCAGTGG
The DNA here is from genome assembly GCA_026745465.1 of Lota lota. Taxonomy (NCBI): domain Eukaryota; kingdom Metazoa; phylum Chordata; class Actinopteri; order Gadiformes; family Lotidae; genus Lota; species Lota lota. The sequence goes on along the minus strand of JACYXH010000207.1, from coordinate 1,034,036 downwards.
AATTTTCCTTTTTGAAGAACAAAGAGTCGTGCCATATGGCGGCGTAATCAAAAGGGAAGATGTCAGGAGACATACTAAACATGTGTAAATGTGAGGCGATGTTGAGATCTTAGTTACGCTTTTCGAACGAATGCAGTTCGATGGACCGACTGAATTCTGGTCCCAGCTAAATGTGTTTGTTGGACCAGTGTTCTGCCTTTTCACTATTGGTGTCTTGATTTGAATCAAGTCAAATCCTTCTGGTAGAAGTCCTGTGACCCATATCTTTGCGGGTGTTTTTGCTTTGTTCCAATAAACTGGCGTTACATAACTTCTAAGGTCAAATGATAAATGTTTTATTAAGCGCAACCATGCGTAAACCCATAACCATAGTCTTAAGCTGTAAAATATGAATAGGCTCATACCTAGCCCATTTAAAATATTGTTTACATAAGTGGATTCGCCTCACGGTTCATGTTAAATACCTGTTGCAACGCCTAAATAAATTCAGTTACGGGAGCCAGAATGTTCCTATCAAATGCATGTGCTGCAGTAACGTGTGGATTTTCACCTCCATAAATGTGGTAATATACGAGTGCTAGTCGGGTGAGGTTATGGGGTTGGGTGGAGGTGGCAAGCCCAGGGACACTTTGGGTGGATGGAGCTCTGCTTCACATAGATCAGTTAATTATCTGCAGGACATGAATCCCCAGGTAACTTCTCGCTCTCTCTCTATACCTCTACCTCTCTCTCTTTCTCTCTCTTCCTCTGTGGCAGGTTTAAACTATCTCTCTCTAGCACTCTCTCATTCTACCTCGCCCTCATCTTTCCATCTTACACAGGTTTAATGTTTCTCTTTGTCTTTCGTCTCTCTCTGTCTTTTGTCTCTCTCTCTCCTCTGTCTCTCTGTCTCTGTCTCTCTCTCTTTCTCTCAGAAAGGTCTATTTCAGCCATTTGCACATGACAGATCACAAGACTATATTAAAAGTAGAAAGAGTTATACTTTTGGTTTCTAAAAAGCAAATTCAAAAGCACTGATATGTCAAGCTAAATATTAAATCCCCAAAACGGCATGGTTAAAAATATGCCTGGTTTATTCAGACAGATGGAGTGAAAGGCAAATGTTGAGGTATTTGCTTCTCTGCTTGTCGGCAGTGACAGAACAGCGTTTCTCCAGTGCTAAGTAGCAGCCAGTGTTGCATCCAGGTATCAATTGCTACTGCGGCTCTGTCAGGCAAGGCACTGAACTCTATAAGGCTGTAGGGCTGGTGTAGGAAACACAAAAACAATTGAAACACTAACAGCCACTTGCACCAACTTTATTTATGTCCTTCGCTATCGGAAACAATCGACACCTCGTTAGCCTGGAAAAACCTAAGGCTAACATTAATTCCCATCCCCGGCTTGTTAATTTTTTCTTTAAGCCCAACAGTGTGAAAGACATTGTGCAGTCGTTCATCCTTCCTCGCTGTTAGTGCTGCTACGCTGGATCTAGCAGGGTCAAGGGGAGCTGGTCACAGCGGGTCATGGTGGACGCAGCTGGAAAGGTGCTCGGGTACCTGACAAGGTCTGCTGAAGGGCGGCTTATGATGGAAACCCAGCCTCCTGGGGTGTTGCTTATGGAGGAATTTCTCTTAATGGACGGACCCCAGGGGGGCAAGGTTACGAAGTAGTGGATAAACCCCTGCAATATGTTATCTCTCTGGGGGTGATATAACAGGGGTTGGATGGAAACGTGAGTTTGAAATGAATCAAAACATTCATCATTAACACAACACCATCAAACAAATAACGAATACTGCTACAGATAAAGCAGAACATACGAGACAAGAACCAACAAAACAAAAAGTTAACTTTGTAGCTACTATAATATTCAGAAATGTAAATGTGATTTTATTCATCTAAGAATTGTTTCCAGATGTGGCTAGGGTGACCAGATCCCAACAAACCAAACATGGGACAAAGGGTATGTTTGTGTGGGAAAATGTGGTAGATGTTACCAATACCAATTTTGATATGACATTCTAACTCACAAATAAACATTCTCACATGTGCCGCTTCACATCCTGTTCCCCCCATGTGACAGAAAAAACCCAACTCTGACAAATGCCTTGCACCGGCTTCACTCAGCCATACGTTTTTTCCCAGGGTTGATGTTTGATGTAGTTGCTTTGCCTTTGCTTTGTGGTACAACATATTCAGCTTAACTCTGCATAGCTTTTGTCTGTGTGGTGACTCTCAATTCTCCCTGTTGGCCTTAGCGTAGCAGGTAGCAAAGACAGTGACAGGTTATCCTGCACTTGACCCACGTGTGCACAGTTTGACTGACATCAAACACAGTCCCATGACGACAGCCTTCCCTGCTTCACAGCCATTGGATAAAAAATGGCTTTACTGATTTTAGTAAAGCGTCTGTACTATAGTGGTTTGAGTTATAATAAAATTATAAAATTGCTGTGCAGTTCCGCATAAAGCAGGACACCTGGTCACCCTAGATGTGGCTGGAGTCTTAAGTTCTGCTGCATTTTAAAGGGGGAGATGTTTTGGTTTTGTTGTATCTAGGATATCTATTTTTTGGGCTTTCGATAACAGTGCAGGCCCACTACCAGGATGAAAGCAGGTTCAAATAAGAATAAAAAATAAGAATTGATTCTATGGGTAACTTGCAATGTATTTGCACTAGAACAGCGTCGAGGTGAACACCAGCTATTTCTTTACGTTTAATAGCATAGTAAAATCCCCCATCTGTGTCATAACTATCTGTTTGTTTAGGCTAGCAAAAAAACAACTCACTATTGATTTACTGTCTAAACAGTGAGTGGATTGTTTAAGCTCCTGAACACAAGGTTTTTCTCTCTACATGGGATTGCTTTTAACACCGTGGATGCTATGTTTGGAATGTAGCCTCTGTGTATATGTGTCTGGTTTATCGGGCATCTCTTTATATCGTTATACTCCACTCCACTAGTGTGCAATTCTCAGATGGTACAAATCAAAGTGCTGTTTTCACTGTTCAGTGCTGTGTTTATAGCAAATAAAACGTTTGATGTTTGAACCCAGGCTAAAGGCCCAATACTACACCAACTTCAGGAGGAGGAGAGAGAGAGAGAGAGAGAGAGAGAGAGAGAGAGAGAGAGAGAGAGAGAGAGAGAGAGAGAGAGAGAGAGAGAGAGAGAGAGAGAGAGAGAGAGAGAGAGAGAGAGAGAGAGAGAGAGAGAGAGAGAGAGAGAGAGAGAGAGAGAGAGAGAGAGAGAGAGAGAGAGAGAGAGAGAGAGAGAGAGAGAGAGAGAGAGAGAGAGAGAGAGAGAGAGAGAGAGAGAGAGAGAGAGAGACCTTGGTGGGTCTGTTGGAGGAGAATGGGTGGAATAAGGTGCTGCAAGGACTAATAAAACTGATAAAAAATTGTGTTTTATCAATTTAACCTGTTTTAACCCAGAGTAGGCTTGTCGTCATAGTGTGCATGTTATTTAATCAAATCATCCATAATATATAATTGCATTATTGCTGGTTTTTGTTGATTGAGTTAAAAAGTACCTGAAAAAAAGTATAATCAAACTAAGAATGCAACAATTTGAAGCATTACATGGTGAAAATGACCAAATGTCAGTTAGATAAAAGTCATAGTGCTGACCTATATATTTCATAATGTATGCTTTTAATTTTAATTGGTGCTGGTGTAATTTCCACTTATTTCGAATTCTGTATCCATCATGGAACACGAGGTTGAGATGACATGACCCACGCACGGTGACCCACGCACACTACAACAACCCGTTTGATTATCTGCATTATATTCTGTATTTTGCACAGCATTTTATTTATTTATGTATTTAATGTTTTGCACTACCACTGTGGCTGGTACCACTACCACTTGAACACATTGTTGTATTGATGTTGCTACTTATTATTATTATTATTATTATTTATTATATACTTTGTTATTGATCTTGTATTGATGCTGCTATATGACTGTTGAGGATCCAAGCCTAAGAATTTTACTCTTGCGTACTTGTACGTTAAGATGTAATAAAAGCAACTCTGATTCAGATTCTGACATTGTAATTAAATTCAAAGATCTCTATTAACAAGGACATTTTAATCTAAAAGACCTGCTGGCTGCATTGTTACAGCTATGCCCTACAGAGTGCAATGTCATGGTTAGTGAATGGAGGTCAAAGGCCAAAAGTCGTTTTAGTTTGACGATATTCTATTGTAAAATAGTATTTTTTGAAGTAAAATACTTCAAAATAGCTGGTTGAAATAGGACAGATTTCTTTCAGATTAGTCTTATTCTAAAGACAATATTTCACACTATTAAATCGGTGATCAACACAGTTTTTTCCTGACATCAAGGACATCGTGTGGCATTCAGGGAAATATGTGTGAATCATTGTCCAACGTGTACATAAGACTCATTTGAAATAAATCCGATCTCAATGAGCTATTGAGATTAGGAAGCAAAAAAGGGGAACATTGAACATCAAACTGAATTCATCATCGCAGATATCAATATGTGTGTTCCATCTGTCTGAAACTACCCAAATATATTACATTTCTCCTAAACTAATCAATCACATTTTACAGTAGGCTATAATAGAAAACTACAATAACTGTGTTGTTGTGCCATGGACTCAAGACAAGCGCGTCATCAGTTAAAGACACACCTTCAAGCCCTGTTGTACTTGAGACGCAAATCCCAGCCACGCCGGGCTGCCGCGCCGAGACAAACCGAGTCGAGCAAGATCAGTAAAGTATAATGGAAAAAGGCCAAATGATGACACAACTGAGTAAGACTATGGAGGTTCTGTTTTGAGGTAGAGTAAGATATGTGTCTAGGTTTGAGCTGTGTGGTAAAAATAAAAAGCTTCCCCATAGACATCACAACCAATCCACTAAACCACAATCAATGTGATGTATGTACAGATACTTTTGCAATACTGCTGAAAGTCATGAAATGGCCGAAAGGACTGTTTTAGGTTAATAGAAGACATATGACTCGATAGACAATAACAATAACCAAGGTATTTGTGCAGAAAAATAAAGATGTAACTTAATCTGAGTAACTCACAAAAAATGAACGCCAGATATCCGAATTCAAAATCAATAATAACTAGAAAGAATATTGCTCCAAGCAACATTCTATCAGATAAAGAAAAAGTTTTAGTCTGATATGTACAAGCTGCATGAAAGCCTTCTCCACACATTTAATGGACAGCGTTGCACTGTCCCTACTATTTTATATAGCCACTGTGTACCAGTAGTCTTTTAAATAAACCCTTATTTATTGTTGATACTATCCCTTTCAAAAGAGCACCGATGACACATGGCATGTGGCTATGAAACCACCGAATATTGGCAGATAGGGCGCCAACTATGGTGGAAACCAGAAAATAGGGACCTGACCTTATAAAGTAGAGCAGGCAGCCGACTGGCAAATCATACTCCACCTCCTGCCCTTTTCCCCGCCTCTTCAGAACACCCATGTGAGTCAAGGGAGGACAGAATTGGCAGGGACTACCATGGACATCTTAAGGACTTGTGTTTCTGGAAAGGGGCCTGATCGGGCCACTGTGGCGATTACGACCGCTGCTCACTGTGGTCGGCAAGTCAAAAGCGCTGGTCGTTTTGCCAAGAGAGACGTGGTGAGCGGTATTGGAGCACTTGCAAGATAGGAAATCCTGTTATAGAGAACAGAAAATGGTTTTCCTTGTATTGTGTGACATAATGGAGGTTATGGCAATAATCCCAGAAAACTATTTTCCCCTCAGCGGCAGTGTTGCCCAAGGCAGGAAGTAAAGTGCAAGAATGCAACAAAAGGCTTTTCCTTACAGATTTGATGACATTCTTCATAAAAAAAAAACATTTACAGATTTGTTAAGCGTTTGATTAAACTTAAATGTTATACACAGTGTTATGTTACAAACTGTTTTAAATTTGTTTTTATTAAATATCTTCTTTAAAATTAAGCACTCTACGGTTAGCCATCCCTACGGAAGTCATGACATCGTGCCCGGAGCGTTAACGGAGTACAGCAGGTCCAACAGAGTGGGAAATTGTACTGTGAATCTCAATGGGTACAAACTTCACTCGCGCAGGCCTCTCCAGACTCAACACACCGCCTAAGGTATCGCAATACACAGGCATACACACGCATGTACGCAACCCAATACGTATAAAGGCCTAAAAAGAGACTCATTAGCATATGAATATCGGCACTGTGCCGGCTGCGCACGGTATTGATTTCAGCTACAAGGCACAGCTTTCTGCCTCATTCTGGCAGCGACAGAGCTGCAACTCCCCAAATCTCGTCCCTGTCCACCTGGTAAAAGTTTTCGCCAGGATAATGCTAACACAGGCCCTTTGTATTTATTCAGAAACAATAGGCAGCACAGGGGAGAACGCCACAGCGGGGCTACAATGGGAAATGCTAATGTTGTAGGTTGTTTTAAGTATGGAGGGGGGTTGGGGGGTGTGTGTGTGTGTGTGTGTGGAGGGTGGATGCCACGAACACAAAGAAAATATCGAGCGCTGCACTCATTGTTTCCTCAAGGTTTCACATTTGATGTACGGCACTTCATTTTATAGTTGGGTACGTAATTGCATGGTTAATAGCCCGCTGTAAGAACATCTGTACTTTGAATGGTGCAAAGTTGAAGGTTTTACCTTGAGAACGCAGAGTACCGCTGCAATGCGTTGGCTTAGGGCAACGCACATGGATGCTCTGTTTGATACGCTCTTGTCTCCAGCAGCAAACATCAAAGATATACACAGTGTAAGCGGCTGTGTGAGTGCAGTGGACATTAGCTCATGCTAAACCTGTTCACACCGTGAACATGTCCCTGAGAGGTACCTATATACTTTCTCATGAGTTATCAGCAAAGCAGTCGAGTACAATCATTAGCATGACCTACATGGAGTTTTATGCATATTGCATTCATTAGGCATGTTTACTTGATTGAAGTGGTCTGCAGCCCTCGTTGAATCATGTAGCCCCGACAGAAGGGTACGTACGGCAAAATAAATGGAGAGCAGGAAAAATAACAGTAAAAGAGACTTGATTCGGGCTCCTAGCAAACATTTCTCTCCTTATTGCCTCCCCGTTTTCCACGTTAAATATTTGAGGTTACACAGGACAGGTGTACTGGCGCACGCCACCCCCACCCCCCTGTCTTGGGCCTTAATGTGCCAATCTTCTGCAGACTACACATCACTTGGCTGTACGGGTTCAGTGCGAAATACCTAACCATGAATTATAGAGCAGTGCCAGCGATGAAGACATCCAGCATCCACTCTCCTCCAGGGAGAAGATCTGCAGCCTACCTGATCACAGAATTCAATATATGTTTTATGTATTTAAGGATGTGGGGAAAAGTCGCACGTCTTAACCGCGGAGTGAATGTAAATTAAGTTTTCAGAGAGTATGTGTGCATGTGCGTGCGTGCGTGCGTTCCTGTTGTTGATGCTGCATTTACTAATCTCCCTCTTTGCTAAGCTGTTTCCCTGGTAATCCATCCATCCATCCATCTATTGACTCAACACGATTATTCCAGGTCAGGGCTGCATGGGGTGGTTGTGTGGAAGGGGGATCCGGCAGCTATCCTCACATATTATGGACATATGGAGGGGCCGGCAGCCCTCCAATGAACTGGCCTGTACATTAGAGGTTCCTGCCTAATTAACTGAATCACTGTTCGGAAGATTAGGGGTCTTCAATCAGTCTAAACACACATGGATTTCTAACTCAAACCTGATGAGGATTTTCTGTCATGCTGCCTCGATATAATATAATTGTGTTTATTTATTGTGTTTAATCAGCTAATAGTTTGTGTTTATTCAATATATATTCATTATATTTTCCGCTGTCCTTGAAAGCCAATGAGATGGTATGACATCACACGGACACAACTGTGCCAATTTAGGCCTTTTATATGAATGCCTTTAGATCGTACATTTTCTTTTTTGAAGTTGCTGGTTCACCTCTTCACTTTGTTTTTTGTTTAGTTTTTTGGAAGCACTTAGGATTGTGTTCGGATTGTGATTTCAATCTGAACGGCACATCACAAAACATCTGTGAGTGTTTGGTGAGGAAACTAAGGAGACTACTAGACTTGAAATTGCAGCTCTTTCCTGTCCGATAGGTTACGCAGGCAGGACCGTGTTCAAATTCACAGCACAAGGCAGTAACTGCACCACACGAGGCAATCAACGCTTGGCGTCTCGGGGAGACCAAAAATGCATGCTCTCCAGCCATAAACCTGTTGGTTTTCAGGTGGTTAAATCGACAGTCGCCTCTTGATTCACTGAGGGACAAACTCTGTGATTTATCCGCTGTGGCAGTGAGCTTTGAGTGTTAGCTGTCACATCTCGGATCAAGCGGATGGAAAGGTGGTGGTGTTTGTCACGTTGGTGTGGGGTGGGTGGGGGGGGGGGGGGGGGGTTGCAAGTGGGCGACATGATTTATGTATGGACACACTTCTTGATTCACTCTGCCTGCCAGCCAGGAAATGAAACTGCACCCTCGACGGCACAGCTGAGCGACACTTCCTGTTTACCCATAATGCCTTGCCACTGACTTAACCTGGTGTGTGTGTGTGTGTGTGTGTGTGTGTGTGTGTGTGTGTGTGTGTGTGTGTGTGTGTGTGTGTGTGTGTGTGTGTGTGTGTGTGTGTGTGTGTGTGTGTGTGTGTGTGTGTGTGTGTGTGTGTGTGTGAGAAACTCTTTCACGTTCTCTCTCTCGTACCTCTCCCTCTTCCACCCACCACTAGGCCTGATTCCGATAAACTCCCTCTGCCTTGCAGGGAAAGGAAAGGGAGTCTTTTCAGTTCCCTGGCTCTGCCTCAGTAGGGTAAATGGTAGAGTGCCATGATCGCCGAACATAAGAGGGGAGGGGACGGAGGAGTTGGCCGTTTGACAGGGACAACTCTCGCCGTGACAGATGGATGAGCGAGGGTGCCATCGCCATGGCCCGGAATATGAGAGAGAGAGAGAGAGAGAGAGAGAGAGAGAGAGAGAGAGAGAGAGAGAGAGAGAGAGAGAGAGAGAGAGAGAGAGAGAGAG
>JACYXH010000207.1:967500-1020000 GCA_026745465.1 Lota lota | reverse complement strand
CCGAGGCGGGAGAAAAACATATGCTAACAGGAAGGAGGACAGCGAGTGTGGCCAAGCGGCGGCCATTTTGTAGATGACCCACTTCCCCCTGTAATGGATATAGTTTGTGGAAGGCTGAGCTCTTTGGGTGCCTTGCCAAGGAGAGCCATTTGGCCTGTCGGTGAATTCACTGTTACAGCAAAGGGCACAAATTATACAGCGCCAACGGTATGCAACTTTGAAAGTGACAAAAGGAAGCTACGGCACAAATGAGCTTATCCGCTAATGATATTCATTGTGAGCCCCGCACCGCTCCACACGCCGAGAGGAAGGAAAGATCTGCGCAGCATTAAATCTTGATAACCATAATCATTATTGTTATACTCGTGCACTTACTCAGCTGTCATCGATTGATTGTGCATTCATGTGGACAAAGGCGTCGTAGCATGACGAGGGCCTTTGAGCGTCTATAGTGCTGAATAGCGATGATTTAAAGACTATGCTGGGGGAGGGACAATGCAGATGAATGTGAGAAGGCGTAAGGATTGATGACCCGGATGCGGATCAGGATTCACACTGAAGAGAACACTGACGTCGCCCCATTTTACAAAGTTGCTTTTTACTTCAAAGCGGGAAAATATATTTGACGACAGGTCGCTACTCGTCAAGTCTGTGCAGCTACTAGAAAGAAGAGGGAATAAAGACTACCTACTCAGCAAAGTGAAGGTGCTTAAGGTACAGGGATGTGAAAGCGGGAACAATCTAACTAATTAGTGGAGTAAATGAACTCATTAACACAGGTGCGCCGAACAAACTATAAAACTCTGAAGGAAGGAAGAAAGGACAGAGCCTAACAAACAGTCAGATAGAGATATGGGGGGAGGGGGAGGGGGGCACCCCACAGTCCAGTGAGAAAGAGGGAGGGGCCAGAGAGAGCGAGGTAGAGGGAGACAGATAGAAGGTTAGAAAGAGACGAGTAGAGAGGAGTGAGATAGGTCAGAGAGAGATGAGTAGAGAGATGAAATGAGTTGAGGGAGCTAGAGAGACTAAGAGAAAGATGGAGAGATGGGTAGAGTGAGATAAGTAGAGAGAGATAGAGTGGTAGAGAGCGACCCTGTATCTCAGTCAGGCAGTTCCTCACCTCTGCCTTACTGCCCTGAGTTGCAGCCCATGGAAGCTCATAAGAACTAAGCACCATCAGCAGTGAAGGCTCCTGAATTGCAGCCCAGATTGGATTGTTATTTGGAATGGAAAGAACTTCCCTGAATCACCTTTAATACAGACAAATGACTCTCATTATCCTCTTCTCTATCCACCACCGCCTGCTGAGGGGGGCCTAAAGACCAGGAGTCAGATTGAAAAGCCCCCCCACCCTGCCATGCCTGACTCTCTCTCTCTCTGTCTCTCTCTAGCTGTCTCTCTCTTGCCATACCTTATCGCTCTTTCTCATACCCCTCCTCCCCAATACCTCCTATCTCTGTCATTCCCACCCCTTTCTTTCTCTCTCTCTATCTTCCCACCACTCCTTCCAATACCTCCTCTCTCTCTCGCTCTCTCTCGCTCTCTCTCGCTCTCTCTCGCTCTCTCTCTGTGTCCATACATCCTCTCGCCCTCTCTCTCTCCCATAACCCCTCTATCGTTCTCTCTCTCTCTCCCTCACTCCTCCATCCATACCTCTCTCTCGTCCCTCTCTCTCCAGTCCCTCTCTCTCCCCTCTCTTCCCCGTTTTGCATTCTTTTTTTATTTTGTTTTGTCTTCAATCCCCCATTCCTCGCTCCCCTGCCGCCTGTGATCCACAGTGAGGAGGCGAGCTCTGAGAATACAGGGATGCACACTTCAATTTAGAAGGCATGAATAAACAATGGGGTGTCCATGTGCTGGAGATATTTCCCCCGGTGACATTCATCCACACACACAGTGCTGATACACTTACACATGCGTGAGCTCTCATTCATTGAGTGGCACAAGCACACACAGACACACACACACACACACACACACACACACACACACACACCAGACACACACACACATTCACCAGACACACATATCTCCCCGAACAGGCACACACAGGCCAGCCACATAAAGATGCACATACAAATACACACACGTGCGTACACACGCACACAAATACTCGCACACACACACATGCACACACATCTAAGCGTAAAATACACCATGGGGATGGTGGAGGGGCCGAGACATCCTCATGCAAACTAGACATACCGTGATATTTATGCATACAGCGTTTCAAACCAGTAGTTATCCCTTATAGACACACACACACACACACACACACACACACACACACACACACACACACACACACACTATCGTCACACCTCTAACAGAGGAGTGAATACATTACAAAGTAGTTGGCTTTGCTCTTCCTCTCAACTACAGATTTGGATTACTACATTATATCAGTAAATCAAATCATAAATTAAATCAGTAACATTTATTATCATAAATAAATATACGTATATATATATCATGTCTGCACCATGTTAGTTTCTTCCTGCATCATACAACACAGTCACAGGGAGTGCCACTGGAAAGAGATTGTAATAATGTTGCGCACACAAATACACACACAAACACAAGCACATGTGCACACACACACTTACAGATACACACACACAGACAATTACAATAACAAACACACATGACAACAAACACAGATATAGACACACACACACACACACACAGAAACACCCTCCCTCCTCTCTTGTGTACATCTTGGTTAGGATCTATTTGAGGCTAATGCTCGGCTGGAGAGTGTGTGAGAGAACTGCTCTGGAGAGGGAGCCCATGCAGCGATGCCCCAATTAGGACCATTACCCCAGGATAGCACAGAGGGGCTGGGTGAGAACATCACCGCATCATATGCATCAGCTCATCTTTCACGTATGAAACATACAAAATAAAAAGTATGTGTTTTTGTGTCTATGTATGTGACATAGTTTGCTTCATTGTGTTGCGGTGTGTGCTGTGTACTCACGTGTGTGTTTAGGCTTGTGTTTGTATATGTGTGTATTTAGGTGTGTGTGCTATGTATTCACGGTTGTAACCACATGTGTATGTGTGTGCAAGTTCTTGCATGTGTGCGTGTGTGTAAATGTGTGTGTGTGTGTTTGTGTGGGTGTGTTTATGCTCCGTCTCGGTCCCTTTAATTCTGGTGAGCTAAGATAATGAGAATTTTATCTCCGGCTCCTCTGAGGCACAGGGGTTCTGATTGAATGGGAGCAGAGTGTAACGGATGAGCTGCATGCTAGCTTGCGAAACAACAACTGGCTAGGCTAACACACAGCGGCGGTGGTTGTGCGACTAGCTAGCTAGTGCGTTTTGTTGCAATGTTAATGGAGCTAATGGAATGTGCGGTATGACCGTGACAAAGTGTACACTTCTTGTGAAGGAAGCAGTGCAATGGTAACAACAATAACATTAATACAGTGGCACCATGTCTTTCAAAGAAATAGGGCACGCTGCAGTTGTGGGACACATGACAGAACACAGAAGAATATACCGGGACAATGTCTGTGATTTGATTGTCTTTTGACACTTGTACAAGTGAGCTGGCGTAGATTAGTCGTGATTCACTTTAGTTTATGACATTTTCATTTTTACTCTTTTGTTCTCTCTCTTTCTCTCTTTCTTTCTCTGGCTCGCTCTTCCCCCTATCTATCTGCCCATGCACACAATTACATTTTCATTCAGCCTTTTCGATTCATTTTCCATAATTAATCGTTTTCCTCCAAAATGGCCTCCTCAATCACTTTGAGAAGACACACCTGATAAGCCTGGTGTCAGATCCAGTTTTGGAACTGTCTGAGTGATGGCCTTAATGTGAAGAATTAATCAGAATCGGATTAATTTGTACTTTTACTCCTCTACATAAAACACAGAGTCCAGTCGAAGATCCAGAATCTTCTCTGCTCTCGTGTACACTGGCCACACTCGAAGCTTTAGGTCATTCACCATAGTTTCCTCTCTCACTCACTCACATAGTCTCCTACTTCCTATGATCTGTGCACATCAGTTAACAGTCCCCTGAGTGAGAGGAATAAGAACATGACAAGAACAACAACAACAACGGCAAGGAGACTGCATGTGGAACTTTTTCTGCAAAGGATTTGACAAAGCAATATCCACAGCGGAAGTCCCTACCTCTCCTCCACCAATCGTCCTTGAACCCAAGTGACTGAAAGGGATATAACTCCCTCTGTCGTCTTGCTCTCACTCACCAATAACGTGCGTTCCAGGAGTATCCTCGCGAGATGAGACCGCCTAGGAACGAAGCCACCCAACCCCTAACATCTCATCACATTGATGTATTGAAGGAGCTGAGTGAAAGGCACTATTTGTAAAGTGACAATGTGGACTACAAAAGCCCAATGAGTGAATTCCCTGTGATGAAAAAGAAAATGTGATTCTTTATTTGAGTTAATTTGTTCTACAGCTGAAGAGCCCTAAGAGAAAACGACAAATTGGGGCAAATAAGAAATAAATAGGCAAAGCAATCTGACCCTCAGACAACAATCACTAGCACCGCTAAATTAATTGAATGAGAGAAACAAACGACAACGGCCGGAAAAGAAAGAGGATTTGCTCCGTAGTCTGCTATCAAGGCACCTGGAAGTGCATTATGGGTATTTTCACAGATACAACCTGGGGGGGTGGGGGGGGGGGGGGGGGGGGGGGGGGGGGGGGGGGTGGCGGCTACAAGTCATTATGCAGATAAAGAAAACTAAACACGATAAGCATCCGCTGCCTGTTGACTTTGCATGAATAAGGGGTTTGGAATAAAGTGGGCGTTAAGGTGTGCACAAGGGGGACCTAACTGCTGGGGGAGACAGAGATACTGTATGTCAACCAGTGAACCAGTGATCATTTTGCAGGACATGACAAGATAAGGAGCCGGGAACACGTTTGATTGGCACCGACATGCGCTGGCCTGTTATCGTGCACCGAATGAAATGGTAGCTCCATAAAACTTTTCTGTGTTTCTTCCGCAGCGACAGTAATAGGGGAATGTCTGTCAGCGCCAGGGTCTGGTAAATCCGGGGGAACATGGTCTCTGTGAACGGCTGACACACGCCGCATTTTTTGACACCTGGGACAGTGAAATGATCCTGCTTTGCCTTGTGGGTAAAGAATTGAAAATGTAAAATCATGCCTTCCGTGATGATAAATAAGGGAATTGGTTAGAGGGAGAGAGAGAGAATTGGTTTATGACCTTAAGATATTCGCTTTAATTATCAGCAGCAATTGGTGCATGATATATGCCAACCTTAGAAAAAGGAAGCAACTTATAACTGACTGAATAACAGACCTTTGGGCAACAGTGAGGTTCCGAGGCTGAATACCCCAACCACTGAGGTAAAGCTGTCTGTAAGAAGATTTGAAGACCATTGTGTTGAGAGTGCCACAGTATCTTGCACGTTGACACTGGCAATATTCTGGCCAACAGCTACCTGAAGGTGTTTCTTTATGCAAGAATATGGTCAGTATGGTATTTGTGTTTTAGCTTTTAAAATGGTGGGGTCCATCAACTGCACCGTTTTGTCCATGCTCTCTTCCAAAACATAAATTAAATAATAAAACATGCAGTATGTGATGTTTGTTTGGTTGTTTTATTGGTTCATTTTAAATTCACATCCACTTGACCAAGGCTGTCCCAAAAAGTAGTCTCAAAAAGAAATCTCACGCGAGTGAATAAAGCTTTTTCTATTTTGTATTACAGTGGCCAGTCTGCACAGTGTTGATTTGAAACCTTTCCCAACACTATTTTACAGTTTACTACTGCTAGCTGAGTTTGTGTTCGTCAATTACATGCTCCCATTGATCAATCCGGGACGTTGTGACAGGCGCTATTGTTGTTTGTTATCCATTCTTATTATCCCTCTTCCTCCATCTCCATATTAAAGCCGCACTAACAGGTGGCCATTTTGCTACTGGTCATTTGTTACAGGTGCAAAATACAAATACTAAAATTAATACGGAGCCCAACTCTGTTAGTAATATTGTTGGTAAAAAGAGAATAGTAATTATGAAGTTGTGGAATGTTGATGGCATTTAGATGTAGGTGTGCCCTAAGGTGGTACTAGTATTGTGTTTTAAAATCCTATGAGTGGACATTATGACAAATCCATCTGTAACTTTATATACCTTATGCAGGTTATCAATGATGGATTTTGTCCAATATCAAGTGTTCTCTGATCAACAACTAACACTTTCGTATCACCAACAATCCAATCATCGAGCACATGTTTAGAACTTAATGTGTGAGATAGAGGATAGCTTTCTCATAGCGCTCATCTAATTAGCAAATTCTATATCTTTATATCTGGGTTTTTTATATATTTTGCTGCATGAAGGCTGCAACTTGCTATCCAAGTGACACAGTATTGAATTTGTCTCATTTTGAGAAAATGGAATTGCTGTCCAAATACAAATTTGTACACACGGGTTAACACTACGCCTTATCAAGTCTACAAATCACTAAATTAGTAGTAAATTGCGAATCCCTAGTGGCTGCAGTTCATTACGCTACATAATCTATTTCATATCCCAAGTTTTAATGGATTATTTATATAATTTTCGCAACTGTCGAGTGCCAAGCAGTGATGTGTTCTATGCAATCTCTAATGGCGTCTTATCTCCAAGACTGTGTTAAATCTTAATTCACGACTGAATACAGAGTGGAGATATTGAGAGAAGAGCTGGTTAAATGGGTTCTCCTCCTATGTGCAATACATTGTGTTCAGACTAGTACTATACTGGCCTGCAGAAGTCATAAATTCAGTCATCAAATGAAACAAATCAGTATTACAGTAATACATCCCACGGCTGTCTAAAACTAGTAAAGTAGGGCGATTGGGTCCGTGGGAATATGGAACCAATCAAACGTGAAATAAACAGTCAACAAAAGTTATGTTTGATGAAGGATAAGTGTGCAGATTATACTGTTTGCTTATTCGGAGGCTGATTGTGGAACCTCCAGAGTAATTATCTTGTTGGTATTAATGTTATTATGTATTTTGTGCCATTTGCAATCGACTGTGATTCAGAGCTCTATGGTCAAATATATGTATAACAAACATATATAACATACACACATTTGGTAAACAAGGCCAGTGATGAAGGGCTATAATAGACCTGTGCATGCATGTAAGAGCCTGTTTTCTTGTGTATGCATGTAAAAGCCTGTTTTCTCAGCAATATTTGGACAAGGTAACTACACCACATGCCAGACTTCTTGGAAAAAAATGAATTGATGCAAATGGCCCCTCGTATGTAATCTGAGAAGTCACAAACAGTGACTGATAGGAACCCAACCTCACTCTCCCTGTCTGTCTCTCTCTCTCTGTCTCTCTGTCTCTTTCTCATTCTTTCTATCTGTCACTCTTTATGTCTCATGCTCATTCTCTCTCTCTCTCCCTCTATCTTCTCTCTCACACACTCTCTATAGGTCTCTTGCTCATTCTCTCTCTCTCTCTCTCTCTCTCCATGTATCTTGCTCATGCTCTCACTATCTCTCGCTTCCTCCCTCCCTCTCTCTCTGTTCACTGCACTCTCTTTTGCCCCCTTCCCCATCCTCGTTCTCTGTTTGCCATGGCACAAAATGATGTGCCGGGAAGAACAAGAGTCTGCGCGGTGGGGAGGCCGCTGGCGTCCATTTATCAGCACCGGGGCTTATCCAGAAAATTGTCTCTTGCTTCTGGCGGGAGGCAATTCAAACAAACAAGAGCACAAAATGGTGCATGGGAGAAAGAAAAAACGGAAAACGGTAGAGGAAGGACTAAAAATAAACAAGAAAACAAAATGGAGACAAAGGGAGAACAGAGAGAAAAAGGGAGAACAGTGTTGTGTGTGTGTGTGTGTGTGTGTGTGTGTGTGTGTGTGTGTGTGTGTGTGTGTGTGTGTGTGTGTGTGTGTGTGTGTGTGTGTGTGTGTGTGTGTGTGTGTGAGAGAGAGAGATGAATTGAAGAGGAAATGGCGAGTGGATGGTGTCAGAGATAAAGAGAAATGTGATCTCGTCTATTGGACTCGCCCACCCCTGTGTGTGTGTGTGTGTGTGTCTCTTAACAAACAGGTCCAGCCCTCACCTTCCTCCAACTGCAACTCCTCCTTCAGCGTCTATCTCGCTTTATCCACGCTCTCTCTCTCTCGCTCTCTCTTTTCAGCCCCCTCCTTACTTCCGTCCAACCTCCCAAATCTCTCCCTCCCCTTTCCTCTCCACCTCCCCTTCTGCTGCCCACTGTCTGAAAGTGCATTAGACTTTCATTACCTCCCCATTCTCCATTCCATTTTACAACTTCCATCTTCTTTTCTACTTCTTCTCTTCCTCCTCCTCCTCATCTTCCTACTCCTCCTCCTCCTCCTCCTCCTCTCCTGTCTGTGTTTTTGCATATGTGAATTTGTGTGTGGGTGCATGCATGTGTGCGTGTCTGTGTTTGCACATATGGATTTATGTTTGCTTGCATGAGTATGTGAGTGTGTGTGTGTATGTGCATATATATGTGAATTTATGTGTGTGCATATATCTGTGTGTGTGTGTGTGTGTGTGTGTGTGTGTCTCTCGTCTGGCTGGCTGTGCAGAAAGCTAGCTGTTGTTCATTTCCTGAAGGCGTGTGTGGCCAAGGTGAGGTAGATTAAGGCGGGGATGAATAAGGACTCTGGCACAGCAAGTCACCAGCCATGATGCCATGAATCTCAATACCCACACACACCCCACACACACACCCTCACACAACGCACACACCCACACCCAAACCACACTCACACACACAAGCTAAACATGCCACCTTTGCTCTGAAATTATTCAGAGCAAACAAGAACCTCAGCAATTATTTGCTCCTTCTCTGAATGAAAGTCTTTGTTTGCCAATTTAAGAATTGCATTCTGTAGGCCCCACCATCCCTCTTTTTTTCTTTCTCTCTATCTCTGTCTTTCGTTCTCTCTTGCCCTAACTCCATATCATTCACTCACTCTGTGGCTTTTCTGTGGCTCACACCTCCATCTTATTTTCTCCCACCCTGCTAGCTATACTTATCCTCTGTCACTCTCTCTTCTCTCACACACACCTCTTGCCCAATTGTCCCACACACCTTCTCCAGCTGTCTTCAGCATGACTGTTATCTCCTGTTGACGCCATCCCAGTTAGTGTCGTAGAGAGAGAGAGAGAGAGAGAGAGAGAGAGAGAGAGAGAGAGAGAGAGAGAGAGAGAGAGAGAGAGAGAGAGAGAGAGAGAGAGAGAGAGAGAGAGAGAGAGAGAGAGAGAGAGAGAGAGAGAGAGAGAGAGAGAGAGAGAGAGAGAGAGAGAGAGAGAGAGAGAGAGAGAGAGAGAGAGAGAGAGAGAGAGAGAGAGAGAGAGAGAGAGAGAGGTACCATAGCTACCATGTGCAAGGAAGTATCCAGACAGAATTTATACAGGACCATTGCTGCCATATAATATCCAGACAGTATGTATACAATACCACAGCTACCACAACAGAGTCTCCTTACTCATTACGGTTCCTGCATTATTGCTGGGATCCGGGATCGCTTGGGTAACATTGCACCCGGAGATGAAACGCTGGTCAGATCTGAGCTCA
Organism: Lota lota; assembly: GCA_026745465.1. NCBI lineage: Eukaryota > Metazoa > Chordata > Actinopteri > Gadiformes > Lotidae > Lota > Lota lota. The sequence continues at coordinate 1,010,425 of JACYXH010000207.1, read as the reverse complement.
CGCAAAGCCATCCTTATACGCAAGTCTGCCTATGTATAATATATATATATATGTAAATATATATGTATATGCATACAGACTATAGGAGACCTAAATAACAATTTCACCAAAGTTTGCAGGAAAGCCGACCCCCCCCCCCCCCCCTCTCAAAATGGTTGCGAGTGAAAAGCGAAATGTCGGGACACTGACAAAGTGCTGCGTGGATTGGCAGAATAGAGCGCGGTGTTTTAAATGTGGCTGCATGAGACGGGCTCTGATGAGAATCTGTGCAAATCTGTAGGCTCATAGGAGTCATTAGTTTCCTGTTTCAGATGGAATGGTGGTGAGTTCAGCCCCTCCCGGTAATGCTGGGGGCTTTTACTTTTCAATAATGAGACGATAATGGAAAAAGAAAATGAGTGAATCTAATTCTCTGTGTCAGAGACACCCATACAACATTAGAGCAGACATATGTGCTGTAATACACATGCATGCACACACACGTATGCATGTGCACATGCACACACACATGCAAACAAACACACACACACACGCGCGCACAAGCTATGTGCTTGTGTGTATGGGTGTGCATGAGTGATCACATATTCACTGACTTTTTCAACAATGTACTTTTTATAAAGTTGCATATACAGTATATATATATATATATATATATATATATATATATATTTATATATATATATATATATATATATATATATATATATATATAAAACCCTCCGCAGCGCACCTCACATAATAGCATATTATTAAACCCCTCCTCACTAAATCAATTGGTGTGTCTATAGCTCTCTCAGGCACACACACACTTATGAAAATAGTTTTATTAGTTATGTTTATTATGTTATCAGCCCAAGTTACGCAATTATTTGTTCCATTTTATCGTTTAAAGTGCGTTGGCTGAGGGAGGGGGAGTGATTGGGAGGGGAGGGAGGGAGGAAAGAAGAGAGAAGGGGAGGGAGAGGGAAGGTTGAGATGGATGGATTGATTAGGTGCTCTTAGAGAGGATGATATAAATGGAATGAGGGATCCTGGGTGGAGGAAAAGAGCCATCATCTAGCACATCTTCTGCCCACTAAATGACAGGATGCCCTTTCTGTGTGTGTGTGTGTGTGTGTGTGTCTGTCTGTCTGTCTGTCTGTCTGTCTGTCTGTCTGTCTGTCTGTCTGTCTGTCTGTCTGTCTGTCTGTCTGTCTGTCTGTCTGTCTGTCTGTCTGTCTGTCTGTCTGTCTGTCTGTCTGTCTGTCTGTCTGTCTGTCTGTCTGTCTGTCTGTCTGTCTGTCTGTCTGTCTGTCATGTCTGAGTGTGTATAGTTGATTTGTGTGATTGTATGTGTGTGGGTGTCTGTAATTGAGTGTGTGTATTTGTGACAGAGATTGTGTGTATCTGTGTCAGCGAGTGTGTATCTTTGTATCCATGATTTTGTGTATGTGGTGGATTGACTGGAAAGAGAGAGAGAGAGCACAACTCTTCTCCATCTGTGCATCAGTCATCGATATCACCAGAGGCAACGTGGCTAATTGCAATATGCCATGGATAACGAATGCAGGGTCTGCGCTATCCGTACAGGGATGTGACAAGCACATAACCAGAGTGAATGGACACTGGGCGCTGCCTGGGGAGCAATAATGTGTGGTAATTAGGTTCCCAGTTTAGTTATGGGGAGCTATGATCTGGGGGCTCCAAGATCGACGCCGATGGATCAGGGCTTTTATTGGCTGTACCACTCCGGGCCTTGTTTTGTGACACCGGGCCCCGTTGGTTTGTCCCGGTCGTGGTTAAAATGCGTCAGAATACTGTGGAGGATTGTGCAGAGGCAAGATTCCAAGATGTCCGAGCATAGTGTGGAAGTGGATTTGATCCATCCAAATATCCCCCAACACAGTTCTTATAAATACACACCGCACCCAATCGAGTGTAAGCCTTTACCTCCCTCCAGAGTTTTGCCTGTGGACTTAAACCACCACATTAGTATGTGGTGGTTTACTGATCAAGCTGCACATTTGTCCGGAGCTGGGGGGTAGGATGTTTTATGTAGAAGGCCGTGGACTTTCTCTGCTCGACAAACACATTTGACAGCCATCGGCTATTCTCTCCACACAGGTCTGAACCCCCCGTCCCGACACACACACACACACACACACACACACACACACACACACACACACACACACACACACACACACACACACACACACACACACACACACACACACACACACACACACACACACCCTCCCAAAGCTCAACGCTGATGGCCGACCTAATGAGCAGCTTTATATTTGGGCCAGTCTAAAGAAGCACACTCCACCCCACAGATCGCTCAGCCTGAGAGACTCCACCTGAGTGGATCTGGTCAGGGGGTTGTGGTAGGTGGGTGATAGGGGGATGTTGTGGACCTCATCTGTATGGGTGGAGGAGAAGGAGGAGGGGGTGGTGGGGGTACTGGCAGGCTGAGCTGAAGCCCGGGCTGAAGTTCATTAAACTGCTTGAGCGAGAAGGACAAAGGGGTGACACCAAAATACTTGCCTTGATCGCCGTCATAGATGACGTCATTGTGTGTCTCTCTATCTTGCTCTCGCGCTCTCTCGCTCGTTCTCTCTCTCTCTCTCTCTCTCTCTCTCTCTCTCTCTCTCTCTCTCTCTCTCTCTCTCTCACCAAGACATCGTTCCATCCACCTGCATGTTTGCTCGTTCCTGATGGATGGGATTAGTTGCCATGGCGCCCAAACATGGCAGCAGCTCGCAAGCAGCCCCTGACGACTTCGTGCTGCTATATAAATATTTGTGTTTCTCACTTTCAATTTATAGGAAATGTGTCTCTAATATGCCAATATTAATCACAGATTTGTTTGTTTTTGGCTCTGTTGGGTGTCAACAACACTCCATACCTCGATGCAGCTTCGTGGTCCTGATGGGGGGGGGGGGGAGAGGAGAGGAGAGATGAGAGAGAGAGAAGAGTTACACACACCTCTAAGTTCTATCCTTGTCCCAATTCGCTCTCTTCTCGTCATGAACACTTTGGAAATATATGGTGTGTGTGTGGCTGTGGGTGGACACACTGTTGAGGGAGCTAGTGTGTGTGTGACAAAACTTTTTATTTTAACATCTAAACTATGGATAATTAGATAGAGACAGAGGGAAATAGAATAAGAGAGAGAGAGCAGAGAGAGCAAATGAAAGAAGGAATAAGCTCTGATCGTTCCTTTTTTTCGTGATCACCGCCTATGCAGATGGTCCATAGCTGTGTGAGTACATGTAGGCGCTGATTGACAAGGCCAGTGATTGGCTGGCTGGTTGACTGTCTGGCTGTCTGGCACTAGTTGCTGGCTTAGATACCCCCCAGCCCTAACGATCAACATGTTTGACTTTATTCCCTCCTGTCTGCCTACTTCAACCACCTGTCTCTGATGTATTTCATTATTTAGTCTTCCGTTCATTTTCTTTTCTCGTTCACAGCTTTTAGTTATGTGTCTGTCAGTTTGATCTCCGTGGGGGGTTAAAGGGAGTTGAGAGCTGACTTAATGTTATTGTGATGCAGGCAAAAATTAAAATGAGGGAAGATGGTTGAAGGTTGAATACGTAAGTCGTCTGTCGTCTTTGCCACAGTAATAGAACACTTCTGAAAGAACCGTCACGATATGACACCAGATTTGATAAAAACATAAAAAAATAAATAGAAAGTGAAGAAGTAGAAGGCTGCATTTGTCTTCAGAGAGAATGCGAGATCAAAACGTGAATGATTCGACATCCCGCTGTGAGCCAGCCCTGCACTCTGTCAAACACATCTTTGGGTTTTTTGATCTTTCTTGAGAGGTGAAACCATGCGCAGGATTGGGGCAAAATGAGCCGGTGTTGTTTTGCGCGACAGGATACACATGTACATGCAAAACAGAGCACACACAGTGTAACATTGTGTTCTGTGTTCATAACGTATACTTTACATATATAGAATTTCGCAAAATAAAAGCACTAACCAAAATCCGGTAAATATATTAACACTGCTGTTTTAACACACACACACACACACACACACACACACACACACACACACACACACACACACACACACACACAACATAAACAAAGATATCCTTCTTAGGTTGCCAAGATTCTTCCGGCTGTTTTATTTCTCTATTTATTTCCTCTCTCCTACCAACAGATGGCTAAGCCTAAATGGCAGATGTTGTGTGTTACATCTGCCTGAAGGTCTGGCTGTTGTATCAGTGGCATCAGGACAACTGAGAGGTACATTCATCGCACCAAGCTTTAATTATTGCTTATTGGATTGTTTAATCAATAAACGATACAGAGGGGGTTATTAACATGCAGGCTGTGCAGCATCTTGGTTCCATGTCTGCAGTGGTGCTGGGCGGGAGACGAGAAGCACATGTATCCATGTTGAGGGAAGGGTTCAAATAGACAGACGCAAGCACAACAACATCTGCTATTGATTCAATTCCCAAATGCGGAATATCTTGACCTGATGAAAGCTAAATTAATAAATCAGGCGCGATTTAAATATCATTATAGCTGTTAGTGAAACCTAATCCTACAAAGTTCACCCTCAGTTTACAAATTGATTGTAATTGCCCTGAATGCAAATGGCCCAGCTTACTGTTTGTGTGCGTGTGTATGTGAGAATAGCCGAGATAGACACAAATAGAAGAGAGAGAGAGAGAGAGAGAGAAAGAGAGGGAGGCAGGAAATGAGCAGAAAGGATTGTTTGCATAATGGCAATATTTATTCTTCACTTCTAGCTTAATAGTCTTAGGGGCTGTGACACCTGGGAGTTATCAAGATTAAAAAAAAACGGATTGTTTCATTTCTGGCACAGAAATGAAAATGAGGGGGTGTAATTGTGCGTGCATGTGTGTGTGGCCGTGTGTGTGTCCCTTTCAAGATACACAGGGATGTGGTCGTGGCAGTGTGTACGTGAGTGTGTGAGTGTGTAAAACCTGCTACTCAAAACCTGCTACTAAAAAAATGCATTCCAAGTGAATTTACTGGCTAGGTTTTGTGTTGGAACACTTCCAGTCGGAAAAGCATTTACCTGCACCAGAGAGACAGACTAGACATCCATTTCCTTTCTTGTTTGATTTTGGCAGAACGGCCGAAACCTCACTTTGACCCGAAGCGAGCAGCACTTTTCAGATCCATCTCTTCATGTCATACACAACTATAGCCCTATCCCCACTCTGTGCGCTGCCAAAATGAAACGCAAAATAAATGTAAAATGCTAGCAGAAAATTGCCACTACAAACGCTAGCGTCTCTCAGCCCCTATCCTCCAGTCATCTCCATATCTCCTAGCTAGCGTGGCGCTCACTCGCTATTGAAGCTGCATCATGCCTCCCGTGACGTGCCTATTTGCCCCCAGCTTAATATTTTTATCAGTGGCATTAATCTTTGTGATGCACTCTTTATAATTAATGGAGGATTTCTTGCTGCCATAAATATTAGCAGAGTTGGCCGGGGGAAGCTGCTTCGCGGTGGCACCGGCACAGAAAGGATCAGGCGCTGATACACAAAGTCATGCAACGCCTCGACGACAAAGCCATATAACACATTGCCAGTAGGAAGCATAAATCATTTTTATTTAATTAATGAGTTGTAGGTATAGGATGCACAACAGATAGTGCTGTTGCTACAACCATAACTCTACGGCACAGCTCTAAAGTTTTAGCTAGGAAGTGACTGAAAATATTGATAGAAAGCCATAAGGATTCCATTTTTGTGCTGAGGATACAGCTAAAAATCCATTAGTGAGCCAGAGGGCTAGGACATAGATGTGTGCTGCTGTGTGTGTGTGTGTGTGTGTGTGTGTGTGTGTGTGTGTGTGTGTGTGTGTGTGTGTGTGTGTGTGTGTGTGTGTGTGTGTGTGTGTGTGTGTGTGTGTGTGTATGTGACTAGCTGATCAGCTTACAGGATGCCATCCATCACCATTTCCAATTAGCTACAATTTAGCTGGACAATATCGTCTTTCCAGCAACAACACAATCATACAATTCAATGTCAGTCTCATCCGTTTTCTCTCTCGCTCTCCTCCCATGCAGGGTATTTAGGCAAAGCCTTCCAAGGCCATTCCAGCATAGTGGAAAGCAACACACAAAACGTTAATTTGACTGTTAGGATAGCTAACGAAAGGGTGTCCTAGAGCCAACTCCAGAGTTGAGTTCAATTTAAACAGACTCGTGTTGAACATTAACTTCTAGAAGGGTGAGGTGAAGAGGATGAATAAATAATATAACTCAGATAGGGACGAGAAGACTAACTTTCATAATATTCATCATTTGTGGACGATATGTACTTTTCAGTTTCCTGACGTACCCAGATGAAGGTCAGAGAAATGCAGGCAGATGTTACAAGATCTCCCAGCAGTATATGTATGCATATATCATATGTGGGTCTTTGAGCTTCTCACATTGAGCACCAATATGCTATGTGTTGTATCACAGGGGGAGGGAAGAAGCAGATGAACTCAGAAGACACACAAACAGGCAAACAAGAATCCTCAGAGGTGGAAAAGCAACACCAACTACTCTGCATCTCACTTGTAGCCTACTAATGTAAATACCACATGTGCGAATACATTAGCATACTCTTGTACATACTTATGCACGTGAGTAAATACCAGTTATCTGCGGATAATACAACTAAACTCATTTGCAAATGAATGATCATCAACAACAGAAACTAGCTTTTGGTTGAACGTAATAAACTTTTTTATCTGTGTAGAGGTACTCTGAGCGGCATATCTCACTGGCCTGCCAACAGGCCACCAGCAACACACACACACACACACACACACACACACACCCACACACACACCCCAGGACATGCAGCCCATCAACACTGATTAAGTCTGCACTCAGCTTACACCCCAGAGTTTGAGGGCGGAGCTGGTGTGCGTGTCTGTATATTCTTTGGTGTGTGTGTATGCGTGTTTTATCTGTGTCTGTATGTTTTCCATGTGTGCATGTGTTTATAGTAGTGTGCTTGTGTGCATGCGTTTTTCCAGTTTGTGTGTGTGTGAGAGCGTGTACACACACACACACACACACACACACACACACACACACACACACACACACACACAGAGACAACTTGCTTCCAGTAATAAATCGCCTGAGGCAGCCGTGCTTTCCACAGTCACAGCCCAGCTGACCCCCAACAGATGCTGGCTGGATCGTCCTGTCAGATGCCTCCAGGCTCCAGGGGGAGTGGTTGGGGGGGTATAGGGTAGCGGTGGTGGGGAACCTTGATGAACGATGGATGGGGCCCAAGCTGCGGGCTCGGGGGGGGCTCGGGGGATGCGTCTGACGCCACAGGCACAGGTGCAGACGTCGTTATCGTCCAATGAGGGGAGAGATGGAGAGGGAGAGAGAGGGAGAGAGAGGGAGAGAGAGGGAGAGAGAGAGAGGGAGAGGGAGAGAGAGAGGGAGAGAGAGAGAGAGAGAGAGAGAGAGAGAGAGAGAGAGAGAGAGAGAGAGAGAGAGAGAGAGAGAGAGAGAGAGAGAGAGAGAGAGAGAGAGAGAGAGAGAGAGAGAGAGAGAGAGAGAGAGAGAGAGAGAGAGAGAGAGAGAGAGAGAGAGAGAGAGAGAGAGAGAGTGTGTGGAGCCCGTTAGGCGGGCGAGGGAAAGTGATATTGATGGCGGTGGGCTTGGTCTTCACCCCCGGTTCATTGAGCAAATATGAAAATAAATACGGTGCGCGGGGCTCTCGTTAATTGTAACGAACGGCTGAGCCGATGGACGGGGGCCGCTTCGCTTAGCAGCGATCACCGCGGGTTGACACTCACCGTCTGTCTGCGTCTTTTCTTTTCATTCTTTCTTTTCGTCTCATTGTTGTGCTGGTTGTTAGGCAAGTCTTCCTCTGCTCTCTTATCTTGCCTATCACACACACACACACACACACACACACACACGTTTCTTTCTCCCGCATGCTACATGACAGCGTGTACATGGGCGGCGTCCAGTGTGTTCTTCCACTGCCAGCTCCAGAAAGTCAATTATGTTTGTTGTGTTGTCTGTTTATTTGGCAAGTTTGGGAGATTTGCACGTTCCCTTGCCAAGTGCGAGACACGATCAGCCCCAAATTAATCCTCAGAGAGCTTTCTATTGTTCTGGCAGATACTTTTCAACTTTTTTTGGGGGGGTCCAACCTGGCATACTGCAGTCAATGCTATGCAAATATGATTCACTTGGTACAAAGTGCGTATCCAATGGATTGATTAGGAATAAATAAATAAGTCCTCTCCAATTGGCATGGATGCAAAGGGTTTCCTAATGTACACACCAAAGCTTGGTGCTTTACTGGTAAACTGTCTTGCCTGCCAATAGTCAATCATCTCTTTAACCAGAAATAGGGCAGAGCGTTGTGTTATCGTTGTGAAATGAATCAAGTGTTTGAGAAGATCACCTACTGGATTATTTTGTCTAGTCCGTTCCTTGGGTCTTTGCTGGCTATACCTAAACTTGTGATAGGCTGGATGAATGAATATATTGTAGCGCCGGCAAAGGGAGGAACCAGACGAGAGCCCAGGGTACAGGTTAATTACAACTCTCGTGCCCCATACACCGCACGACCCCGAGAGTTGCCTTTTATTAAACACACACACATGCAAGAAAACACGCACGTCAAACCCCCCCCCCCCCCTCCCCCCCCCCCCCCCCCCCCCCCCCCCCCCCCCCCCCCCCCCCCCCCCCCCCCACCCCCCCCCCCCCCACCAACCATGACTGCCTCGGCGGCGGTGCCGCTTCCGCCGACCCTCCCGGGGTCCCTTGCGGCACAGAGCACAATATCTATGTTGGGATTGCGATGGCCCACACATGCAGGGTAGCCATATGGATTCAAACTTGATAGGATGACGAGGTATACAATTCTGTTCAATAAAAACATATTTTTATCTTTTGACCACCAGACAAACGGTAAGTTCCGGTAACATTTGAAGGAGTAACTGTCAAGCTTTGGCAAAGCAGCGTTCATACCATCAATAATTGTTTGACTTATCATTTGAGTCAAATTCTGGTTTAGTAAAGACACCTGAAATGCCAACAATTCAAAAATACATTTTCTACACTGTTCCAATGCATAGTGATGACCTTTGAAAACAATGCCCGTATGGAGATGCTATCTTATCTTATTTAGTTAAACAAATAAGTCCTGGAAATGATTGCATTTCTAGCCAGAGAAGAGACCTGAATTGCTAAACCAATGTACTAGCAATTTTCCAGCACTCTGGCTTCCCACCCTGTTCCACTCTGTTTCTCTGTTCATTAGGACTTCTACACAAGGAGCATGCTGTCATCTCTTTCTTGTTGTCCCTCCCTCTCTGTCTGTCTCTCTGTCTCTCGCTCTCTCTCTCTCTCACTCTCTCTTTAGCTCTCTCTCACCCACTTTCTCTCTCCCATTTTCTCTACCCCTCTCTAGCCCCTCCTTCAGTGTGTGTGTGTGTGTGTGTGTGTGTGTGTGTGTGTGTGTGTGTGTGTGTGTGTGTGTGTGTGTGTGTGTGTGTGTGTGTGTGTGTGTGTGTTTGCATGCCGCTTCCTTGGTGTGTCACGTCCTAAGACCTCATTAATTGACCATCACCTCTCTCTCTTGGTCACACACACACACACACACACACACACACACACACACACACACACACACACACACACACACACACACACACACACACACACACACACACACACACACACACACACACACACACAGGCATCATGGTTTGGTTGTGAGGACCGACCGTCGCTGCATTATCCCCTCGGTTCTGCAGTGTATAGACTGGAGTGCTAATGAGCTAGTGGTTGCTGTCATGGCTCGGTTCAAACACCACCTGTTAACTATGTGTCGAGGAGTCGCACAATGGTGCCTGGTTGTCATAGATACGCACGGAAGTGTTCCCCGACTGCCCTTCTTCTAGACTCAAATATTTCTTTATTTTTTGTTAATGAATACAGGTTACCGTCATGATGGCTGTTTTTATCCGTATGCGGTTGAATGTGTGTGTGTGTTTTTCGTTTTTATTGAACTACAGCAACGATTAAAAATGGCTGAAGTATCTTCACCTATTCGATGTTGATGACTCGGGCTGTACAAATGTGTGTGTCTTTCTGAAAGTAGTTGACAACAATGAACATTTTCAAAGGGTCCAAATAGCACTGAAATAGGTCAATGCTAACAGTAATGTTAAGAGAGAGTTCTTTCTACTAGCCCTATGCTGAAAAATAAGTGCTTAATGTGTATTCTATAGTTTGTTAGAGTAGGTTGGTGCAAAGTTACAGGAACAGGAAGTTATATATATGAAGTGCTAATGCTTAATTTAGTTAAATGGTCAGGCCTGATAGCCTCCATCATATTAACCTTTTTTATGTGATTTAATTACACAGTGACATGTTTTTTCAGCACATGCTTCACAGTCACATTGAGACACACAGGATTTAGCATTATGAACAAACATGCATTATATACATGATGTTGCTCAGAGTACACCATCTTATTTGGCATCCAGCAAGCTAATATATTTAACAATCGCACGGCGTGCGAAACAAAAGAAAAAAGCTCACCATCACAAAATAAATTTAATTCATTATCATACCAGCAATTACTGTATCGCAGAGCTTGGATAACACTACCACCCCCTAGCTAAACAATGGCATGCATTTGAAGTAGTTATTCAGGAAACTTTGATGAATCACTGTTTGAGAGTTCCTGAGCTGGCTCTCTGCATTTCAATAAGAGAGAGACACCTGCTGAGAAGGATGACTAATGGCTTAGGTACACAGGTAGGAATCAACCTGAGAAGAAGGGAATAAATGGGAATGTGTGTGTGTGGTGGTGGGGGGGGAGGGGGGGGGGGCAATGTATTATGGCCTATGGTGGATGATTTCTAGCTTCAACTGTGAAAGAGGGTGGTGGGGGGTGCCAGGTAATATCATTGCTCGTTTCATTCAGTATCCACCTCATCTTTCTCTCGCATCCTTCTGCCTCCCGCCGGGATGGTCCTGGCCCGGGTACGGTGTAAGCAGCCGTCTCTCAACTGGATAAACCTGAGTGTTGCTTGCTGGGCCCAGCCATGCAGGACATCTCCTGCGACACAGATGGACGGACCTCCCTCTCTCTCCCGCTCCCTCTCGTCTAACCGATGCATTAGGCCTGCTGTCTGTCTTGCTCTACGCCACGAGCAGCCGGGGGAGGATGGATGGAGGGAGGGCATGGCTCCACCCGCCATTTTTTCCAACCTTCCCTTCACCTCTCTCTCTCTCCCTCGTGGCACTACACGCTCGGCGGACGGGAAATCCGTCCGGGCCCTCATGGCCCCGGGCCCAGAGACAAAGTTAAGTCTGGGCAGGTCCCCAGGCCCTGTTGGCATCCGCTTGCGCCTCCCCGGCTTCTATCCTTCATTGCTCTGTTTCCTAGCAGATTTAAAGGTTATCTGCGCCCATCATTGTGCCTGGGACCCCTGGCGGGGAGTCGTGTGCCACAGGTGTGAGCACTGGTGATGGGGGGGGGGGGGGGGGGGGCGCGCGCGTGCGAAGATAGGGCCAGGAGGCCGGGTGGGTTTTGTGGGAGGGAGATAGGCGTTGGGGGCGTCAGGTGGGTGAGGGGAGATATGGACGGCTGTCTCGGCTTTAGTCTCCGTCCTTCAGTCACAGTGTGGCTGGCAGGCGGCGCCGCACTTAGAGGACGGCACTGAGAATGACTTTTTCCGCATCGCTGAACCAAAAAGCTTCTAATCTTTCCTGGCCAGCGTGCCTGTGCTTATTTATTTATTTGTTTTGTAGAGGGAGAGAGAAATAGACAAAGACAGTGGAAGGAGTGAACAAGAGAAGTGCAGTGGTTTTTGTGAAAAACGCAAAGTGGTTTTCTTGCCAAGTACTTGGACAGCAATATGCACTCCTCTCAGAGAGTTCCTGAGAGGAGTGTCTGTTGTCGCAGTAATACCAGGGATTAGCGGCCAGGGATATCATTTGTATCTCCTGCTTTACAAGGCCGAAAACATGAAAACCCAGCATCCCAGGGCCCACTAGCTTGCACGCAAACTTATGTAGCTGGCCCATTAAAAACGAAATAGTAGAACATTATAAAGAAATGGGTGAGTGTCACTTGGGAAGGGGGACGTACATTAGCTCGGATAGCAGGGCATCTCCCTAGGAGGATGAGGATGAGTAAGGAAGACAGATAGTAACCTTTCTCTCTCCGGTAAGCATGGATTATGCTTTCATCTCAATTATGCTAGTGAGTTCTTCATTTGTGAAAGTGCCTGGACATAAATGTATGCATGTGTCCTGCGCCTGCTGTAATGTACATGTGCAGTTTTTTCAGAAGTTTCCGTCAAGGCTGTCTCACTTCTCTATAGCTCGCCTGCAAAAAATGGAAATGTCTTATTTTGCGAAAACATGTGTGTTTGTATTTTTGTGTTACAAAACGTTTTTGCCATAACTTTTTTTTTGCCTTACACTGGAATGCTTAACAGCCTAATAACCATCACATAAGTACCAGGCAAATTAGATATGGAATACGATTACATTTGTTTTAATTGACCATGCTAAAATCCACGAGACGCCTGCCTAATGAAAGCAATTACACTTTGACAAATTCATAATGTAGATGGACCAATTTTTTGTGTCTGACTGCCGTTTCTTCCATTCCCTTTTCCTTCAGTTCAGTTGCGTCTGCCTCTTTTTCTTCCAGTCCCGTGCTAAAGAGGGTATGATTTGACACTGCTAGCGGAGAAAACAAAGTGTGGGTTAATGAAGGTGCAGGAATCGACAGAGGTGAAAGAAATGAGAATGTATTTGCAATGCAATTACGTTTCATTTACATAAGCAAATGAGCTTGAAAATGAATCACCTAGGCTCCACATGCATATTATGCAAATACGCAGCTACTTTAGACAAGTTCCTTTAGGCGGTACACTAAAGTGGCCTTGTAGGTATTACACATATTTTTGGGTGCTTTTGAATTACAGACATGAATTACAATGAAGACTTTTGGGTGGTGGTGGACAGAAGAGGATAATTATCATAACCATCTAATGATGATCCATGGTTTGTTTTCATGGGATCAGTGGAGCAGCCAGATTGTATGGGAGAAATTAGCATCTGTGTGTGTATCGAGTAAATCAGTTCAGAGACATACTGGGGAGTGTGTTATTAATAAACCACAACCAAAAATGGACAAAAACTAAAAGGGAAGGACATTTTCCATGGCACAACGATATAAGACACACAAAGAGAGCAAAAAATTAATAAGGGTATTTATTCCCACATGTTCTCCACAAGCTAATTTCACTCACCCTATGCACAAATACCATTAATCAAGCTGACTAACATTAGGAAGTGGAAAGCTCCCTGCCCTGTTTATTAGAACGAAATTGATGTGTATGTCACAGCAAAGCACCAACCGTAACCATGGCAAAAGGTGACTAAAGACAGGGTGCGAAAGCAAACAAACTGATAGAAGAAAAAAAAGTAGGCAATAAAACACGGGAAGAATTTGATTCAAAAGCTTTGTCAATTGGAGGCAGAGGTGAGCTGGTGTTTTGTAGTCCTGCAGTTTGAAAAATAACCACAGAAAGGTCATCAGTGCAAGTTCTTTCTTTTCAGCCCTGGCTCAGAATCAGTGTGCTCCCTGTCCCCTCACACCACTGCAGAAAAAAAAAAAACTTGAGCAATTGGCAAAATAAATACAAAATCGCAGCGAGAAAACGTGCCAGAGGGCAGAAAAGAAGTAGCTGGAATTCTCTCTGGAGCTTTAACCGCCAAAAGAAAATGCCTTCCATCCATCTCTCTCTACATTCCTCCTCCCTCAGACATACCCCATAAACATACTTCACTACTGCATGCTATCCAGATGACACGCATGCTTACGGGGATGTTAAAGCTTTCTGCGAGAACCCACTACCAACTCTTGCGGCATATATGGTAGTGGATGAGGGGTCATACCCCTCCCCTCACACACACACACACACACACACACATACACACTATGTTGATAATAATTAATAAATAAATTGCATTTATATAGCGCTTATCTAGGTACCCAATGCAATCAATTAGTTATTATCAATTATATGCCCCATCCCCATACATATAAAAACAGTGTACGAGCGCTGATGGGATCGAGCTGGAGTTATTCAGCGATGGTTAAGCTGCATAAAGCGGGCAGCATACTTCTTGCGAAAAATAACATTGGCGAGGATGCAAGAACAAAATTAAGTAACTGCGGCGAAAACGAACAAACGGATACAGCACCGGACTTTTTCGTCACTTCTTGCAACTTCTACATTTGCTCTGCAGATGATGGCACTGCGAACGTTGTGTGGGATTGGACGATTATTCAATGCGGGCGTGATGTATTTTGTTTTCTTTTCTCAAATCTGAATTCTGATTTCCCGCCTCCATCGAGACCCCACTGGTCTTAACAACAATGAAAGGTTCCGTGATCAAACCGAAACCACATTGATTTTAAGACACAAGGCATCCTCCTGACTTCGACAGAGGCCAGATTTAGAGACTGAATAATAATCGCTGTGGCGTTGAGATACAAACCCATAAATGATACAGAAAGGATAATTATATGATAATGTCATTCATCTCACCCCCACCTCTGCCAGCCACATAGCTAACACAGTTCTATCTCTACTCCATGGTCCCCTGTATCCAACTCTGATCCGATATGACCGCCAACCATACCTCTCCTTTTCGTTCAACGGCCGCAGCTCCATTCACTGTGCAGAGTTCAGCGCAGGTCGTTCCTTGCAGATGCCTCTCGTACAAAAGCGCTTGGTTTTGAGTTGCAGTCGGCAATGCTGAACTAATTGTATTTTTCCCCCCACAGATAGAAAATTACTAGGTGTGCGACAGAATCAAAAACATAAAAAGCCCGGTCTTTTGTACAACATCCTCCCCCCTCACCTCAGTGTCTAATTGGTCGACATCCAACCCTTCCCATACCCGGAAGCAGTGAAAACAGTACAAAACCTTTATTACAGTGCATGATGTGCAATGCTTCAAACTCAATTTGTTGAGTTGCCCTCAAGAACTAGGTGAGCAGAGCAAACCTAGTGATGAGAGAGAGAGAGAGAGAGAGAGAGAGAGAGAGAGAGAGAGAGAGAGAGAGAGAGAGACTACAGGACAGCTCTGACAGCCCTTGGCCGGGAAGATGAAGCGGACCAAAAATGTTTGTTGCCATCAATTAATTGCAAGCCAAATGGATTCTCCCATGTGTGGAGACCCCTCCTCAGGCTCCAGAGCTCACTGGATGTGGGCCCTTGGCTGGTCGTTCAGGTGCAGCCCAGCCTAGCGATCAAGAGGCCCGACCCCACCACGCTCCACCAGAGAGCCATTCTCCCTCTGCTTTGGAGGGAGGGATGAGTGTCCAGAGCTCTCATGTAATCCCGTCTTCTGGGTCTCAAACCAAAAGCAGCCTCGGCCGATGGGGGTTTAAAGGTCCACTATGTAACTTTTCACTGCAGCTTTTTGCTGTTGGTCAAATGTATGTAAGTTAGTAAATAGTCTATAGAATAAAGGCAATCTGCAAGCAACCGACACAGGGAATTATGCCCTCTACTTAAACTGGGTCTGTGCCGACCAATAGCTAAATGTTTTCTTTCTTATAATTGTTATTTATTTTTTAACTATGATTTTGAATCAAAAAGATCTCACTATAACCTGGAAGACATAGTTGGTGCTTTCTTCGTATTTTTTTGTCGCACGTTTTGACAACAAATAGCGACATCACCGTCATGGCGAATTCTGGCCAGAAATGCTGCTAGTGTGCACATTTACATATTCTATCTTTAAGAAGCTAATTGTTTCATTCTGCTATGTACAACAGCTATTAACATTTTGTTTTTACTATGTTTTGCAGCACTAGACCTTTTTTTCGGAGCCACTCCAATTGATTGTATTCTTTGATTGCTCTGAACTTAACTTGTAAATCGCTTTGGCTACAATCATCTGCTGAATGACTATATATCCGGGTGACGTCAATGCTTTTGTGGTGTTATGCAGATATGAGGGGCCTGCTCTAGCTTACATGGCAGCTAACCTTTTCCATCCTATGTGGATGTAGGAGTTCATTATGAATCCCTAATATGCTGATGTCCGCTTATTAGCGGGTAAATAGACTGGAAAACTCCCCTCTGTTCATAGAATTGATGCACTCTCCTTGCTTCCTTGGTTGGTGTATGGAACGTGAATGCAGTAATGGATGGTATCGATGTCAGTTGCATGTATAAGAGCCCTGCTAGAATTTCAGTTAACAAGTAGTTGCTGGATATGGATGTGTATTGCAGATGTTGTCTCGGTTTGGATCGGTAGTTGCTTCTGGTTGTGCATCAGCAGAGCCCTAGGGGATTGTGTGTGTATGAGTGTGTGTGTTTGTGTGTGTGTGAGAGATTTTTCCTGCCGTTTCAACTGTTTGAATGGAACTGAGAATTCAAGGCATATGCATACAGTATATATTTATGGAAACTAACCTTAGCGGTCTCTGCAGAGCTAAAACAATGTCAGCCTTCTGGGATGACCCAAAATAAACAGCAAATAACTTTGTTTGAAGTCAAGAGAATATGTGGTGTTTGTTTTGGTCGGGAGAAAATGAGAGAGATTAGAGAGAAAATGAGGGAGAATGAGAAGTAAAGAGGTACTTTGCGTGTTTTAATGAAAATGCGGTGGCGGGCGACTTGCTGTGCATTTTACTGGTTGCCTGAAGCACCATGGCAACAGGGAGGGTGGGGGTGGGAGAGAGCGAGAGATTGATTGATTCAAGGACTTTACTTATTCCTGCAACATTTTAATTACTTTGAGCTCTGATGATAGTGAGACAGATGCATTCTGGGACACAATGCCAGCGAGAGATTGCATCATCATGTGGCTGTCTTTAAGTGCCCATCCCCATCTACCCGAACACACACACACGCGCGCAGGCATGCACTCACAAGCACACACGCGCACACCCACACACATACACACACAAGCATACATAAGCATACACGCAAACACACACAAAAGTACACGCACTCAGACATGCACGCACACACTGAATGAGAACGGCTAGCTGCAAGCTGTTGGATGGAGAGTTGGATGAGTTAAAGAGATAAACACTGACCTTGATGTTGGTACAATATAACAAGATGTATAATGAGGCTTTGGTATTAAAAGGAAGGCTGATTCAAAAAGGCACAACATAATAATTTGGAAGATGCCTGCTAGCCAACAGCAATCTGGGCGCTGGATTAAGGCTAACCTGCCAGTTGAAACAGCTGCAAATAAATACTACCTAGAAAAACACAAATACCTACCTATCACAAACATAGTGTATACGCATAGAAATTATATATGTCTACATTCCCCTGTATATTTTTTTCTTGCATGTGTGTGTGCACGACTTGACTGTGAACTGAGTGTATGTGTCTGTCTGTGTGTGTGGGTGTGTAGCTGTAAGGATTTGTGTTTTCATTGTGTGTGTTGTATTTTTGTGTGTGTGCATGCATGTGTGTGTACGCATTTGTGTGTGTGTTTACGCATATGGTTGTGTGTGTGTGTGTGTGTGTGTGTGTGTGTGTGTGTGTGTGTGTGTGTGAGTGCGTCCTTGTCTTCCAGCCAGCCAGCCAGCGCTAGCATACATTTAGCCGTACAGCGAGACAGTGTTTCTCCAGTCCTGACGCCGAGCCTAACACGATCAGCCCTCATTAGTAGCTCTCCAGGGCCCCAGCTCCTCACAGACACACTGCCTCTCCTAAATACAACCAGCACGTCCAGGAACACATAGCCGCCACCTCCACACACACACAAACACAGTTAAACACACATGCCCCTGAAGATAAACAAACATACACACACACACACACACACACGTACACACCCACACACAGTTAAACACACAGACCGGACACACACACACACACACACTCAGTTAAACAAATACACACCCAACATGGGCGAATACACACATATGCACACAACAATAAGCACACACACACACACACAGACACACACACACACACACTTTAAGTACATTTACATGCACACATGTGACGCAGACACAAAGATGAACACACACACACACAAATGGACACACATAAGATGGAAACACAAGCACACAAGGAGAGACCCATGCACTGAAATCGGAAAACACGTACATAAAAATAAGCAAACACTGATACACACACACACACACACACACACACACACACACACACACACACACACACACACACACACACACACACACACACACACACACATTTGTTTTCTTTTTCCTCTTTTCAGCCTTACTCTTTTTTTGGCTTCTGCTAAATACTAGTTCTACCATGGACTAATGTGGGGCCTCTTCCAGATAATACTTGGATATGACACAAGACACAATGCAAACTGTTGTCTGCTTAAAATAATAATCATAATGATGTGCATGTTAATAAATATGTATTTTCCCCTCCATATAAATCCTATTATGCACAAAATGCATAACAATACAAACAGTAGCATTAAGCCAAAGATAAGCATCCCTTCTAGGGCAATATACAATATTTTATTATACTGTTTTATGTAGTTATACTTTATTAGTAACTTTAAATGTCTTCTTTCCTAAATATATAGGTTATTCCATGGTTTCTAAAGTTTACATTATGTAAATGATTGCAAAAACCTAAAATGAAACCTAAAATGTTTCATTGCAAAATGTATAACCCACGAAGCTGTGTCGGAATTTACTATTTCAATTATGATAATCATGGTTTATGAGATAATTAGAGTTCTAATACCATATATAAAGTATTTGATGTAATAAACCTAGCCTTAACTCTGACCCTTTAGTGTTCAGTGAGAAACACATTTAATGCTTAATAGCACAGATCACAATTACAGCTATTTAGCTCCTGCCTAATCCTGTGTATAATCTGTTCACTGCAGCCCCATCCAAGGGTGGATAATCCTACAACATAATCCCAGTGGGGGAATTATCCTGCACCTAGCAACAACAACAAAATAAATCTGCCAATTCAATCTGTTGCATATGGTTAGGGCTGGACTCCTACATTTTAATAACGTTGCAACATTTCAGCCTCTGCTAAAATACTGGGTTGCTATTTCCTGTGTTGTCAATGCTGACAAATGACCACTGGTGGTTGATGAGGTGCTACGACAAGCTTATCCATACAGAGCCTATATAGAACTCTCTGAGAAATAAGACAAAGACAAAAACATCTAGCGACGTTTAAGCCACCGGATGAGTCGACGACAATGACTGCGTGACATAGGCCTCCTCATGCGTCGCATGACTCAGGCACCCTGATTGGAGGTGTGTGAATTTCGCTCCACAGGAATGTTCCGGAAACATTACAGCGAAAACGGGCGCCTGTCCGTTTTGTTGCCATTTAATGAATTATTTCATACAAACAGGCTGTGTCTGCGTCAGATAGTGGCCATTGTGACAGTGAATCACACCATCCGTCTGCCATCTATTGAATCTTTGTAGAGTTAATGGCGCCATTGTGCAAAATGTCCCATTAAACCACACAACCTTGACTACAATGGAGGTGCCAGTGCCGACTATACACCTGACTCCTCTTTATTTTTATGGAAAAAAAGAAAAGGAACTGCTTTACAAACAGACTTTGTGGATTAATGTTGGACCATCGTAGCCAGTGAGGGTGGGGTGGGGGGTGCGGCAGGTTGTGATGTAGACCTGCTCCAGAAATGAGAGAGAGAGAGAGAGAGAGAGAGAGAGAGAGAGAGAGAGAGAGAGAGAGAGAGAGAGAGAGAGAGAGAGAGAGAGAGAAGAGAGAGAGAGAGAGAGAGAGAGAGAGAGAGAGAGAGAAGAGAGAGAGAGAGAAGGAGAGAGAGATGAGAGTGAAGAGAGAGAGAGAGAGAGGAGAGAGAGAGAGAGAGAGAGAGAGAGAGAGAGAGAGAGAGAGAGAGAGAGAGAGAGAGAGAGAGAGAGAGAGAGAGAGAGAGAGAGAGAGAGAGAGAGAGAGAGAGAGAGATGTTATTTCTTGCCGGTGGCCAGGCCAGTGACAGACATCATTTCCACCACGTGTTTTATGTCTGGTGCCCCCTCCTTTTCTCCCTGGCCTTGTCCTCAGTGTGTCTAACTCTTGTTCTACCCTTTCCCTCCTGTCTGTCAATTTGAGAGGGCAACACACCATTACTGTCCAATTCTCACTGCAGCTGTACGCACCGCACACACCTTCGTGCACACACTCACCACTCACAGACATAAAGACACACACGCACAGTCACACACTTACAGCCCCACTCAAAGGTTTTGAAGGAATAACTTCTCATTTTGGCTGGGTTCTCTTCACACTAGAGCACGTCTTACTAAAGCTGTGGCACAGACAGGCATGAAGGCAGACATAATAGAGACATATATAGAGACAGGCAGACAGACAGGGTGAAGTAAAGGAATGCTTTGTTGTTTTTATGTACCTGCCAGTTGATTTCGGGGGGAAAGAAATATATGCATTTGTCACAATTGTTTTGTTTAATGTTTCTTCTGCATGTGAGAGAGTGTGCATATGTATTTATATAAGTGGGTGTGGGTGTGCGCGCATGTGTCGAGTGTGTGTCTCGCTCGCTTCTCTCTGTGTCTAGGTGTGCACGTGAGCGTCTCTTTGTCTATGTGCATGTCAAAAGGTCAGCACGCCATTCCACCCTCACAGATTTCGGCGTGATCTTTATGTCACGTTATGACGCCGATGTTCCCTTAAAGGGCCCACACACCACACTCTTATAGTAGTGGTACATGGGTAGAATGCAGCAGAAAGACAGCGGTGTGATGGTATTTGAATTAATTATCTACAGGATTTAATGAGAAACCAGCAGCCAAAGCCCTCTAGAGACCCGGAGACATGCGATTAAAAACTCAAAACCAATCATGGAATCTCTCTGCCTCCCCCCACCCCCACCCCCACCACCACCACCACTTCCCATGGGGGGAAATAGTATGAGAGCACAGATCAGCATCTACGATACTCCACCACAGACCCACCACCCACCACCCACCGTCCATCTGATCTCCTGTAAAGAGGGTGTAGAGTTCAAATGGACTGCCTTGTTGGAAGAAAAAAAAATACAAAAATCATTGGAGTGATATAGATAGGCCTAATGTATTTTGTCATCCGTAGGGGCTGGTTTAATGAAGACCCCGCCCCCGATTGAATGCGATAGGGGAACGGTTAAGTAGCAGACACTCTAATCTGATTGGGGTGGGGGCTGGGGTGTGGGTGCTACTCAGCGACACCCCACTCTGCCGTTGATGAAGCGGCCGCCACGCACACAATGAGAGGGGACGGTAGACGCCTCAAAAAGGCCAATGCGGCATAACCCCACCCCCACCACTACCCCGACTTTCTACCACACACAATCCCCCCCCCCCCCCCAGCCCACCCACACACTAATAACTAGTCCCTTTAGGGGTCATAAATCACGCGACTGATTTCAATGCTAAGGAGTGTTGAAGGCGATACTAGCATGTGAGGGGGAAAACGCACGCATCGCAGCTCACGCACACATGTACACATATAAGTACACACATGCACATAGACACACACATGTACATGCACACGCATGCACGCACATGCATGCATGCACACACATACCATAACCCCCTCAGACAGCCATAAACAGACACCATCAAATATATAAACTTATAAGAGTGTTTGTGTGTTTGTGTGTGTGTGTGTGTGTGTGTGTGTGTGTGTGTGTGTGTGTGTGTGTGTGTGTGTGTGTGTGTGTGTGTGTGTGTGTGTGTGTGTGTGTGTGTGTGTGTGTGTGTGTGTGTGGGTGGGTACAGAAAGAAGAGCAGTTTCCAGCAGTAAAGCGAGCGATGAGCTGGGCTGTGGCTAATGCTACTGCACAGGGGTGTTAATGCACTAGCGGCTCGCTTTATTAGTGGTTTACCTGGAAGAGAAGGAACAATCCCCGGGAGACATCGTGTGAGGGGGGAGACATCGTGTGAGGGGGGAGACATCGTGTGAGGGGGGAGACTCGCCTTGCGAGGGGGGAGACTCGCCTTGCGAGGGGGGAAAAGTGGTGACAAATGAAGGGAGGACGTGGGAGAGGAGCTCATTACTCAAACCGAGAGGATGATCTCGCCCAAAGGACACGAAAAAGAGTAGCAAAACATAGAGGAGAAAGAAACAGACGAACAGAGTAAATTGTTGTTGTGAGAGAGCTAACAATCCATTTTTTTTCTTTTTCTTCCACCCACATAAACAAGAACATAACAAAACAAAACAGTGTTAATGCCACAATAGCACTGAGGGGAGGCCAGTGTTTTGCAATGTTATGCTTCTCAACTCTTCTGCCTATTTATTCCCTATTCTCTATTTCATATTTTTTATATTGTCTAATTAATTCAATTGTCGGACACAAAACACAAGATGTGTTGTGGCTTTTTGCTAACACTACAACAAAAAAATCGCACAGGCCACGCAAACAATATTTACTAATCCCAAGATAGCCCACATAATAATACAAAAGAATATGTCAAACTTTCATGCTAACAAAAGGAAGCCAGAATCAAACCACCGAGAGAGGGAGGGAGAGAGGGAGGGAGGGGGAGAGAGAGAGAGAGAGAGAGAGAGAGAGAGAGAGAGAGAGAGAGAGAGAGAGAGAGAGAGAGAGAGAGAGAGAGAGAGAGAGAGAGAGAGAGAGAGAGAGAGAGAGAGAGAGAGAGAGAGAGAGAGAGAGAGAGAGAGAGAGAGAGAGAGAGAGAGAGAGAGAGAGAGAGAGAATGAATGTGCTGAAGTTATGAGAGAGAGGGAGGTACTTGGAAGGATATCCATCAGGGTTTGGGGCTTGGCTTATGGGACGTCTGCGACTTCCAATAAACTCCACCATCGTGGATTTAACATATTTCAGATATTTCTTTGTCAAATTATTCCTGAACAAAACTTCATAGTTATTCTCCTTGTTGTTGTTTTCCTCCTTCTCCTCTTCTTATTCTCGCGTCTGTATTCGTGTTTTACCGGCAAAAATCTTTTTAGGTAGTAGGATGCTAATCAATTATACTTTTCAGCCATCTGTAGACTAGAACAAGATGGGAAGACACACACACTGGGGACAGTAGATGGCCAAGGCTGTCACAGTATTTAGCTGTATCTGTCTTTTTAGCTCGCACTCACTCACTCTCTCTGACACACACACACACACACACACACACACACACACACACACACACACACACACACACACACACACACACACACACAGCTTTTACACTCAAATTCAAGTTTCTTATTAGAACATTACTTTTAGCATGACAAAACAATATAGGCCTATTTCAACACTGAAATGTAAAGAAATTGTCTTATCCTTATGGATACACCTGACGGAACATTGCACGGCTAAGATATTTATATTAAATATTTAAGCCTATATTATATTTAAGATATTAATATTTAATATATAACCCTATATTACATTTAATCAATTTTTGAAAGAGGCAGATGATGATGCATCATGTTGATAAGTATGGTTGTAGAAATTCAAAAACACACTGCTGGCAAACCATCCATTAAAACAATGTTAGGATTCACACGATGATTGTATGGATGAAAGCCTTTTTAAATCCAGACCAAAGATAAACATAATCCATATTGAGAGTTCAAGTCCATTTATAATTCAGGCACGAGTACATAATTGTATTTACACATTCATGTTGTAAATGGAAAAAATAACTAAACAAGGGGAAATGGTTCTGGTGCTGTGAGCATCTGAGTTAATGGTGTGGAACATAGGCTTTTTATTTTCCAGAACATCAACCCATCATTCCGAGATTGTGCTGAAGCAGCTCAGAAACACTGTAATAATAATTTACAAATTCACTCTCAATAACAATAGACATGCCACTATGCGTGTTTTCTACAACTACTGCTTTGGCAACAAGTAAAAGAACACATTGTCAACTCATTCCTAACAGTGGCCACAATATCATGAGGTAATGTAGAACTATTCAAAGGTTTACTAGCAACCACTTAGATTCTGCAACTGTGAATTTATTTTCCATTTATTAGCAATTTAGGCCACTGAAGATCAGACAACATCAAAGGCGTGTTTGAGATCGGCAGCATCTACTGTCTACTTTCCAAGTCATTAGCTTTGCCTCCTCGAATGAAAGCTTTACATTTTTGTGACTCTGTCAGACAAAGTGACACAAAAATGACACCCTTGGGGACCCTAATTAAAGATGGTTCCTAGTTCCTCTTCAACACAATGGTCGTATGAATCAACTCTTTTCAACAAAAGGAATTCCATCATGGATTGAGAAATGCAGACGTTCTGTAGGCTTCATCTCCTATCTTCCCTCTCTGTTCTGTTAAACCATCGAAAAATGGTCTTGGTTGCTTAATAGATCTTAATAGATAGATACACAGCTACATACAGTCAGACCGACACATAGAAAGATGGAGATAGATAGACTGAGGGATAGATAATATACATACTGATAGATAGATAGATAATAGATAGTTACACAGACTGATAGCTAGATACACACATAGATACACTGATCGATAGATACACAGACGGATAAATAGATACACAGATACATACTGATATATAAATACACAGATGCATACTGATAGATTGATAGACAAACTGATAGATATATACATACTGATCGATAGATATATACACAGATGGATACATACTGATAGATACACATATAGATACACCTAATGAATGACAGACAGACAGACAGACAGACTGACAGACAGAGACATACTGATACATAGATAGATAGTCCTACCTTCTGCCCATCACTTTTGTTGCACATAAACTCAAATCTAATGAACATTAAGATAACCTGCCTGGATGTATATTTGTGGTACTGGGGAAAGGATTATGCAGCATTGGAAAATAATGCAGATGAGGTGGAAGTAGAATAGAACTAAGAATGAAAGCTTGCTGAAGAATATGTACTTGAATTTGTTTTTTATAAAGCCCATGTTGAGGCGTTCTTAAGTAAAAATATGTTTTCGTTTGTTATGCATACACTCTAGTACGGAACAGGATTAGGGCCACATGTTAAAAACTCAGAATTCTGAGATCAAAGTCAGAATTCTGACATTAAAGTCAGAGTTCTTAGAATAAAGTCTGAATTCTGATATTGGGCCAGGCACCAAACCAACATATATACATTTTTCACTCACCTTTTGGTCTTCTATTAATGAAATTACTTCCTCTGGGACCCCCCGAACACGCAAAAACTCGCTTACATCCGACATCTTTGGTCAGTGTGTGGTTCCCGTCCTGTATGTCGTAGAGTGAATCTCACTAAACTTGGTTCCTTACAGTTGGCCTACCCATAATTCTGACTTCAATCTCATAATTCTGACTTTAATCTCATAATTCTGACTTTCAACTCAGAACTCATTCAGAACAATTCACATGTGGCCCTAATCCTCGTCCGTAGTCTAGCATTAACGCTGGTAAGAAACACACTTTTCTTCCTGCTAATGTTCATTTTTTTGTTTAATTGTTCACTTTGAAAAGAAAAATGGCTTCATCATTACGCTCTGTTGGAAAGTGTATTTGCAAAACACCTTCCCCAGCTGTAAAAAACAAAGTTCCGTTGGCGATGTGCATTACCAGCGACACGGTTCGTAAGGCGGTTAAACTTGTTTATCAAAGCCCAGATCAATAGCATCTCCGTATCAAATGCCATTTGTAAAAGACGAATGGCAAAACTGATTGCATTTATTATTGCTATTATGACTTTTATGGCCCAGCAAAAGTCTGCTATTGTTTTCAGTTTGGCACAATAACAGTTTGATTACAGATTACATAAGAAGAATTTAAACTAAATGAATGTCATCAAGTTTGGGGAAGATAAAAGGTCCACATTTAAATATTACCCGTGGCAGTGCTGAGCTGTGTCCTTTCCTGTCTACATGTTTATTGGAGATCTCGGCCATAAAGCACTTTTATCACTCATTATCCAATGAGTTGGCTCGCCAGAAAATATGAAAGTTCCCATGCTTTTATTAGCCCAGGCTTAATGGCAAATATATATTTCAGTTCCACCCTCCTTCACCTAAAATGATTTAGCGACCAAAATTAAACTGGAGCCATTAAAAAACATGTGCTATTGTAAAATACACTGGGACCAGGGCCCGTACCCTACTTTGAAATGTTTTTCATTTGCAAATTACAAAGATTTACCGCTGATGTGCCTTCCTTTCATAGACTGACCTCTATATTAGATGCTTTGCTGAGAATCAGTGTGCATTACCATAAAGACATCCATATCGCTCCTCTTAAAGTTCTTGAAGTCAAATACAACGTCAAATGGTGCAGTTTATCAGAGTTTGGAAGTGGCGGGTTCAGAAACAGAATGTTGTGTGTGTGTGTGTGTGTGTGTGTGTGTGTGTGTATGTGTGTGTACACACATCTTACCGTCTCATGAGTTCCTAACCCCAACATCTGTGGCAATGTGGAATTTACTGAAAATAAACGGCAAAACGGCGTGTGTGTGCACAGTGCACACATTAATAAAGCATTGTTACCTTGCGGTTTATTAGCAGATATATTCTCTAATGATTTCCTACGGTAACTCCAGGCTCAGGTTTTTCATAACCTCTCGTATAAAGCCCCACCCCCAGCCCTTCCGGTAAAGCAAACTCTATTAGCAGAGCTCCTAGCCCTCCTCTTAGGGGGTCGTCCCGGGACAGCTGTTAAGAAAATATTGGCTGAGACTGCAGCGGCCGTTGATTTGGCTGACACAGTTGTTTACAGAGACCAGGGAGATGTGTCCTGTCCTTAACCCTTTCTCTCTGTCTCTCCCTCTCTCTGTGCCTCTCTCTATCTGTCTCTCTTGCTCTCGCTCTTGCTCTCTCTTTCTCTCTCTTTCTCTCTCGCTCTCTGTGCCTCTCTGTCTCTTCTCTCTGTTGCTTCTATCTCTCCTTTCTTTCACAATCTCTACTCTTTTTTTTCTCTTCTTCATTTCTCTTTCTCGCTGTCCCTCACTCTCTCTCTGTCTCTCTTTTTCGGTCACTTTCTCACTCACTCACTTACTCTCTGGATGAATGAAAAACTATTAGAAAAAGCACTCACAACCACTCACAAAATGCAAGATGAGGTTGTGAACAGTGCATGTTTGAGATGGGGTACAATCTATTATTAACATTTAATCATAATAATCATAATAATACTTTCTTGCATTTATATAGCTCTGTTCTGGGCACTCAAAGTACTTTAAAGTTTGTCATTTACTATCTGGTCACTCATTTACTATCCGCCCTAGCCACACTGCACTGTACTTCCCCATATGTGGTTGGTGTTGTTGTGGTCCTAAAGGGAGGGTTAGAAGAGTAGAGAGTAGGCTGTGAATGGCTTTTGTGGTTCTGTCCCTTTTAAAAAATGCAGATTTTCCTGGTGCTGATGGAACGGTGGAGGAGTGTACAAAATGAGAGATGTGGCTGCAAAATAAATGCAACATTTGTACTGAAGTACAAATGTTTTGTTATGTTAATGTAGATATTCCCCCAGCTGCCATGAATCAAATACAGATTGCATTCCTTCATTCTCAATGGCAGGCATTTGAAACAAAATTATAAATAAATTCTACATCTTTTTTGACATGTTCATTCTTTGCCAATAGTCCATTCGCTCTAGATGGTTAATTAGATACATTCAATTAAATGAACGAAATGGTAGCCTAGAGGAATGGAGCCCTTAATGGCCCCAAGCATAACAATTATTATAACTGTGTAAGGTGGTATGGCATTGGTCAGAGCTACATTATATCACATTTCTAAAGCGGCTACATACGTTGTGAAATGAGTGGTTATGGAAATCGGTATTACTCTGCAGGTTTCCTTGGTCATGGCATATAAAAAAAGTCTTAATAGAGAGGATTTAGCGACGCTGTCAGCAATCCATTTTTGTTATCTGCTTAAATCCACATTCCTCACTGTCTGAGAGAGTAGAGTAGAGAAGCTTCTGACCTTGAACGAAGACCTACTTATCAATTTGATTAGAGTGTGAAAGGGCATTTAGGATCTTCATCCTGTAATCACTTGCATATTAGCGGCCATTGCCCCCCCCCCCCCCCCCCCCCCCCCCCCCCCCACCCCCCCCCCCCCCCCCCCCCCCCCCCCCCCCCCCCCCCCCCCCCCCCCCCCCATGCTATGTAATCACTGGCCTAATGTTTAGAGTAGCATGGGAGTTGAGAAAGATTCTTTGATTTCACTTAGATATGCCCTGGCTGCGTCTATCAAAAAGTGATTAAATTATAAAAATAAAAAAAGGCTTTGCTTTGCATTCAAGAGATTGATTCTACTCAGATATGCTTGCAAAGCCCACAACAATTGGCTCTGCATAACAAACATTCTTAAAACAGAAAGTAATAAATTGGAAAAGGATTGAGGGTAAATGTTTGCTGTGAGATTACCTTCAAAGGATGGCTAAGTAGAAAGGACTCAAGCTATTCCAGGTCCTGTAGCAGGCCCAAAAATAAGCTGAGGAAGAAGTGGGAAAGTACAGACAGCGCTGAGAGATGATTTCTAATTATCCGTACACTGTTCTGTGCTCAAAGATCAAAGGATATATTATGATGGGTAAATAGAGGACACATGAGTGAAGTTTATTTTGACATTGTTTCATAATTTCCTGTCCGTGTGTCTGCTGTTTGTTTCAATATTCGGTTGCCTTGTGTAAAATTTTTTACAAATACTAAAAGGGAGGTAATTCCTCTTCCCTTCTTTAGAGGGGACTTCCTAGCGACTACTTGGCCACAGCAAGCAAAGAGCTGGCTAGACTGTTGGAGGATACGTTTACTTTCCAAGACATCTAGTGTGCAGTGTGAGAGTGTCTCACTGAGCTGATGGCATGCATCTTATGCAGACAGACAGACAGACAGACCTTCGCGTGCACAGGACGCACGTGAATGACAGACAGATATACATGCTGTATCAAGTTGAACAGTCTCACTCACTTAAACCTGGATTAATTAACCTGGATCCAGAAACTAAGAATCCACTTTTAAGGGGAATGCCTCAGAGTTTCTCGAAAATGCACCAGACTCAGCCATGCACATAAAGTCATTCAGTAGTCAAAAGCTCATTAAACTTCTTGCTCCTCAACAAGCGTTAGGAACCGTCTGCACTCAAAGCGGAGGAAATTGGATTTGATCCGTCAGCTTCCTATAAATATGTTTTTGGAGGCCGGTGGATGTCTTCACTCGGGGTGCTCATTAGATCCAATTCTTTTAGTCGCGGATCCAATTTTCACAAACTTATTGGGGAAACCAAAAATAGAAAGACATTTCTGACTGCAAAGCTCTCTGCTGGCAGCTAGTACACTGCATCATGTGGTTTCATGAAACAGTGCACGCACACACACATTGACAGGTACGCACACACGAGAACGCAAGTACGCGTTCATTTCTGCACAAACGTATACGTGCATTACTGCACAAACTCATACACACACACTCATCCCCCCCCCCCCTCCCCCCCCCACACACACACACACACACACACACACACACAGGCTACTACGTATTTTTGCATGTCTGCAAACAAATACACAGGCACGCATGTACGTACCCCTTCTCTCAGACACATAGCACATGCGCTTAGCCAAGACAAAAAAAACAAAAACGATTTTTCGTTATATTCGGAGTATATAACACTGATAAGAGAAGATAACTACTTATTGATCCCGTGGGCAGAAAATTATACAGGAATATTCTATCTCATAGATATTATGAGAAAATAACAAATCTGCTGTTCAGCGTCAACAGATCTATATATAAAAAATATCTAACACGTGCACAATAACCACAACCGAACACACATAGATAAATCACCTCACAGACGCACACTAAGAACAGACAAGCCACAAGTCTAAAACAGAAAAACACGCACACCTACACACATACCCTCATTTATTGAGATTAAATAACTGGTTTCTCATTTATCAACATTCATTTTGTTCTGAGCATATTTTCAATACTGTGATAAGATAAGATAACACTTTATCGATCCCTTGGGGCGTGTGCGCGTGCATTTTGGGGTTTAAGTGATGGAACAGAGGAAAGGTAGGAGACAAACAGAATAGAGATGAAAAAAGACATAAAGACATAAATATTGCAGCTCTCCATCCACATATCTGCAGAGGAATATGACACATGCATCAACCACCCTGGAAAAGGCATACACCACACACACTTGCATGGCAGACAAACGAGACATGAGAATACAATACAACATTGGCACACACACGCATGCATCCGGACAACTCACATGTTCTCTATTAAGATGGAAATACATTCCTAGAATCTAGATGAGGGATTGAATTGTCGAGCAAAGCTCTCTCTCTTTCTCTTTTCTCTCTCTTTTCTCTTATTTTTTCTCTCTCTTTTCTCTCTTTCCCTCTCTGTCCCTCTCTTTCTCTGATCGGGTGGACAGGCATCCCTCCTACACGGGCCGTTAGTAATTTGGGTTCCGCCTCTTCGTCGATTTCATCGGGATTATCTTAGTACAATATCGTTGTACTTTGCAATAATGGCTGACAAGACTGGAAGCAAGAGTGCAAGGCCGGACAACACTCACAAGCATGCAAACACACGCCCACACTCACACACAGGCAAACAAACAGTGTTCAGTGAAAAGTAAACAGTGTCCTAATGCGCACGCATTGATGTCCATAATAATTTACACACACACACACACACACACACACACACAACCCAGGCGCACAAGTATACGCGCACAATGCAGATGGATGACCCAGGGAAATGGTCTCCCCGTTCGCATGTCTCTGCAGTGTATATTGGTGTCGAGATGAGCTGTGCCTTTGGGTTTACATCGCGACGAACATCCCATTATCTCACCCATCGCCACGGTAACTGCAGAGCACAAGAAAGCATGGTGGCTAAGTGGAGCGTTGGTGGTGTTACAAGGACATATGAGCACCCATGCAGACACATATAAACATAGTCACACACACACACATGTATATATGTCTATAGAAACTTACCCTACAAATGCGTGTCCACACATACATACATACCTACAGATGCAGACACAAACACACAGACACAGAAACAACCAAACACTGAGGATTTTGCAGCCCCGGGACACACACGTGTGTGTGTGTGTGTGTGTGTGTGTGTGTGTGTGTGTGTGTGTGTGTGTGTGTGATGCAGCTGTTACATAACACGCTAATTGTCATGCAGGAAAAGTGCTTACAATCTCAGCGCTAGCTACAAACATTGCACATCATTGGGCTAAATGTGGTTCCTCAGTATTAAGCCTTTACCAGATACTAAATAAATTGCGAGATATTTTGGTAACACTTTACAGTAAGTGTACATTTATTCACCTTTAATTAACATTAGTTAATGCAGCAATAAGCATTATTATATAGCATAAGCATAGGCATTAGGTTAGGGTTAGGTTTGTATATTGTACTTCAGTTCTAGTTAACGTTACTCTGGTTGCACTGGCAATCTCCAATCCTTAGTAGCGGGTTGGGGTTAACCCTAAACCTAATAAATAATGTATAAATGAATAGCGTAGTAAACATACAACCTTTATTGTAGAGTGTTACAGATATTTTTTAATTAATTGTTGGCCAAGTAATTTGAAGATTTGTTATGGCTACTTGGTATAGTAGTAGTAGTAGTAACAATAATAGTTGTAGTGTTGTAGTAGTAGTAGCAACAGTAGTAGTAGTATTAGCAACAGTAGTGTAGTAGTAGTAGCAGCAGTAGAGAAAAGTATCAGTATTATTTGAATTATTAGTATAAACATATCAATATAAAATAATTAAACAGAGGCTACATTTTTATCAGTTACTGAGAGCTTTTATGTTTATATTTTATATTTTATTATATTTTTATTAGCTTTAGATTTATGAAAACACGCACTATATTTTGCTTGTGAATTTGTACTTTTCACCATGAATAAAACTAACCACTTGTCATTTGTCATTAATATTGGGAACGTATCCAATATATTAGTGTGTGTGTGTGTGTGTGTGTGTGTGTGTGTGTGTGTGTGTGTGTGTGTGTGTGTGTGTGTGTGTGTGTGTGTGTGTGTGTGTGTGTGTGTGTGTGTGTGTGTGTGTGTGTGTGTGTGTGTGTGTGTGTGTGTGTGCATGTTTATGTTGAAAGGAGAGAAAGCTGGCTAACCTTGACTTGTCTACAGACCATGCGGCTCATGCACTAGCACACACGTGTATGCCCACAAACGTTCACATGCACCCACGTGTCCGATGCAGCTCGTCAGCTATAAATCCAAAGCGTTTGACCTTAAACCGTGCTGCCTTCCGAAACTGGGAGAAAATCGCACCTGTATTTAAATTCCTGAGCGGTGTGTGCTGTAAAGAGATTAACGTTGTGCGTGGATGACATACACTTGCATCACTAGAGGTTGTCTGTAACTTGTTATTTATCGTTTGAAGGTCATAAAATTATAGCCTTCAGGTTTTCGGTAAGTACCGTAAAGTCTTGTCACTTTTGACATTTTTTAAGTAGGGCATGCTTTCAAGTCGAATAAGTACCCTTATGGTTTTCAGCGGTCAACACATGATGAGGGTCCAACACAGCCCTGGACGCCAGGTCAGGCGTTCGTTCGCAATGAAGCCAGTCAACAGGGAGTTCAGCGCTCAATGAAGACAGCCGTTGACGTTTAGATTCCGTTGGTTTTAGAACCTCAAACAAAGCTGTAATCTGGATGGACACGCTTTGAGAGGTCCGCCTCAATCCGGGGTAGAAGTTGAAATTGTTCGAACCAAGGAGGAGAATCCGACCAATGCGACCAATACACCCAGGGTAGCATCAACGCTAGGTTGGACTTGGTGTAACTCCATAGGAAAACATTGGCAACGCTTGTAACGCAAACGCTGAACGCTCATGTGTTTACAGCTTTAATGGTCGTGACATCAAATATTAATTTTAAACTGGCAGGCTAAGCCGTGGGTGAAATCATGTAGAAAAAAGCCTGAATGATCGATCAGAAACATAATTCAGTTTTCATAATAACTTTATCATCGTCAGCATGTGACCTTTCTACTTTATTCGCGTTCTCTTCTATTTTGGGGCCTATTTCCAACTTTTTGTTGGGAGAAAATAATGACTGTACTTTGGCCGATGTTATGTTGTTTTATCTTGGTCCAACTCTGTGTGCTTGTTGGTCCATTCCAGAGCTGTGTTGTACTGGAGCCAATAACAACTATGCTGTGTGTGGGGGAGGAAGCTAGCGGAAACTAGCATGTTTGGTTGGCCTTTGAAGAGAAATCAGGGTTTTATGAGTTTCTATCCCTTACAAGAATTGAATCTGGTAATGTTCATCTAGCTTATCATGGTATTAGAGTATTGAGTTGTGTATCTATTAATTTTGGAATTTGTGACTACAGAGAAGATAACAAATATATTTTACAAACATTACTTTTATTCCAAGTGATGCCAGCTGGCACTGTTGGCATTCAAATCAACAAAATAAGCAATGGCTAATGATTCAAGATCTCAGATTGAAAGTGTGTACAGTACAATAATATAATAATTCTTTCTAAAAAGAAAATTCTGATATAACTAAAAGGGGTTGACAGCAACTACATGGCAAATGTATCAGTTTGAAAAAAGTTGTGTATGTTAAAAGCCAGTTCTTTGACACTATGTCTGCAATATGGGAATTATCCACAAAAGGGAGTAAAATGCCTTCCTTTGCCACATAATGTAGTTACCCAGTCCTAATTGAGCCTCACAACCCTGGGGCTCCCAGAGGCTGAAAACGCTCCCAGACTTTAGCCCTTTTAGGAGGCAGTTGGCGGGGGGGACACACACAAAGGACATAATTTTCGTTATTTGAGGACAAAAAGAGAATAAAAAAAGTGCAGACTCAGCAGAGATTAAAATCACATATGACACAGGATGGAAGTAGAAGAAGATTGCATCCCCTTTTTTGTGCTTTTCCTGCAGTATTCAGATGACTCCAGTGTCCTATTAGGCACCCAACCCACCGCCCCCAGAACCCCCATACCACTCTCACACTGTTGCCACGGCACCGCCTCCTACTGTCCTGTTCCATTCCTCTGCTGGCTGGCAGGCGATGACAGAACACTGGGTTGCCATAACCACACAATTACAATATTTATAAGGGCTGCCGTTAATGGAAAGACCAGTTCATTCATTGGCCACTCTCTCTTTCTCTCTCTCTCTGTCTCTCTGTCACTGTATTTGCTGAATATATTTTAATGGGAATTGCGGTGGGATGGGAATTGGGGGTGCAGATTGCTCCCGACGTCAAGGAAGAATGGTGGTGTGTGTGTAGGGGCGGGTGAACTTTTCCACGTTACAATGTGACACGTATAACTAGCGAGCTGACGCCAGCGAACACACAGGCGGCGCTAAATAAATAAGTTGACAAAAGACAGACAAATAAAGGGCAGAATGGTTCCCTCCCCTACCCCACCCTGTCTCTCTGCCCACTCCACCCATGCAAGCCCTTTACAATAAATCACCCAAATTGATTGAAAAATGAAATGTTTCATTGCAATGACCTTAGACAAGACAAGAGCGGGAGAAAAGAATGAGAGAGAGAGACGGAGAGACAGACAGACAGACAGAGAGAATGAAAATGAATGGAGCCTGGGATGGCCATGAACCCAAAAATCCCAAAATGGTAAAAACATCCTATTTATGACAAAAAAAACACAAACTTATTTAAAAAAACAGATGTAACCCAAGCAGAAAACAGATGGAGAACAGAACAAACATACAGATTGAACAGAAACTGGGCTAACCGAGCATTAACCCCACCCCTTCCACCAAACACCCAAAACATTGCAGAGACGAGCAGAAACTGAGCCAAGGAAAGTGAACCGCCACCAGGATCCACTTGGAGGACAACAGGACAAGACAAACGACACAAGGGGGAAAATGGCAGGCCAAGAAACTAACAACTGCTCCCGGGAGGATGTTCTGGAGAGGAACAGAGAGAGACAGAGAACAAGAGAGGTAAGGAGAGAGAGAGAGAGAGCTTTTATTGGTGCATAAATCACCGGCGATTGGACAACTGTCCTGCAGGATGGGGAGAAAAAAATGAAAAAAGGGAAACAAAACGAGGAAACAAAATGACTAGTAGAGTGTGTGTGCGTGCAGGCGTGTGTATGCGCATGTGTGCGTGTGTGTGTTTCTTTCCTGGTGATGCCAAGCCAGCTCTGATGACAATGAAGGGCTACGGTTGATTATGCTAACCGCTCTTATTGAAAGTGCATTCTTAAGTATAACTAATACAATTGAATATATTAACAATTGTTTCTCAACGGTGAAAGGTTTGGAGCGACAATCTGTCAGCTGTTTGAAATCTTGTAACTGACAAGAGAAAACAAAACAAGAAACCGAAACCACCAGTAGGCTACAAATATTAATACACACATAAACACACAAAATCATTTAAAGATGATTCTGTCACTACTCCAGAGTCTATTTGTCGCTTCAGCGTCGGTACAAAACTGTAAAAAAAAGAAAAGAAACAGCTCGGATTCCAGCCTTCAGAGTTCAGACTCCAAGGTGGTCGCCGCTAAGCCCTCGCGAAGCCGGCGAATTCCCGATGACTTTAACTGGGTCCCCGCGTCCCGGCGAGAGATGACTTATTCATGGCGCCGCTGGGAGATTATCTACCCTTGAGGCTTTGCATTGCTGCCAAGGGCATCCCTAAGTAACGGCTACCTATAGCGCACGAGTGCGCATGTACTTTTCATGTTGTTTTCTTATGTGCCATGCAAAGTTTTGTTGGCCTTGATCAAGCATCACAGAGGAGAACAACGTTCAATCGAGATGGAGAACGAGAGAGAATGGAAAACGATAGAGTGAGAGGTAGGGAGAGCGAGTGAGAGGTATGGGGGAGAGGAAAAGAGAGAAGGGATTAGAGAAAGGCTTTGCTAGCAAAAAAGAAACCCCTTCAGAGAGGCATTAAGGTTTCTAAAGAGCTGTCAATGTGCGCAAAGCCGCTCAGAATATGTGCAGACATGGGATGACTATAGCCAAGATCAAAAACAGAAAGATTCTCCCTGCATGTTGAATAATATCCGTTGAAATGCTGTGTAAGGGAAGCGGTAGCGGCGAAGGCATGCTATATAGCTAACAGCGTGATCAGTAGATTACTAATTCAACCACATACTTAATGTCATAGAAAATGTCAGCGTTGGCATCATAAACTTTTAATGTGCAAATCGCCCAGGTGCAAATTGTCGGTGATAAGGCACACACACACACACACACACACACACACACACACACACACACACACACACACACACACACACACACACACACACACACACAGAGAGGAAGGATGGTATAACATTTAGCTGCCCGGCTCTCAGAACAAAGTGTAAAATAGGTTGAAAGTGCTTCGTGTTTGTGTGTGGGGCCTCCCTCTAGATCTGTGTGTGTGTGGTCATCCCAGAAGTGCTAGCAGGGAAGAGATTGAGGACTTGTGGGTAATGCGGGCAGCTACACCAGGGGGAAGGCAGCTATTTCATGGCTGGCCACGCGAGCTTCTCCAAGCACGGAAACCTGATCGATCTTCCCCCCTTCTCTCACGCTCTCTTTCTCTTCCTCTTTTGACTTCCACTCACCCCCCTCTTCCTCCTTCTGCTCTTCTTCCTCTCTTCTCCCTTGGGAGATTTCACTGTGGGTAAAGTGTTGGAGTGGATGTATGCTGTGTTTTATCTATGAGTTAAAAAATTGTCATGCTTTCATGTTGGGTGTCTTTTAAAAACATATTTGTGTCCACCGAAAATACATGAAAACACGAATGTTTTTAATACAAGCCCTAATGTAAATGTTTGTACAGCAAGGGACTGGGAACATAACACAAATTAAGATGAATTAAATATAGTTTGCACTTGACACTTAGGCTTCAAGATCGCTTTTGAGTCCATCTTTGAGACAATCTGCAGGGGGAGTGGCTGCTCTTCCTTGTCCCTCAGCCGAGAAAACATCTGAGGTGAAATAGAACACCCATCCTTCAGTACTTAACAACAACAGCACTGCTTACATTCCTCACACACGCGCACACATTCTCTCTCTCTCTCTCTTTCTCTCTCTCTCTCTCTCTCTCTCTCTCTCTCTCTCTCTCTCTCTCTCTCTCTCTCTCTCTCTCTCTCTCTCTCTCTCTCGCACTCTCGCACTCTCTGCATCTGTTATATAACTTTGCTGGTGTATCCTCACACTGCCGGGATACCCCTCCCTCTCCCCCACCCCCCGTCCAAGTCTTTCTGATGATTCACCGGGATCTCCCGCCCTCTCCCCCCTCCTCTTGGTAGCATCTTGCCCGAGCTCCGCCTCCATTATGGATGAGCTGCAGAGTGCAGGACCGCTTGGATATGCAAGCATAGCAAACCTCTAAAATAATTCTACATGAGCACTGTCCTCCCCTTCACCTCCCCCTCCCCATGTTCAATACACACGCACACACACACACAAACACTCCCTGCCCCCTTTTGCATTCTCATCCTCTGTGCTGCATCGTCCTCTCCTCGTTGGGGTGAAATGAAGAAATTTGTATAATAGAGTGAGTGCTAGTGTGTGTGTGCATTTTGTGCATGCTTGTGTGAGTGTGTTTGTGTGTGTCACTGTGTTTGCATTTGTATTTCTGTGTGTGCATGCATGTGTGTTTCTGTGTGTGCGTGTGTGTGAAGGTCTACATGTGCGTTTGTGTGTGTGTGAGATGGTCTGTGTGTGTGTGTGTGTGTGTGTGTACTGTTTGCAAGAGTGTGCATGATCGGGTTTTTGTGCATACTTGTGTGTGTGTGTTTGTGTATGTTTCTGGGTGTGGGGGTGTGTGTGTGTTTGCATTTGTATTTCTGTGTGTGCATGCATGTGTGTTTCTGTGTGTGCGTGTGTGTGAGGTTCTACATGTGTGGGTCGGCATGTGTGTGTGTGTGAAGGTGGATGACGTTGTCGTCTCCTGGATGACACCTCATTAGGGCTCAGATCTAACCCAGGCTCAACCCCCTGGCCCTGGGCTGTGCTGATTCTGACAGCTGCCTACTCTGCTGGAGGAAGCGCCGGCCGCTCACCGCTGTAATCACTAGCCCGGTGCACACAAAGACATACAGACACACGGACTAAAAGACTGGAGTGCTGACTAACAGACACTCCTAGACCTACGCACACAGGCACACATGAACGCATGCCCGCATCCACACACACACACATACACACACACACACACACACACACACACACACACACACACACACACACACACACACACATAAACACGTGTGAGACGCGTACAGGCACAATGACTAACACACATTGACACACACACACACACACACACATAAACACGTGTGAGACGCGTAGAGGCACAATGACTAACACACATTGACTAACACACACACACACACACACACACACACACACACACACACATAAACACGTGTGAGACGCGTACAGGCACAATGACACACACACACACACACACAAAATCACACCCCACTACATCATACAGGCCATTCACATTGTACAAATTGACTCAGAGGGTGCTATTGTGGTTCAGGGTTTAAAGCAGTGGTCGTTGAATTCTACACTGCGGATAACAATCCCTTGTGGGGACAGCCGGGCTTGTGTTGAACTTGCGTTTTAATGTGGTAAGGCGGGTGTATACACACCGCAGCCGCAGACAACTCTCATGTTCACTGGAGCTGGATCGGCTCAGCAGGCAAGCTACGTGAAATGAGATGGGTGTCGGACACGATGCTACGGCGGAGTACGTTGGACTCTGAAGGGAATGACGGTGACTTTACTGTTGTATACTTGTTTAGTTGCAACCCAGGAATCAGTATATCAATAACTGAAGCACGTCACATCAGAGGGCCGTGATGGTATCTTAAAAGGGACAAACTTAGGTGATCAATACATAACATTTACCAGTGCCAATCCCCCCCCTTTTTTCATAAATGGAGTGTCAATCACGTGCATAGGTGCACACATGCACGATGGCTCGCACACGCAGATACACATACACACACAAGCGTATGCGCACAAACACACGCTCGAG
Source organism: Lota lota (assembly GCA_026745465.1). NCBI lineage: Eukaryota > Metazoa > Chordata > Actinopteri > Gadiformes > Lotidae > Lota > Lota lota. The sequence goes on along the minus strand of JACYXH010000207.1, from coordinate 971,393 downwards.
CCCTCTTTCTTGCTCGTTCTCTTGCACACACGCACACAGACGCACACGCACACACACAGCCATATCCTATCATTCTCTAACAGGCAAACACACACACACACACACACACACACACACACACACACATCTGCCCCGGTGTGTGTGCTTTGTGGCTGATGGCCAGGTAGGATAGGGGCCGTAATTACATGAGACTCTGTGTGTGAGGAGAGTGGCTTAGAGATGAAAGCGAGCTCCCAAGCTTATCTAGCCTGGCTGCTCACTCTACCAAGACAAGTCATTGTTTCTATCAGGAAAGAAAGTGTGTGTGTGTGTGTGTGTGTGTGTGTGTGTGTGTGCAAATCACAGAGACCACACAGTGTATGTACACACAGAAGACACACAAAGATGTGATGGTGTTCCAGAAACAGTCACCAGCAAATATATATTCAGATGGAGTATTCAGACTCATTTGTGTAACCCGTAGTCCATACAGAAGTGTGTTTGGACTCTTGTATGTGGAGCCAAACACACACACACACACACACACAAAGGTCAAGAATAGACGAAAAAATTTATACTGATTTATTCCGATTTCTCCATGCATGGTTGCCTTTATAAATCACAATCATTTACTGATTGTGAACATGGCCTTCACACCCAGTTAAAGACACAGCAATCTGTTGACCAATTTATTAAGCAATCACTGCACATTAATAGCAAATAAATCAATTAAATCATAATGAATCAATAACTAAAGACCTGCATTTGCTAACTTGCCACAAATTAATACTAATATTAGCTCAACATATGGACAAATATACATATATATATATTGGCCTGCTCTTTAATACAGACATGCATGAAGGAAGCAATGGCATCTACCATTTGGTTTTTCACATCGAGTATTTAACATGTTGAGTATTTAACATGAAAAACGACATTACCCAGACACTTGTTTAGCATGCAGGATAAATATAGAACATAAGGAATAGATGACAAGGGACAGGAAATTTAAGCAAAGTTTGAGACAAAGCCAATGAGAGACAATGAAAATGGAGAGAAATGTGAAAAGCCTACAAGGGTAAAGCTACAGATTTTTCCATACAATGGCTGTTTCAGTTGCTCTGTTGTGTTGTTTCATAAGCAAAGAAACCAAGGTTAATGGCTTTATTTGGACACATTTGTATGTCAATAGCCGAGTGAATGTTTCGGATGGACCGCTCGATGAATAAAGCGGATTCAATTTGAGTGCTTCAAAAACTCTGTTTTAAGTCACTGATGTGGGACAAAACAAGTCATCCTAGCCCTCAGCATAGTGTGCGAAAAGTGGATAAAGTTCAAAGTATGCAAATAAAATCAATGCGTTTGCTTTTTTGTTTTTTTTTGTTACTCTAATTGGGCACAAAATGTACAATTATCGTAACTCATCGGGGAGTGGCGTTGGCCAGTCACAACATTGAGAAGGACAACCAAAGTGGCTCCAGTGATGATTGTCAATATTATGCTTGGAACTCCAGACATGATCAGTAGCCAAGACCTGTACCTGCTTGAATTTAAACACTTTTTATCTCTCTCACCTTCAGCTACTCTTCCTCTTTCCCTCTCCCTCTTCTCTCCATTATTCTACTCTCCTGTAGGATGATGACCCCCTCTTCCTCTTCCTCTTCCTCCTGCTCCTCTTTCTCCTCCTAATTCATTAAGGGGAAAAGTGAAGGTTAGCTTAGTCAAGCAAAATGTATCATCTGCAAGCTTGTCTTATGCATTTATGTGCATTACGTGTGTGTGTATGTGTGCGTCACATGTATGTGTGTGTGTGCATGAGGGTTTGAGTGCAGGTCTGTGTGTGTGTGTGTGTGGGGGGGGGGGGGGGGGGGAGGGGGGGGGGGGTGCTGCTGCTTGTTTACCATGTAAGCAGCTAGCTGGGACGCTTCCATCTACGCCACCGGGATTCAATTACCCGCTTGTTCTCGGCGCTGTGCGGATCTCTCACACACGGTGCATCGCCACAACACACACTCATAGTAGGATGTTGTGCACGTGGTCCTCATATGCATACATAAAGACTGTGTGTGTGTATGTGTGCTTGTTTGCGGTCGGGTATGTGAATATATGTGTGTGTGTGTGTGTGTGTGTGTGTGTGTGTGTGTGTGTGTGTGCGTGCGTGCGGGTGTGTCTATGTATTGGACTCTTTGTGTAAATGTTTTTGTGTGTGTATCTGTATTTGGACTGTCAATGTTTGCGTGCATGTATTGGACTGTTACTGTAAACGCTGTGTGTGTGTGTGTGTGTGTGTGTATTGGACTGTAAGTGTAAATGTTTGGGTCGTGTCATCATAGAGGGTAGGGAGGTGGAGTTTTGGATAATTGTTTGGTTTGCTGGCAGACTTTTAAGAATCCATCTTCGCTCCAGTGGAGTCTGGTTAACGTTTATAGAAATTATTTAATAATACATTTCAGTCAATTAATGACATAACTAGTTTAATACTGATTTGCTTTTTCAGTTGTTAAGTGAAGGTTTCAGTTGTTAAGTGATCGTTAATGTAACACCTATACACTAATACTTACAACACCAATAAAATTACAGCTGCACAACTTGATTTTCTTTCAGCCCCTTACTGGATTTTTTTATAACGTTCAAGGACAAATATAACATTTCCCTTAGGTCTTACAGAATTGTGTACAGTCAGTGTGAGACCATTGTACAAATGTTATTATTATCAAAATTAGAATTTCTTCAGAATACGAACTTTGGTCCACCCAAACTAACTCCAAAAAGCAATGCCTTGAAGATGTCAAGACTCCGAACCTGGTGATGAGGTGGTAGAGCAGGGAGCATTCTGTTAAAGCCTTCTCCTTCAGAAGGTTGAATATCAAACTTCCTTGCCTCTTTGAAGCTGCAGGTTAACTTTTGTCAGGCTCACAGACTCCGGTTACAAACGCTGAATGGAAACGGGAAACCGCAAGAAGAAACCGATTAATGGATTTCCTTACACAACTTTGAAGCAATTTAGCCACCTTTTTCACCCCATTCCTGGAAGAAAATACCAATTCGCTCTACGCGAACACCTCCTGATTAACACCAAAATCTCAAACGTGCCAACTTTATTTTGGTTTTATGATCAGCCAAACTTCGTCTTGGGCATCAAAGCTAAATTGTGCATAATTCTCAGTCCACAAATGTTAACTCTATTACAGAATCTCCCCCTACTCCCTCTGTCGTAGACCTCTCTGTCGCCACGTGTCCATTGGGTGTCTCCTTCTAGCAAACTGATTGCATAGCTTGCATATGCTTGCATTAAGGAGCACTTTCATTAAAAAAATATAAGGCTAAAATGAGACCAGATAAGATTATACTTTATCAATCCCCAGTGGTAACTTCTGGTTCAGGGCATGAATAAGATGAATCTTGTGGAGAAAAAAATCCCGAAAACAAAAATGTGCAGTTAATCTGCCAGTGGAGCAAAAAGTGTACTTGAATACTGTATCCATTTTAGCTATCTTTTCTCCATCAGCAGGACCGTTGCTGTGTATGATGCGTCTAAAATGTGCTCAAATTGGCAATTCGGAACACCCATGACGTTGTTTTGCCAAACCATGATTTTGAACAGCATGGGATGGATTTGAAATTGGTTCAATGTGTTTGTTTTCTCCTTTTGTGTGCAGGTGAAAGCAGGCATGTCGTTTTTGCGCCCTTATGTCCTGACGACGCTCGCTCCACAGAATGCTCTCTACTCCTCACCACAGGAGTGAGAGGTATTATTCTGGGAGACTGAATAGTAGAACATGTAATGAGAAATACATCATATCTCTGCCTGACGTCAATGGATGCTTGTGTGAAATGAATCATTTGGGGTAGTGTGTGTGTGTGTGTGTGTGTGTGTGTGTGTGTGTGTGTGTGTGCTTGTATTGTAAGGA